>JAVLUX010000015.1:17130000-17445000 GCA_032164185.1 Moxostoma hubbsi | reverse complement strand
CGTGGCCAGGAAGACACGACGTCTCGTTCCCTCCATCAGGGAACGGAGGTTACATACGTAACCGAGACGTTCCCCGTCTGTCGCTCACTTCGACGTCGTGTCGAAGAAGCGACACTAGGGGTCCACTTCAAAACTCGCCATGCGCTGAGCCGTGTACGTGTACTGCTGACACAGAAGCGGGCAGGTATTTGTACGTGCACAAGCGACCAACTGTGTTCAGGCTGCACGTACTCTTCCCCAATGCCCTGAAAAAGCGTCAGCATCCTTTTGGTTACCCTGGGGGGGAACAAGGTGACTCTCCCAACTAGGGAACGGGCCAAGCCTGGCTGGGCCTCTTTTCTCTCTATGTTTTCTCGGCATAGAGCAAGAGCAGCCGGGGCCCTTACCGCATCGAGGGAAGGGGGTCTTACCCGAATTCCTATTCATTCAGGGGGAAAAGACCCTGCGGAGGCCACACCCACCCGAAAAGGGAGGTAAAGGTGGCGAAATACATCACATGGCCTCTTGGTGACATGTGGGAAGAATGGCGCGGTGGTAGATCCAACCTCGAGGAGGGGGGAGTTGCTACAACACGGCGACCGGAGGGCAGCAAAGGACTGCCTAAGGGAGATGCGGGTCAGCTCGTAAGGTGACTGTACCGCGGAAGTACACACAGGAGTCCCGTAGGAGGCCTGATCTGTGGAGCACCTATTCCAGTAGGGGTAGCCTGGGGTAGCCGTAGTGGACTGGACCAGCACGTTCCTCCGCTGAACTGCTGCGGGCCCGAAGGGCTAGGGAGGAATCAACCAGGGACCTAGGTCCCCTGGGACAGAAGCGCACTGTTTTGCCTTGGCAGAGGGAAACGGCGCTGGAACAAGCGGTTCACCCGGTCAGATCGTCGATGTGTACCGAGTTCTACGGGCTCGTACCTGAGAGAACACGGGACGAGACTGACTCAACCCTGAGATTGTAGAATCTCGTAAAGGTGTTAGGTGCTGCCCAGCCCACAGCTCTGCAAATGTCTGCTAGGGAGGTGCCCCTCGCCAGTGCCTATGAGGATGCCACGCTCCTAGTGGAGTGGGCTCGAACCCGTAAGGGGGGAGGCACGGCCTGGGTGTGGTAGGCCAACTGAATGGCCTCCACCACCCAGTGAGACAACCTCTGTTTGGAGACAGCGTTCCCTTTCTGCTGTCCTCCAAAGCAGACAAAGAGCTGCTCAGAGCGCCTGAAGCTCTGGGGGCATTCCAGGTAGGCACGCAAGGCACGTACCGGACACAATAGTGAGAGGGCTGCTCCCGGGGCAGCGCTTGTAGGTTCACTACCTGATCTCTAAAGGGCGTGGTAGGAACCTTGGGCAAATAGCCCGGTCGAGGTCTTAGGATCACATGAGTGTCTGCCGGACCAAACTCCAGGCAAGTGTCGTTAGTAGAGAACGCTTGCAGGTCCCCGAACCTCTTGATGGAGGCGAGCGCGATCAGCAGGGCCGTCTTTAGAGAGAGGGCCCTGAGTCCAGCTGATTCTAGCGGCTCGACAGGGGATCTCTGAAGACCGGCGAGGACCACCGAGAGATCCCAGGAGGGGAACAGGTTTGGCCAGGAGGGGTTTAGCCTCCGGGCACCTCTTAGGAACCTGACGATTAAGTCGTGCTTACCCAGAGACTTGCCGTCTACTGGGTCGTGGTGAGCTGCGATAGCAGCAACATACACCTTCAAGGTGGACGGGGACAGCCTCCCCTCCAACCTCTCCTGTAGGAACAGGAGCACTGACCTAACTGCGCACCTCTGTGGGTCTTCTGCCTGGGAAGAACACCAATTGACGAACAGACGCCACTTCAGGGCATAGAGTTGCCTGGTAGAAGGGGCTCTGGCTTGGTTGATCATGGCTACGACCGTGGGTGGTAGACCAGCTAGATCTTCCGCGTCCCGTCCAGGGGCCAGACGTGGAGGTTCCAGAGGTCTGGGTGCGGATGCCAGAGCGTGCCCTGTCCCTGAGAAAGAAGGTCCTTCCTCAGGGGAATTTGCCAGGGAGGGGCTGTCGCGAGGAGTACGAGGTCCGAGAACCAGGCCCGGGTGGGCCAGTAAGGAGCCACGAGAGTGACTTGCTCCTCGTCCTCCCTGACCAAGGCTCACTGGGGGGAATGCGTACTTGCGCAGCCCCACCGGCCAGCTGTGTGCCAGTGCATCTGCCACGAGGGGAGCCTCTGAATGAGCGTACCAGAGCGGGCAGTGGGAGGTCACCGGGACAAAGATGGAGCACAACTGCCCTATCCACCTGGGGAATCGCCATGTACCCGTGGGCCTCTCCGCCGTCGAGGGTAGCGAGAGCAGACGAATGAAGACGTCAGCTCGTCATGCACCTCCGGGAAAAACAGGACCGGGGGGCGTGGCTGTGAGCGGCACCCAAACCCCAGGAACCAGTCATCCAACCGTGACGGGTGTGGGGAGGTTGGAGGTTTCCAGACCAACCCCACCCCGACGGCGGCCCGGGCAAGCATGTCGGACATCTGCGCATTCGCCTCAGCCTGGGCCTGCTGGCCCGAAGGCGGGAGTCCAGGGGAGGAGTCAGCGTCAGATGCCGCGCTCTCATCGAGCGGCGAGCTCATCGGCTTCAAGCTCAAGAGGATAGGCAGACCGGCCCGGAGGCGAGTCGCCGTTGCCTCGAGGCTGGACGGAGGTAAACGAGCGTGTCGGGGGGCGGGTGGTCCGAAGGGACGTGCCCGGCGGAAGCGCACCCGCTGCCCTCCCCAAATCGCCTCCAGCGCCAACCGCATCGTCCTCAATCCCATGGGAAGAAGGAGCAATACGGGGGGCGGCTGGATTGGCGTGCTTTCTATTGAAAGCGAGCCGCGACCGCAACGTTACCATGGTCATGTTCTCGCAGTGAGAACACGAACCATCCACAAACGCTGCCTCGGTGTGATCGGCACCCAGACACACGAGACAGCGCCTGTGGCCGTCAGAAGCGGAGAGCACTCTACCGCATCCAGGAACTACACAGGGGTTGAATAGCATCTTTATAAAGACGCACCCTGAAAAGGGCGTTCAACACCGCTGTGTATTGCTCTTTTAGAGAAATAAACTCTTTATGAGGAAATATAACTCTTTTTTGAAGGAACTCTTTCAACTCCTCGCTGTCGAAGTGCCCAGGGGGAAACTGCACGCCGGCAGAGAAGAGAAAACAGCCGCTGAAGTGCGCCGTAAATCCAACAGCAGCAGAGCGCATCAGAGGATCAGAAGCAGTAGTGTTATACGCAGCTGTCAGCATAAATACGACCATCGGCTCCGAAGAAAATTACTGAATGAACGAGTGTATTTCCCTCGCCTTTATATCCGTATCCGGAGGCGGGGTATGCAAATACTGTTCGCCAACTCTCATTGGCCTTTTTTCATAGATCAGAGGCATCTTTCGGCGCTCAAGAGAGACCCCTAGTGTCGCTTCTTCAACACGACGTCGAATTGAGCGACAGACGGGGAACTCAAAATATTGAACTCTAGTAAGAATTATATTTTTTGTTCTTTCCCTCTGTTTATTTCTCATAATTGAAGAAATAAAGTTTCAGCTGTGAGATTTGAAATCTTTTGCGAGATTTGCGAGATACACTGTAAAGTTGCAATTGCAAGAAATAAACTGTAAATTCAAAAATATTAAGTCACAATTGCATGTTGTAACCTCACAATTCCTATATATATAGCAAGTCAATTGCGACTTTATTTCTTGCAATTGTGCGATATAGTCACAACTGTGAGATGAAAAACGTTTTAATTTTTTTATTGTTTCAAACCCCTAAGACTTTCTTTCTTTGGTGGATCACAAAGTGGATGATAGGCAGAATTTTAGGGACCGACAGACTCTGAACTGATCCTGAAACATTTTGTAACTTTAGGCTCTGTTAGCTTAAAATAACTGACATAGATCTAAAGACGAACTCTTCCTTTTAAAGTGATTGATAGGCACTTATATTTAGCCAATTATGTATTATAAGACCCTTATGTTAGACCCTTAACCAAAATGTTGCACTTCGTTCTCATGCCAAAACTCCCTTGTCTTGGCTTGAGGGTTTCAATGTATTTACAACTTTAAGAGGCAGAAAGTAGATTGCTTCCTAAGAACTTGGCAGGATAATTTAGAGGGGTGAAAAAAATACATTTTGTTCCTTTTTTCCTCCTCTTCACAGTCTCCAGCTGTGCTCCATCTTTCTCAGGCTGACCCAAATATTTAACTGCAAGAAACCCAGTGCAGGTAGTTCAGATTAGTCACCCGGCCAGGAGTGAGTGAGACTCTAATAAGCATCAGACGGATGCGGTCTCCAGCATGGAGTTCCAGCAGTGGGGTCTGTTCCACAAGCTTTCATGTCAGCTGTAGCGTACGATCAATCAGACAGCAGCGGCTATCAGCATTCCGCTCTACTGCTGAGCTGACTGCCAGGTGCCTTGCATTACTGTCAACAGTATATAGAAATTTTTACCCAACTTTAAAAGTAATGTGCTGGCATTTGATGTGAAACAGTCACCCAATGGTCTTCCTTTTGTCACTTCCACAATCTCTCTCTTTGTGCCCTTCATCCAAGAGTTTTGTAAATCTCACAGAGTGATGGTGTGAGATTTGCCAGCCTATCCTTAGAATGACATCAGCCCCTTTAATAGGGAGGTGATTGCATTTGAAAATGCACACTCATAATTTTCACACTCACATTAATCACCCTTGTGACTGAAACACAATGTTTAAAAATGACAGGGCAATAATAAATAACTAATGCATGAATCGAGTAAAACAAGCACAATTTCAGATTAAATTTTAGATAGAATTTGAAAAAGCATTAAGTTGGAAATAATTTGAAATCAATCTGAAATTGACAGTCTTGTAGATTTTCAGTGCATGTTAAAGGGATATTTCACTCAAAAATAATTTGCAAAACCTTGTTTTGAAACTTGTTTGAAAACAGCTTTTTGCAATTGCTTCTGGTGCCACAGTAATTGCCAACATGTAAACACAGGAATTCCCCTAGGATCGGCCACACTATGCCAACTCACTGACAAGCGGCATCTCCTATCATATATTTTTGTACTTTGCATCAGCAGAGTGGGTACCAGTGTTCAGACAATGCGTTCAAACCAGATAATCGTGTTCGCATAATCAGCGACAAGCGCAAATCAGAGGTTGTATTTTTTCCCTCTTATATTAGATTTTTACTCAATTAATGGTTAGGTATAGGTTTGGGGGCTGAAAAAAACTTGCATTACACCCCAAAAATGGAGCTCATACATGCCCATACGCCCAACAATACTTAAGATTAAGATTCAACTTTATTGTCATTGTGCAAAGTACAGGTACAAAGTCAATGAAATGCAGTTGTTTTTGCATATCCCAACTAAGCTGGGGTCAGAGCATAGGGTCAGCCATAAAACAGCACCCCTGGAGCAGATAGGGTCAAGGGCCTTGCTCAAGGGCCCAACAGTGGTATCTTAGCGGTGCTGGGGCTTGAACCCCCGACCATTCAGTCAGTAACCCAGAGCCTTAACCACTGAGCCACCACTTACCACTTCAGCCACTTAGGGCAGTGTTTCACATTTCGGTAAGCACAGACCGATTTTAGCTAAAGAAAAGTCAATTTCAATGTGATGTCAGTCTGGAAATAGTTAACAATCTATGACTGACAGGCATCACACACAAACACTTTCAGAGACCAACATACACAGAATGCATGTAGGTAGAATTTTCTGAACTATCTTTATATGAATAAACAGATTATACAGGCAGGGATAAATACACAAACTCTTGAATATACTGTAGTGAAAGGATTAGAGCTGAAGCAAAGGTTTCCAGGTCATGGAGAACTGCTAATCTGAGCACAGAGCTCCTGGATTAGCAATACAACTGATGGGTCCCCGCCCAGCCAATGACCCTGTGACCCTGTGGTCATGGGGCTGGAAAGCCAGGCCAGGCCTTCCTCTTCCAACCACAGAATCAAGCACTGGCAAGCAACCACAGATCTGGAGATGACCTAAAAATAAGAGTACACTGGGAACAAGCATTGCTCTCCAAATCCACACACACAACATCATCCTCAAATTCATCTCCTAGCTTGGGTATAGCTGTAGTAGGAAAGAATAAAATTCTCATTCTGAATAGTAGCCTGCCTACTTCATTTTAGACGCCTTTGAAATATGCACTTGTGCCTTTCTTTCCAAGCTGAAAGACCAGCATAGCTTATAGCATATAGTTCTTGATGTTGGTGCCACAAGGCTTCTTAACTGGCTTAACCACAAAGACAAACAAGATAAGCTTCATCTGAAAGTCCACGCTGGTTGACCAGCATCACAAGTCTAGTTTTCCTGGTAAACAGGATGGCTACACTGGTCTATCAGCTAGACCAGCACTAACCTGCATTAACTCAGCATCATGGAAGCTCTATCCCTTTTCCGCTGAAATGGCGATGGTTCTCCTGCCGAGCCTGTGCTCCGCTGGTTCATAGCCGTGGCAATCTGGAGCCTATCATAAACCAGTTATCTTTTCTACTGACTTGAGAACCGAATGGTGACATAATGGACTACGTGGTAGTTTCACGTGACTACCTGACCTTTCCCACAAACAAACACGGCACATCACAGTGTTAGAATACAGCTTTTGTTATTGTTTTTGAGGACATATTTAAACATATGGATTAATGCAATCCAACGTTATTGCATTGCTCAACAAGATTGCCAGAGACGACATCTACACTCAAGACAACAGCTAATGTAATTGCATAATTTTTTATGAAATATCACTTAACTAGCTAAATTCTGTAAACTGGAACAGTGGAATCATTATAAACATTGGTGTAGATGGTTATATTTGGATTTTTGCCAAAGTATATTATATCCAACCACTTTACTGAACACATAGGAGCGATCTTCCGAATTTAGCAAGTAGCTGGTCAAAAATCCCCTTAGTGAACAAAACAATGCACAAAATAAGATGACAACAGTGTTAGGAAAGCTAACAAAGTTGGCAAATATTATAAATTACTGAGATCAGCTGCAGAGGACAAAGGCGATTAGGTGTTTATCTCGTGTGTTTGTGTAATTGACTGAATCCAATGCCCCGTTTAGATAGCAGGCTGGTTGGTGTCCGAGACAAATCATCATTGCCCTGTCCACTTTCACTTTTGCTTAGGACATTCTTATGGTCCATGTACTCCCAGTGTTTTCAATTTATTTATGATTTGGTCAGTTGTCTGATTGAAGCTGGCATGCATCATTTCATGCAGGATCTCCTCATAGACAATTTTTTTCCTTTGAAATCTCTCTAGTTCAGGGGTTCTCAATGGAGGCAGTTCTGCCCCCCAGGGGGTGTTCAAAGGATGCCAGGGTGTGCTGAGAGCAAATTAGTAGAGAGGGGGGCGTTAGGTTACAAATGGGGGGACATTTATCACTCATAATAAATCAAATCTATCGTCAAATTCCTCTTTGCGTTTAATCGTTTATCTAGACTTAGAGTACATCAGTTGGTTCATAATTATACACATTTGTACTGCGGTTCATCTGATTTTGAAGTCTAGACTCATCTGAAGTATCTGTTTTAGCAGCGTCAAATACACAGGCAAAGTCTCAACCTCCACTAATGCACCTGCATGACTCTGTAGGATACGGCTCAATGGACAGAGCAGCGTGAGAGCAAAGCAGGTGCGTTTTTGTTCATAGACCGTTTTCAAGCTCTTAAACGCGCAGCTTTGCGAGAATTAGTGAGAAGCAAGGCGCAACAAGCAGAAACCATTTGAATTTGGCACAGAATTTTACATCACCACCCTTGAATTTACTATAGTAATAAGAAATAGATTGATAATAAATATTATCATATCACTTCAGCTCTATAAAATTTGTCATAGACTACATTAGGTGATTGAGACAATATAATAAATTTTTGTTACATCTTATATTTTGTACTTGTTTTTAGTGTTTAGAGTAAGTCTACTGTTAATAATTTCAATATTGCCATAGTTTGACTAATGAAATCATGTTACATCTAATCATGGTAGTGAAGAAGATCCAGCCACTGTAAATTACTGTATAATTACTGAATAAATGTATATTTTCAAAAGAGCAAATGCAAAATACACAATTTTTTTAAAAGATAAAATGTGTAAATCCTAAAAATTAGGTCAAATATTTTTTGTTTGAGTGTAAGAAAAAAATAACTGGTTTACTTTTTATAGATGTTATAGATAACCTTACTGTTGTTGACACATAAATCTACATCTGCATTCCCATCTGCATCAATGCTGTAATGTAGAATGAGAATTTCAGTGGGACAAAATATGCAATATTATAGCCCTAATGTTCTCTTGTCCAGGGTTGAGTATTGCTGGTGTAGTGTTGTGTCAGTCTTCATGCTGTTCGTCGAGTTGTTGTTTATAGTGAAGTTTATTCAAGTTTAGTTTGTTCTGGTTTACTGTATATTCTGTTTTGTTTTCACTTTAGACTGGTGTCTTTGGATTTGTAAATAAACTGCATAGGGTTCTCACATCATTATCATCTGTTCCTGTCTTCAGCCTTTCCTGCCTGCTCTGTAACTTTGCAGGCAGGTCAGACTGAAGACAGGAACGGTCGAAGACGATGATGTGAGAACCCAAGTGCAGTTTATTTACAAACCCAAAGAGCACATGACATGAAACAGGAAGCAAGATGACAAAATTTTAAAATGAAAGACAAGACTAAATGAAGAACATGAATCAAAACATTAACAAAATCACATTTAAACGTGACATGGTCTCATGTTCATGACGTTTAAAGTTGAGTTCACACTGCCAGCGACACGCAGCGACAAAACTACCTCATCTCATTCATTTTCAATGAGAGCTGGTGACTTCCGGCTCCACGACCATTGGCGACCGGATGTGGGCGTGTCCAGCGACAGACAATAAGGCAAATGAAGAGCGATTTTCATGAGCGACAGCCAATACAAGAGAAGATGGTAGAGCTCACGTGATACTAATATTTTAATAAGAATATTAATTGTAAAGAAACAGTGCTGTTTAGACTCTCCATACACACCACTAGTGACCTAACCACCAGCCACCGGCGACATGCAGCAACAAAAAACTAAAAAATTAAGCAATGCATAATTCTTTATTTTGGGGGTCTGGAAGTGGGGCGATCACCAAAAAAAGGTTGAAAACCGCTGCTCTAGTTTATCTTGGATCTCCGTAAAGACCGCAAGTAGAGTGCTCGTTTCATCTGTGTTAACAGAGCGCTTTTGATGTCTGATAATTTTGTAGTTTCTTTTTTATTGTTGTTATAGAGCAGGGATGTCCAACAGAGCCCGTGAGAGGTTCTTGAAATTTTGGCACGCTTTTGAGAAATTTTATGAAATTCATATTCTGAACACTGAGTGTCACTGGCTCGTGAAGCTACATTTCACAACGCATCATCTCCAAAAGTGTGTTCTCTTTAGTTGCCACCTGCTTCATACACTGGAAGAGTTCAGGAGTTTTTAATGAATGGAAGAAGTACCACACAAAAAATATTCTGCATTTGTGAAAGGACTGGTATCAGGTTTGATCCTTTGTTCATGTACTCGTTCTCGATAACATATCCTGATACAACCACGCATCATGCAACTGAGAAGAGCTGTCCTTGTGCAGCGTGAGTGGCCACACTAAGTTTAATGAGCGCACACAGAGACACGCGAGCCAAGCACACTTTTCTATAACGTCCTCTGTAGCGCTGGGAAGTTTAATTCATTGTAGTGATTTGGTTCGTTCTGATGTTTCATTGAAACATGAAAAATGATTCACGGACTTTCCATCACAAGGTGAGAGTTAGGACATGGGAGAGAGCATGAGAAACTTGTGTATCTCTCCGTGAAATGCACACGCTCAGCTTGCACTTTGTTTGAATTACTAATATATAAGGAGTAATCCTTGAATAATGTCAAAGCAGAAAAATATTCTGATCATTAAGATCACACCCAAGTGTCACACCCAAAACTGCTCAAAGCAGCTCAACGTGCTTTGCATTGCATGGACTTTAAAGTTAAAACACAATATCAAATAGGAATTAAACATAGCCCAGTATAATATTCGTATAATGTTAAATTACTGCACTGTCAGAAATGAACTTTTCGATAAAGGGGCCAATAATTGCCCAATGAATTTTATTTTCAGGGGCATTTTTTATGTTTCTGAGGGCATTTTTTCTAAATATATAAAATTTACTATGTTAAATTTACTTATTTTATTAAAACATATTTTATGTCATAACATGTAATGTTACTCTTAAAGTAGAATTTTAAGGACTGTATCAAATGGTATTTTTTTTTTAAAAAACAGAACCTAGGGCATTTTTTACACCAACGTTTTGAATTTTAGGGCATTTTGTCACTTTTGGGAATTTTTGCCCAGAGCCTCCTAATTTCTGTCAATCACTGGCATCACTATTCTATTTCTGGCTATCTGGCATAACTATTCTATTGCTATTAAGTGTTCTTGTTGAGAGAAATATCCTTTTATTGATAAAAAAATGTGATTCAAACTTGCATAATATTAAGCATGGAATATAAATATGATGCAATAGTGGCAATTTAGTTGCATTGCATCTAGTAACCTTTGTACAATTTATTTTTTACGATACAGCCCCCGAAACATTATCCCACCTTCCGCCCCCTCACGTAATCGGTTCCTGCGTGGAGACCAGCAAGCTTTTGGGGGAAATGTGCTATACGATTGGGGTTGGGAACCAAGAACCAGCTCATATTCAAAACAGGTTCCTTTTTTATTTAAAAAAAAAATACAGAACAGAATGATTTTTGTGACTTTGGGTTCTGTTAATGGTTCTCAAACGTGCATTCTTCCAACAATGTTAAACACCGTTCTAAAATACTCTGACATTGTTTCCTGCTACCACTCAGTGGCACTGCAACACAACTGAATCAGCAGCAGGAAACAATGTGACCAATGAAGTTTGATTCCCAAATTAATTACTCTTATGAGCCAGTTCTTGTGCGAACAGTACAGTCAGGTTATCGAATGAATTACTCTTATTAGCCA
Source organism: Moxostoma hubbsi (assembly GCA_032164185.1). NCBI lineage: Eukaryota > Metazoa > Chordata > Actinopteri > Cypriniformes > Catostomidae > Moxostoma > Moxostoma hubbsi. The sequence goes on along the minus strand of JAVLUX010000015.1, from coordinate 17,433,995 downwards.
GTTCCTTTGAATCTACACCACAAAACATACAGCATTTCCTACCAAACAAATTACTTTTATCAGCCCATACTTTTTAGTGAATCAAAAACTTAAAGTCATTTAATACATCATGTGTGATGAAATAAACCAATAATTGAGTGTAATTACTTTATGGTTGTTGATATGACAATGTGCGGATAGATACATATTATGTGTTATGTTGCAATTAGTGGTATTTCATACCAATATAAAAATGAATAAAATATCTTAATTAAAAAGTCAATGTAATTTTTTTTTTTTTTGCAAGAATCTGTTCTGTTAAAATATGAAATAATTTAATCATGTGGTCACAGGCTACTGAGGGCAGTAAATTTAATAATAATTGCATAGTAACTAAAAAATTTAATCCACCAGAATCGTAAAGAGCAATCAGAGCCGGAACCGGAATCGTTAAATTCCACTTGATTCCCATTCCTGCCTAAGATGGTCAATGCGGAGGGGTTGTCTGCAGAGAACACCTCAGGTCATGGGAAAAAAAAATATAAAACAACATCTTCATAACTGCAATGTGTTGGCAATGTAGCATATTAACCTTGCTGCTTTTTTAAGCCGTGAACTCTAAAACAGACAGTGCGGCCTGTATTCCAAAGAGTTCAAGTATGCGTATCTAGTTCTACATCAAAGGTGCAATTAAATAGCATAACGATGTGAAGCAGCTAAATTAATCTCTCGTTGACACGCTTCGTCCACTTGATATGTGTTGACAGTGAGTTGACACGTTTGTTGCTCATTTACAAATAGAACAGTGTCTGTGGTTGCCTTATATATACAGAGCACAATTAATAAACACATTAAAAGGGGTTTGATGCATGCATATGGACCACAACAACAATTTTGTGCATTTCAGAGGCGTGTGAAGCTAACTAGAAACATGGAGCTTTTTTTGCAGTCAGTGCCGAAAAATACAGAGGAAAGTCTCATGGCTGCAAAAGCCTCAACTCTACATAACAATGTGTAAGACTAATCCAGAGTTCAACCACAGACATGAAGGCTAGCCTATATTTTACAGCATTAGCATAACTTCTCATTACTAGACTCTGTAATTTCGGCAAAATTCATGTGCAGACAGAAAAGGCTTCCCGAAAAAGTAACTCAGTGAAGTGCCGCATCCATCAAGCATAAGCAAGTTAGAGATGTGTGTGTATACACAGGGATGTACTGAGGCTAAAAAACAGCCCTGGATCTAAAATGGCCCATCACAACCTACTGTGGATAATCCATACTATACAGTATATCCCATATGCATGTAATACTGTACATATCTAGCAGGTATATATTGATTTTCACTGTATTTTGACATGTGAACAAGCTTTTTTACTTTGCAAAGGCAACACAAATAAATTACTCAACACATTTAAAAAAACAAAATCTATGGAACCATCATCATGGTTCAAAGTTTCAGTGGTCTAGGCTAGAGTTTAAGAACTTGTGCTCTTCAATCTTGGTTTATTTCAGTCTTCTCACATGGAAGCACAATCTCAGCAGCGGACTCTTAATTCCAGTCTGACCTGTGCGACACAAGTCAGAGGTCTAAGGCAGTGGATACAGGCCTCTCAGCTAAAGGCCTATAAAGGCCTTTCAGGCTCTGTCTAAAACAATGAATCAGCTTGTCAAATGTTTCACCTGAATGATAATACAGCACCAACCTTCTGGCCCAGCTGTAACATGATACATGTTTAGAAATGCAGCACATCCCTCTATGAAACTAAACAATCCAGAATGAAGATCTAAAATACGTTTTATTCAATAAGGTCAGCACATATGCCAAACCATATCACTACTAGAATTTGGAGCTGGAACAACAGCTACATTACGTTGACACAACATTATGCCTATTTAGGGGATATCAGGAGAATGGAAACAAAAAGAACCCAGAAGGAAAAGCCACACGTTGGCAGAAAACAATCTTTGCCAAATTACCAGTAAGGCATGCGATATCATATAGTTACACTGCACATAGTGCATACCTAGACAAAATATACGACTATTGGCTTTTTTGACATAAAGTGGATTAGTGGTATGATATATTACACCAATTTATTATAGTAAATAACATACACATATAAAAAAAATAATAAACTGTTATTTGAAAGTCATAAAATTTTTGTAATTTATTTGCACATGAAGATATTTTTTATATATTAGGAAGGAAATAACAGTACACACAGTAGTCCAGCAAACACGGTCCACGTTAGCAATCGCATTTAATAAAAAAATATTGAATCCAACCAATTGTACATACAGTGCATAGTGAATAAGACATTTATTTACTCATAGCGTAGGTGAAGCGCTTTTGCCTTGGGCTGCATCCGAAAAACGTAGGCAGCTGACTTGCTACCTTGCTGCCTAAACAGTTAATGACTTAACTGACAGATGTTTTGAATGAATGGAACTCTTATGGAAACTGATCTCCAAACAGTTTCAAAAGCCCCTTATATTTATAGTACCTCCTTATACAGCCTCATGAGACAGCATTTTCCTGGTTTTGGACACATCCTTGAAGTTGCACTCACGCACTCGTGTGGATCTCCTGACAGTTTATATGACCTGGATCACCTACATGGACACAGACGGACTGTCATGATTTGTGAATGAGAGGAACTTTTGATCCTGATCCTGAAGTTTTTGATTCTGGCAGATAGATTACGCGTTTCAGAGGAATATATTAGATGAGCATTGTGAGGTTCCTCTTTTTAAACAAGATATCTGCATATTTGCAGATGGTATATAAGCTTTATTGATGTTTGCCTTTTATCGTTAGGAAGGTTCTAGGGAACTAGTGCCCGACTGATTATATCGGCCGATATTAGCCTTTGACCGATATATTGGTATTGGCGAATATGTTTACTGATCTGCACAGATTTGAAAACTTTTTTTTTCAGAACATATAATGCAGAAAACAATGCTTTAGAATTGGTGTCATAACATAGTTTGTCCAGCAGAGCAAGCTCCGACTTTGTTTACAGAGCTGTTAAGCGGTGCGGATTTGAGCAGTGTCTTCTCGTTAAGTTGTTAACTAGATTGTGAAATACATATTGGAAAGTTAATAAACAATGACCCCATCATTTTCCCCTTTGAATAAAACTAATATCAAAAACCATGTCACTCATGTTTATCACATCTGTTTGTTATGTTAGCCAGCTATAGTTTGTCAGTACAATATGTAATGTAGCAGATTGAAAGGTAAACATCAAAGCATCTTTTTGCATCTCAGCAGACAACAGTGCGACGGTGGACTGTGTCTTTTGAGTGTTTATTTCATGCTATGTTGTTACCTTGTTGGTGAGATACAATGCTGGTCCATCTTTTACTCTCTGTGACAACGAGTTTATAGCTAACTAGCTAACCACATAGCTTCTTTCATTGCTTGTGGAAGTTAATGTGTAAACATGTATTCATCAATCTGTTTTGTTCAGGATTCACAGTTTGGTACCCCCTTCAACCAAACAATTCCTGTCATTGCATTTATAAAATGTAATATTTAAAAGTCAGGTTTTCCACTGTTGATAGTTTTCCTGGAACTTGTAAAGTAGAACACGGTGTAACAACACTGCTGCTGTTTATCTCTTGTCTTGGCAGGTGTAAATGCTTCTTGTTTTACATTCTGCTCCAAATTGTCAGGCAGTATTAAAATAGTCAGCATTTTACTGATATTAAACAGTAATACTGATGTTAATTTAGCTATTTTTTAATTCTTTATTTTAATGGTCAGCATTTGACTGATACTAAACATACATTACTGATGTTTTTTAGCTATTTGATCTGCTAAAGTTGTGTTAGGTTGGTTTATTACATCTGTTTAAACTGGATATGCAAATATTTTCAGACGATATATGATATTAGTTTTATTGAAATTTGCCTTTTTATTATGAGACAAGACAGTTAAAAGTTACAGGGAACTGCTGAGGAGAGAGGGAGAATGAAACAGGTGAGCACTTTATCATAATGAGCTCAAATGCATCTGCTGTGACTCTGATATGAGGACAGTTTAAATGTTGTACACTGGTCTATTATTGTAGTAACACGATGACATGTAACAACAAAACGAAACGTGACTGATTGTTGACATGTCTCAAGACACTTCACATGCAAGCAGATGATTTTTGGCGCCCTTAAGAATAAATCTGCCGAAACAATAATTAAAAAGTCAGAATATCGGCAATATATCAGTCAACCACTAATGTGGATCATAGAGTGGGGTCCTAAAGTCTGAGTGAAAATGTGAAAAAAAAAATGTGAAAAACCACAAGTGAAAATGCTTATACATTTTGCATTCTTTTTTGGATATAGCCAGTGTTGTGTAACATTACTTTTAAAAGTAACTTGTTAGAATATTGCGTTAGAATATTACTCCTTAAAAAGAAAGTAACTAAATTCATTAAAACTTTTCTTTTTATGGAAAGTAAAGTGTTACGCTACTTTTGCGTTACTTTTGCATTTCTTTTTTCTCACCGCCAATCTCTCTTCCGCTGTGCATTCAATACAAGTACAAGAGATATTTAGAGACATTACAGGTCATGGTAGCTACTGAACAATACTCATGACAAAAAAAACATAATAAAATAACTGGAATATGCATAATTTGTTCCCCGTCTGTCACTCACTTTGACGTTGTGTCATGTTTAGCGACACTAGGGGACTTCTTTGAAGGCCTCGGTTACCTCTGAACTTGAGAAAAGGCCAATGAGAAATTGGGAGACAGAATTTGCATGTCCCTCACCCGGATGTAGACAAAGCACACTTCCTCCATCTTCCAGTTCGGTCTATTCGGCGACACCGTTGATGACTTCGCCTAGCAGTTCTCAGCAGTGAAGAAACACACGGAGGTCATTTCACACATCATGCCCCGCCGCTGCACCAGTGCAGGCCATGCTCCGTCTGCTCGCCGAGGGCGTCCTCCTGCAGCTTCCAAATGTCAGGCAGCTCCACCTCAACCTGGGCCCAGCTCTCAGCTCCAGCGCACACCCCATCTCCCGAACGTCCTCAAGGACCCGGAAGGCTCCCAAGCGATCCTGAGACAGATGACCCAGGGAACGATACGTTTGCTCCGGAGCTGGTAAGTAGACCACTGGAGGGCCGGGAGGAGAATCTTCATTTAAAAGTATTTATAGAGCAATTTCCTCTTTCCCTGGGTCACCTGGCACGCAAATGCCATTGTTACGGCAACCCGTGCCACACTCCAACCCCAGGTGTGGACCTCTTGTGTCCCCCTGGCCATGACGCTGAACAGAGCCATTGCTATGGCCGAACCTTACTCTCGGCTCCTCAGTGCAAAACCTGAATGGACAGATGCATGATTCCCTCCTTTTATACCCGTATGTGGAGGGGAGGGACATGCAAATTCTGTTTGCCAATTTCTCATTGGCCTTTTCTCAAGTTCAGGTAACTGGAGGTAACCGAGGCCTTCAAAGGAGACCCCTAGTGTTGCTTCACTACACAACATCTTGTTCCCTCAATCAGGGAATGGAGGTTACAACAGTAACCTAGACATTTTTCCACTGACATGGCAACCAATATAAATAATAAAGAATAGCTACTACCTAAAGCAGCATAGTCCATCATATCTGTCATCATGTGCTTTGCCCATCGACAATGCCAGAATCAACTTGAGAAGTTTTTCAGAAGTCAGGATAAAATTCAGTGGGGAATGCCAGTCTAACATGTTCAAGGAATAAGTCTGATGAATAAATAAATATTTTTCACATAAGTCATCTCAGTGCACGCTTATTTTGTGTTGATCCGCGTAAGGACGCCACTGGTTGATCGCATACAACTGCAAACACGCATGTTGATACAACATGAATGGAACCAAAATGTCTTGAAAACTTAGCTTAACAAATCAAATTACTTGTTTATTATAGAACAACAATGTTGAATTTTTAAAGAAATTAAGAAATTTTCTCTGCGTACATAATCGATGTAGAACTTTGCTTGCAGCTGATGATCCAGAGTCAGCTTTTCTCATCCCATTCTCCCAGTTACAGGGATGCCATGGCCAGTGTTTACTGATTTTTTGAATGCAGTGTGTATTAACACATGAAACAATCATATTTCACTCAACAGAATGTTGAATGTTAAATTCTTTATCACAGAGCAGTTCTGATGCAAACTGATCATAGAGAAGTAGTTACGGGCAGCTAAAACAAAGCAATTTGGATACACAAACAGTCAACGATAATTCCACGTTGTATCTGTATAATCATACCGTGGCCACACCAGGACTTCTCCGGGTTTATGCCTGTGCTATATTATACCACGAAAATGTGTGTTTACACAGTTTTAAATGCAGCCTACATGAATCAATCATGAGAATCAAAGTATCACTTACCCGAATGTTAAATTTTTGACAAAATATTACCTTGAGAACACATTTCTTAACTCTTGCCTGACAATGGCATTTATGACAGCTGCTCATTTAATCTCCAGTGCACAAAAAAAATCCAATGCTGCAAATCATTAGTACAACTGGATTTCACAGAAGCGTTCAGATTCACATTACGTTACCAGCAATATTTTGCCATTTTTAAAACAAATCTCAGGGTGGGCTAAAAGAAGACTTGTTGTGCTCTGCACATTGTTTATAAGCATGGCTCATACTCTCTAGAACTACAATGCCCATCATGCACATACATACTACAACTTATTGAACATCTCTATTAAGCCTCCCACTCTCTAGAACTGCAATGCCCATCATGCCCCTCCTGAAGTTTGCACACTTTTACTCCTGATTTATCACAATATGGGGAAAGGAGAAGAGTGCAAAAGCAACACGATACTTATTTAAAAAATAACTCAGATATTATGGTCTAAAATAAAAAATATTTTGTTACTTCTCGTTACTCTAAAAAAAAGTAATCTGATTATGTAACACACATTACTATTACTGCATTCCCCCCAACACTAGATATAACTAACTAATTACACTCTCAGCATAACATTTTGAGTGAAAAAACTTTCAGAATTTCTTTGTATTTATTTATACCACCATTTTACTTCAATGACAGCATGCACTAAAACTGGAATAAAATATAAATGCTAAAACTAATAATATGGAATATATTTGGGGGCCTGGGTAGCTCAGCGTGTATTGACGGAGTCGCAAGTTAAAATCCATTGTATGCTGAGTATGGCTGCAACTGACATTCACTGAATTCCAAGAAAAATAAAAATGTAGTAAGTTTTTATTAAGTTTAATTCAGTAAAAATTCACTGCCAAAAAAAATTATTGTAATCAATAATTTTTGTCTTGTTATCCATTGTTTTGCACATATTCTCTAAATCAAGTCTAACTATCTAAGTAGGCTGTTAAAATATCTAATATTAAATATTATATTCAACATTCTCCAATAACACTTTTGTCTTCTGCAGTATCGCTACTAATGTAAATATACATAGTTTTAGATATTATTTTTGGAAAACAAGCCAAAAAAGATTGATCAAAAACTTGATTGTATAATGGGCTACACTCTCACACTTTTATTTTCACTTCGATCCATCTTTAACTCACAAAACAAACTCTATCTTCTTAATAGAGCTGCGTATAGCCGATTTTCTTCACAATAAGAAACACAAGTGACACTTAGGCTAGAGTACATTACGATTCAATATGTTGCAATCCATCACATTACTAATCTAGCTACAGCAAACGTGCACGAGGGATGGGTGTCCCCGTGCCAGAGGGTGCCTCAGTTGGGTGCAGTTTCAATCTCTCCCCCTTCACGTGACTCATAGACGTGGTGCTGACTGCACAGAATTATGCCATTTTCGTAGTTTATGATGCACTTCCTTATTATTTGAACTTTAATAAAGGATGCATTAAATATATAATGCCAGGTTGTTTGCTTTTTAGATGCTCTGGACATGTGTTTTCTTCCTCTCCTCAGTCAGGCGCGAGCTGCTCTACTCCTTTCTTGCGTCATCATTAGAGTTTCATATGATCTCATGTTACGTTAAATGTGATCAAACGACTATTCAACAACTACAATTTTTGTTGTCGACTTCAACAAATCATTTCAGCCCTAGTGCTAAGTGACTCCAGTCAGGTCTCCTAAGCAACCAAACTGGCCCGGTTGCTAGGGAGGGTAGAGTCACATAAGGTAACCTCCTCCTGGTCGTGATTAGTGGTTCTCGTTCTCAGTGGGGTGTGTGATAAGTTGTGTGTGGATTGCGGAGAGTAGCATGAGCCTCCACATGCGGAGTCTCCACGGTGTCATGCACAACGAGCCATGTGATAAGATAAGTGGATTGACCATCTCAGAAGTAGAGGCAACTGAGACGTCCTGGATTGAGTTGAGAAACCGCCCCACCACAAGGACCTACTAAGTAGTGGGAATAGGGTAATTTCCAAATTAGGAAAAAAGGGGCTAAAAATAAAAAACACAATAATAATGATAATATGGAATATATTTAAAAAAAATATTTAAAGGACACCATAAAGACTACTGAATTAAGACCTTAAGTAGACTGTATTAATTTATATGTGCATTGATTTGTTTTATAACAAAACGAAGCAAAACTGCTCCTATCCCTTACTACCGGTAGTCTTTCTTTCCCTGTACTTTCTCTCACCACCCATATATCAGTGAAGCAATGAAGGACAGTGTTCGAACAAACATGGTCAACTGGCTCATTTGCTTGCTGATGTTAAATAATGTGCCAGCTCATCACCTCCTATCACCCCCCCCCCCCCCCCCCTCTCTCTCTCTCTCTCTCTGAACACCATACAGCTCCCTCCTGCTCAGATGCTTCCTATTAGAACTGTAGTTCTGTTTAATGACAGAGGATCCGGAGAAAACAAAATGTTTGCTCAAACAGCATTTGTGTCAGTGTTCTCACATGCCATGTTGCTAAGATGTTGACACGTTGGTTTGTTTTACAATTAAAACCTGTCACTGGGTTTTTTTATTTTATTTTTCTTTTTTAAGTGAGTGTGAGAGAGAGAGAGAGTTTGCTGGGGATCTGTGATGTACCAAAAAAAAACTGAGGATTCATCCCTTGCTGGATAAGGGATATACACAGTTTACTTTGCGATGAGAGCTGTATAAATTATAGCCATGACAGCAGTTATCCTGCCTTGGAAATCTGGTGCCTGAGGTTAAGAGAGATTTGTAAGCAAATTCTATACACATTACTATATCTGCAATTTAGCAAAATTATTTTACATGGCTCATTGTTTGTATTGCAGCAGTTTCTTGGTGAAATGAACAGCAGAGGCTCTACAACAACTTTTATTCCATTTCACACAAATCACAAGTAAAACGACAGATTATCAGTTAAAAAATGATTACATTTCTATCTGTCCTTCACACAATGCTATTTTATGACACCTAAACACCTTTAATATATTATTACTTGTAAGGCAGTACATTTTAATGGTGCACTAAGTGATTTTTTCCTATCTCATTATGACAATCACATGTGATGAAGACTCCATTCAGATCAGTAACCTTATAAAATCAGTTTTATTCTACAAGGGTACGCTCATGGGGGCTGCCATGTTGAGATCACATGACCAGCCGAATACAGCACGCTTAATTTTAGTAGCCACCTTTCACTCGAGGATTAAATTAATTATGGCTGACTATGAAAAGTGATTTTCTAAAATGGCATATTTAACTGAAAACTATTGTGATTTAATGATGCTGCATCCACGCCTCTAGGTGTTAGTGTAAGTCCAAGACAACATGAAGGAAAACGTATTGAGTGCACCTTTAATGTTTGCCTTTCATTCGCAACTACATTTACAAGCTTGTTCAAATGTGATTAAATTGCACAGCTCAACTGATAGACCACTGCACTTGTGATGCAAAGGGCTGGGGTAGCACATGAGTTGGCGCGTGAGCTGAAAGTGTCATAAAAGCACCATAAATTTATGTGGTTTGCTCAGGACTTTCATTTTTCATGTCACATCCGCTTTTTTTGCCTCTATCGGTTAGGTTAAGGTTTAGGGTTGCGAGGTAGTTTTTTTTTTTTCTTTAAAACTTTACAGAAAAAGTTTGGTAGAAATTAAACTAGATTTAGCCCCACACAGTGGACATTTGACAACTGAACTGCTTTCATACATGTAAGCGACAACATAGTATCATTTTGCAAAAAATGTTGTCCCTTTTTTGAACGATAAACACTTAAAGATGTTTGTCACAGGAAATCCTGTTTGCCTGTGAAGATTTTGCCAGTCATTAGATCATCTTAGAATAGAAAGCACAACATTTTATTTGGCCTACTTCTAATACAAAAGTCTAGTAATTAATGAGCCTCTGGACTTTTTTATATATCTGTTAAAGATGTTTTACCACTTATCTGAGTGGCTTTAAGAGTTTAATGATGGGGATTTAATTAGAGTTGCAGAAATATGTCCATACATGTCAGTTTTGGAAGGATTAGTTTAATATATCTCAATAATGGTCCACTTATAATAATGTGTACATTTGTTATGTAAATTGTTGTGTAAGTTTGTTATGTAAATTGTTTTGTGTAATATGTTGTTTATTGTAAAGTGGTTTATGTCTCGTCACTGTCATTACTGCAATGTTGCTCGGAACTGCACACAAGAATTTCACCTGCTGTTGCACTCGTGTACACAGTAGTGTGACAATAAAGTGATTTGATTTGATTTTGATTTTGATTTGATTTGATTTAATAAAGCAGTCATGTCATGTCACGTATTTGTGATGCTCTAAAAGTTCTATTACATTAAAATTACACTCACTCAATGTTGGAGAAATTACATTCACAAACCAACAAAGCAAAAAACTAACATTCACCTTTTTTGGAAAATACAATCTAGCTTTGGAGTACAAAGGAGAGCCATTATGTCCCTATGCTAACAACAGTAGGATCAGCTACACCAAACGGGTAACTGACTTCCTTTGGGGAGCTTTGTCCCCAGGAGAACCCTTTTTTATCTGCACAGTCATCACTGACAGTGCCAATGACAGCTGTAGATTCCTGAGTATATGGACATGGCATGCTCAAGAAGTGAGTCCACCCAAGTATGGTCCTCAGCTGCTGTGCATTCCTCTAAAGACCACAATAACAGCACTTCTAAAAACCTGCTCAGGCGATAACACAGTTTATGTGCTGGAAATGAACCAAAGTTTAAGACAAAAATGATATCTTATTCAGTTGGAGAAGATCCTCAGTTGTTTTGGCTCTTGTAGGCCTATAATGAAGGAGAGCAGGGTAATTTAGAGGTGAGGTTTATTTCAGGTTGTGAGGAGAGTCAGGATAATATCAACTCCAGCTACATGTCATTTACCTACCCCAAATCCCATTATGACATCATAAAAGTGAAATTCAGTTCTATTTATTGTATGAATAAAGCAGGTAACTGGATGGATGGATGGATGGATGGATGGATGGATGGATGGATGGATGGATGGATGGATGGATGGATGGATGGATGGTTGGATGGATGGATGGCTGGCTGGATGGATAGATAGAACACTCTACATACTGACAATAACAAACAATCCACTGGGTACACAGAACAGCCCAAATTTAGCGCAGTGCAGCGCTAGTCTCCTGAAATATCACATCACATAAATGCAGGATGCCCTCCAGAATTACTGCAAAATAAAATCTTTAGTACACTGCGGCAGATTTAAGCACACATTTCACTTGAATAGCATGTCTTTCTTATTTAGGGGGTTTCATACCTTGTGTGGTGCTTTCAGAAGTCTGTGAACTCCAGCGATCTGATTGATGAGCGGAATATCCTCTCTGAATGTGAAATACGGGGGTCTGGTCGGCTCCGGAAAATTGGTGCTATTGAATGGATCAGTATCATCTAAGAACTGCACCCTGCATGCAAACGTAGCCATGATACATCCATACACGTCGGTTTAAGAAAAGTCGGCACAGCAACAACAAAAAGCGTATATAGCGGCTAAACAAATCCTTTAGATTCAAACGCAATGTAAAAGTGACAATAATCCAGGTACACTCCGCCGTACCCCGATGTCCTCTAGTGTTTAATACGAGTGTTTAGTGGTTTCTGTATTTCTACAATAGTTTCTTGCAAGAGGAGTGTCGCTAATATCCAAGGTCATGTCGGGCAGGCAAGGTGCTGAGGCAGACTGCTGCAGACGGGACGGGTGAGCTACTGCCTGTGCCTGATGTCTAGAGCTCTGCAATACGTGAGCGGGATTGGGGGACTCCCTCCGGCTCAAATTAAAACTCAGCCACAGCAGAGAAGGTGTCAGAGCTAAAGCAAGAGTTTTGGCGTCTTCTAGTGGTGAAGTTTATATTGCAGCACGAATGACGCTGTTTTGCATAACGGTAAAGTATCAAAGCCAAGGGTCCATTTCACGAGAAATAGCAACCCTTACAGATATTACCGTGGTAACTATAGATAATCGCTTAAATACCACAGATATTACAGTTATTGTTACAACAAAGGGACATTGCTTAAAAGGACAGTTCACCCAAAATGTCAAAATGATTCTGTCATCACTTCCCCTGAGCCAAAACTTTGTTTCTTTTCTTCCAAGCGCCATCTAGTGCTCTGCACATGCGTTAAGATAAGCACTCGTGCGTGTAATCGAGCTTGAAATCATGATTGTACCCAGAGACTGTAATAGCTAGATGTAGCCTATGTGAAAAAGTTGTTCCATTTTGGTCTGTTCTCACCTAAAACCTATTGGATAGCTTCAGAAGTCATGGATTAAACCACTGGAGTAATATGGATTACTATTTTGCTGCCCTTATGTGCTTTTTGGAGCTTTAAACGTTTGGTCACCATTCACTTTCATTGAATGGAACTACAGAGCTGAGATATTCTTTTAAAAATCTTCTGTTGTGTTCTGCGGAAGAAATACAATCATACACATCTGGCATGGCATGAGGGTGAGGGCGAATAAATCATGTGAGAATTGTTATTTTTGGGCGAACTATCCCTTTTGAGTGAACTATTTCCCTATTCCTTGAACCAAGTGCATTACTGCGGTGAACTTAGTTTTAGTGTTGTGAATGCTTAAGTATTTCAATGTCAGGCAAGGAGCCATCCATGAACTCTGTATGATTGCAACTTTATCTCATGTTGCTGAACTGTTATTGTTTCTCTGTCAATCCTATAATTCCAGTGTTTTTTAGTTTTTTGTGCGCGTTTCCGAAAAAGTAAATGCTAGGGGGCAGCATAAATACACTCAAATATTTAAAATATTTGTAATATTTTAAAATATTTGTAGTATGCACTCTCAGTCTCTCTCTCAGTTTATATGATCTGCAGTTGATCAGTAAACTGTAATCTGTTTGACCAGTTAGATTACTTCACTCACTAAAATAATATTCTGTTTATAACTGAGTAAGTCACTGCTGAATTGAAGTAGGCTAACGCTAGTAACACAAATTCAGTTTGTAATCTTCATGATCAAAAGAGGACAAAACAAATCTCAACATTGTTTATCTAGTGGGGCCTGGGTACCACCAGCCAGACAGCCTCCTAAGCAACCAAATTGGCCCGGTTGCTATGGAGGGTAGAGTCACATGGGTTAACCTCCTTGTGGTTGCTAAAATGTGGTTCTCACTCTCGGTGGGGTGCGTGGTGTGTTGAGCATGGATGTATATATATATATATATTATGCAAATAAAATACAATAAAATAAAAATAATAGCTTCCCTGCCATTTGCTTTTCTGTGTTCAAAGCACAAATCAAATGTAGACATGACAGAGTGACCACAGCAACCATATCAAAACTCTCAATTGCGGATATGGAGCCACACAAATCTTTTGAGGATAAATTTGTGGTAGGGCCTATGTTTTATTTGTGTCCTTTATTCAGTGTTTATATAGTAAAATGGTTTGTGTGTGTGTGTGGGTTAGTGGGTGAGTGTGAATGTTTGAGTGTGTTCTCGTGTCTTTTTCCATATGCATAACAAAGACCTTATGCCAATCAGTTTTAATATTTTCCCTGTGTTCTTACATTTGAGTTATTACATCAAACACACAATTAATAGAAATATTTTCATTTAGAACAAATACAACTTGTCTTCTCTTCTTTATTTCTTCACAACTGAGTGAGAAAAAGTTGTTTTGAAAGTTGCTGATGAACATGGATGAGCTGCAGACTCTGCACTAAAAAAATGATGAATCAAATTTGTCTCTTGTGTTTTGATAATGTAATCATTTATTGAGACACTATCATCATGACTTATCAAGTTGGTTTAAAGTTAACTATTTTTAATGATGACTTGATGGCTGCATAACAATAAATATTATATCATATTCTCATTCAAGAGTTAGTATAATTGAGAACAAACAAGAACTACGGCCTTGGCCTCTTATTCAGTGTTTGCTCTCATTTCTCAAATATAAAATTGACACTGTGGAGTAAATGATGGTGTTTTTATACAGAAAATACATTATCAGTGATCTGATATATTTCTATACAGTGTTCTTGGAATGCAAAAGGATCTTTGATATTGAATGTTGGACCCTTGTTAGCGTATTAATTTCCCTTCAAAGTGCCATAAAGATATCTTTAGTAGAAAGTATCTCTAGTTATTAACTACAAGAATGAATAGAAGAACTTCTGAGTAACAGCCTTTATTTTCACATTATTAAGCTGACAAGACATTTTTCCCTTCTCCAACACACACCATGACTCAAACATCTCAAACAGCAGAGGAGATCCTGAAGTGAGAGCTGAAGTTGCTGAATCCAGGCCTGGAGGACAGGATCCTGAACCATGAGGAGCTGGAAAAGCTGGAGGTGGAGGAGGCAGGTGACAGGCCCAAGTGGGACAACAAATTAATTAGAAAAAACTATTAGATAAATGATTTTTAAGCAAGACATGTTTGTATATTGGTGTCTCGTTTTGATAAACCAAGCAAAAATAAAGCTGAGATTGACATCCAGTTCTTGCATATGTTATTGCACATACATTTTCACTGTATGGAAAAGAGCAGCAGCTTTAACATTTTAATAGCATCTCTTTTTATATTAACTGTGTTACACAGGAAAAATTTTATGTGAGTTTTAGGCATGGTGAACTAGATGATTACATTTTCAGTTTAAAGCAAATTTTGACTTGGCATGACTTACTTGAGTTGACCATAATTACAAAATTGAATTGCTGATTTTTGCCACAGCATTTTAGACAAACACTTATTTTACAATAATTGTGCAAGTTGATTATCAAACATTCAAATAATAATTTTTTAATTATTTGTTTGAGCCCCCTCACTTAGAATGGCCATGATGCTTATTTCCACCAATATTAAATGTAGTAGTTGACTGATATTTTTCAAAGCAATTTAATTAAGATGAAGTGAATTCGTGTTCTGAAGAGTATTTTTAAAAGGAGGAAATGAGGTAAAACATTTTCTGGCAAGATTCAGTGCCCTGCATGCATTTGGTCTCTCCAGTCCTGAGTTGAATGTAAATGTAAATGTACAGTTTAATGGTTCAGCAGTTTGTCATGCAGCTTAAACTGTACAAATGAATTTTAAGATGTATGTATTTTGCTTTTTTTTTATTTTTTAAACACATCATTTTTAAGTAACACTGTAAACTTCAATAAAACTTCATAGCAGTACACTGCTATGTGCATAGAACACTATCTCATAGTATGTTATGTTTACATTTGGCATTTTTAGTAAATGTCATCTTTTTGCACTACTGTATACTGCTCGGCGCTGCACTGTCTCTCACTGTGTCTATTGTCCTGTTCATTGTTAGAAATGTATTGTACTCTCCTGTACTTTTGCACACGTTTTTGCACGTGCACTTTATATAGGTATTATATAGGTATTTTATATACAAATTATTATTTAGTCTGTGTAGTCTCATGTGGTTCTGTGTTTGTCCTATGTTGTTTTATGTAGCACCATGGTCCTGGAGGAACGTTGTCTAGTTTCACTGTGTACTGTACTAACTGTATATGGTTAAAACGACAATAAAAAACACTTGACTTGACTTGACTTCAAGTTTCAAAAGATTGGTAAAGAAAAGAACTAAGAGAGACATAGTTACAGAAAAGAATATGAAATTAGTCTTTCCTTTGATCATTATCTATGATTGTTTTGAAATAAAACCCATTTAAAATCAAATTTGCAAACAGTATTTAATACAACTGAACAGACACTAAACATAACAAAACACACATAGGACTTTCACATTTTTACCAAAGAAATTGAAAGTTTCTTACACTGTTGGAAGGACATCCCATATTAATGTATTGTGGTTTTAAAGTAGTAACAGTAACATTAATATAGACTACAATGGTATTTAAGCAGAAACTATGGTTTCCATAGTTTCATCGTTAAGGAGTGGAGTAACCTTTTGGTTTTACAGTAATTGAAGTGACTGTCGAAATTTGAATAAATATGACTATACTACTGTGTGTGTGTGTATGTGTGTGTGTGTGTACACTTAAACACAGTACATCTTATATATATCTTCTTTCATGAGATGATAACTACCTGCCTAGCCCTTAATCCTAATGCCTGATATTAATTTTCAGAGGTTTCCTGCAAGTGCAATACATAACCACAAACCTCAGCTCAAGGTTAACTAGACAGCATGTTAATATCACTTCAAGTGTGAAGCGTCACAGTATCCCAGCCAACTATTAACTCAGCTGTGGTGAAAATTGCTGACAGAGGCATTTGTTTTGGAAATTACTTTACTGCCTTTGTGTAACAAAAACCCTAATGGAAATTTACAACTGAACATGTGATTCCTCAGTTATGGGCAGTCTGAGCAGTTTATTTTAAAAAATAAAATAAAAAATACATTAAATTAAAAGTAATTAGATAGAAACTATTTTATGATATTGTGTGTAATGGGGACATTTTTCACTTTTTGGTGAGAAAGTTGGACAAGCTTGGACTTGCTAACACTAACTAGCTAGCTGTCAATAAACGTTGATTATAGGCTATAAAACTAAAAAAGAAATGGATTGTTTCGTTACCTCAGTGTGTCCTACAAACTAACAACATGTTTTGTTACACAGGTATTGCATCTACAGTGCATCCGGAAAGTATTCACAGCGCTTCACTTATTCCAGATTTTGTTATGTTACAGCCTTATTCCATAATTGATTAAATTCATTATTTTCCTCAAAATTCTACAAACAATACCCCATAATGACAAAGTGAAAGAAGTTTGTTTGAAATCTTTGCAAATGTATTAAAAATAAAAAACAGGAAAAAAAAATCACATGTACATAAGTATTCACAGCCTTTGCCATGACACTCAAAATTGAGCTCAGGTGCATCCTGTTTCCACTGATCATCCTTGAGATGTTTCTACAACTTGATTGGAGTCAACCTGTGGTAATTTCAGTTGATTGGACATGATTTGGACAGGCACACCTGTCTATATAAAGTCCCACAGTTAACAGTGCATGTCAGAGCACAAACCAAGCCAGGAAGTCCAAGGAATTGTCTGTAGACCTCCAAGACAGGATTGTATTGAGGTTGAGATCTGGGGAAGGGTACAGAAAAATGTCTGCAGCATTGAAGGTCCCAATGAGCACAGTGGCCTCCATCCTCTGTAAATCGAAAAGTTTGGAACCACCAGGACTCTTCCTAGAGCTGGCCGCCCAGCCAAACAGAGCGATCGGGGGAGAAGGGCCTTAGTCAGGGAGGTGACCAAGAACCTGATAGTCACTCCTACAGAGCTCCAGCGTTTCTCTGTGGAGAGAGGAAAACCTTCCAGAAGAACAACCATCTCTGCAGCACTCCACCAATCAGGCCTGTATGGTATAGTGGCCAGACGGAAGCTACTCCTCAGTAAAAGGCACATGACAGCCCACCTGGAGTTTGCCAAAAGGCACTTGAAGGATTCTTAGACCATGAGAAACAAAATTCTCTTGAACTCTTTGGCCTGAATGGCAAGTGTCATGTCTGGA
Source organism: Moxostoma hubbsi (assembly GCA_032164185.1). Classification (NCBI taxonomy): domain Eukaryota; kingdom Metazoa; phylum Chordata; class Actinopteri; order Cypriniformes; family Catostomidae; genus Moxostoma; species Moxostoma hubbsi. Next base: position 17,416,101 of record JAVLUX010000015.1, on the reverse strand, counting down.
GGAAACCATCTGGACCACCTGGCCAATACCATCCCTACAGTGAAGCATGGTGGTGGCAGCATCATGCTGTGGGGATGTTTTTCAGCGGCAGGAACTGGGAGACTAGTCAGGATCGAGGGAAAGAGGAATGCCTTAATGTACAGAGACATCCTTGATGAAAACCTGCTCCAGAGCGCTCTGGACCTCAGACTAGGTTCATCTTCCAACAGGACAACAACCCTAAGCACACAGCCAAGATAACAAAGGAGTGACTATGGGACAACTCTGTTAATGTCCTTGAGTGGCCCAGTCAGAGCCCAGACTTCTCTGGAGAGATCTGAAAATGGCTGTGCACCGACGCTCCCAATCGAACCTGATGGAGCTTGAGAGGTCCTACAAAGAAGAATAGGAGAAACTGCCTAAAAATAGGTGTGCCAAGCTTGTAGAATCATACTCAAAAAGACTTGAGGCTGTAATTGTTGCCAAAGGTGCTTCAACAAGTATTGAGCAAAGTCTGTGAATTATGCATGTGATTTTTTTCATTTTTTATTTGTAATAATTTTGCAAAGATTTCAAACAAACTCCTTTCACTTTGTCATTATGGGGTATTGTTTGTAGAATTTTGAGGAAAATATTGAATTTAAGTGCTGTGAATAATTTCCGGATGCACTGTATGTCTGTGCCATTTCTGGTCAATCTCTAAAATAACACCATTATAGCCTGGGTCATGTGGTACTTCTTCAACTCCTTCCAGGAGCCAATGCCTTGGAGCCAGTGCCCTGTCAATGCCAACAGGACAGGTATACATATGAGCTGCTCATACAGTACACCCTGATGAGGGATTCAGTCATATACAACAATGGGCAGTTTTCCTGAATGTTGGAACTGGGAAAATCCACTGTGTTTTAAAAAAATGACTGTTAATAAAGTTTGACTTCTTCAGAGTAACATAGCTGATGATTGTTATCGATTGTTGGCAGGACTCATTTCAGAGTGTGAGAGGAGCTCCCTTGTGGATTATTTCTGGTATAGAGAGACTTTGAACAGCTCTCCGGCCATAAATTAGACAGGAGGTCTACAGTGGTGGATGATACTCTGTCTGGCCTCTGCCTGGGCTGTGCTGTATGTCTGCTGCATCTGTGGAATAGAAACGACTGGAAAGGTATAAGGCAACTCTTTGTTAAGATGTGTTACAAATATTGCCACTGTTTTCAGCTGTACAATCAAAGTCCATTTAAGGCACACCAGTACCCCTCTGGCAGCTATTTCCCATGAATGTAATGGGCATAATGTACAACAAGCATAGTCCCTATCTAGTCACCATATGACTAGTAAGTCAAAGTCCAAATCACAGTATTTGCTGTCCCAACTTAATTGATATAAGTACCAATGTAGAACATTATATAGAAACTGTGTCTATTCCTCGTTTAGTAAAGCCAAACAATACATCTACTGTAGGATCTAGGAAAAATCTAATTGTAATTAAACCAGAAAATCTCAATATCAGTAAACAAAAACAATTTCTAAAGCTAGGTCTTCTAAACATTAGATCGCTCACACCTAAGGCGGTTATTGTAAATGAAATGGTCTCAGATAATAGTTTTGATGTATTTTGCCTACTGAAACCTGGCTTAAACCAAATGATTATTTCGGTCTAAATGAGTCTACTCCGCCAGGATACTGTTATAAGCATGAGCCCCGTCTGATTGGTCGTGGCGGCGGTGTTGCAACAATCTATAGAGATATTCTTAATGTTACTCAGAAAATAGGTCACAGGTTTAATTTGTTTGAAGTACTTGTGCTAAATGTTACACTCTCAGATGTAAGAAAAAAATCCCTATTATCTCTAGCCTTGGCTACCGTATATAGACCTCCAGGGCCTTACGCTGATTTCCTAAAAGAGTTTGCAGACTTTCTATCAGATCTATTGGTCAATGTCGATAAAGCAATAATTGTTGGAGATTTTAACATACACGTAGATAACACAAATGATGCGTTAGGGGCTGCGTTTACAGATTTGTTAAACTCCTTCGGGGTCACGCAAAACGTCAGTGGTCCCACTCATCGCCTAAATCATACGCTAGATTTAATTATATCATATGGAACCAATCCAACCGATATAGATATTATACCGCAAAATGATGATGTCACTGATCATTACATGGTAACTTGCATACTACGTACCACTGAAATCTGTCATATTGAGCCACGTTATCGACCAAGCAGAATAATCCTTCCAACCACAATATATAGATTCTCAAATAGATTACCTGATCTATCTCAGCTGCTCAGTGAACCCAAACAAACAGATGAACTAGAGGAAATGACTAGCAGTTTGAGCACCATTTTCTCTGGTACATTAGAAATTGTTGCACCAATTAGATTAAAAAAGTTTAGAGAAAAAACTAGAGCACCATGGTACAACAGTGCTACGCATGCTATCAAGAGAGAAACTCGTAACTTGGAGCGTAAATGGAAACAAACTAATTTAGAGGTCTTTAGAATCGCATGGAAAGACAGTATGTCACGTTACAAAAAGGCTCTAAAAACAGCCAGGGCTGAGCACCTCCGCAAACTAATAGAAAATAACCAAAATAATCCAAGGTGGCTAGACTAACAAATAAACAGAGATCACCTGAGCAAAATATTCCGTTACAGTTTAGTAGTAATGATTTTATGAATTTCTTCACTGAGAAAATAGAAAACATCAGAAACACAATTGTAAACACACCTGTTAATGTACAATCTTTTATGGTGTCTTATGATTCAGCCTCAATTATCGCCCCTCAAGAACAACTACACCGCTTTACAACTATAGGACAGGAAGAGCTAAATAAACTTATCATTGCATCTAAAACAACAACATGTTTACTAGATCCAATACCCACTAAACTACTGAAAGAAGTGTTACCTGTAGTGGAAGAGCCTCTTCTCAATATTATTAACTGGTCTTTATTTTTTAGGTCATGTTCCAAGAATATTTAAGCTGGCAGTTATAAAACCTCTCATTAAGAAACCACAATTAGATCCAAATAACCTAGCAAATTACAGACCCATCTCAAATCTTCCATTTATGTCTAAAATATTAGAAAAAGTTGTGTCCGCTCAATTGTGCTCTTTCTTGCAAGAAAATGATATCTATGAAAAATTTCAGTCAGGATTCAGACCGCATCATAGCACAGAAACTGCGCTAGTTAAAATTACAAATGATTTACTTTTAGCTTCTGACCAAGGCTGCATCTCAATATTAGTTCTACTCGATCTTAGCGCTGCGTTCGATACTATAGATCATAAAATACTCTTGGATCGACTACAAAACTACACTGGTGTTCAGGGACAGGCATTAAGCTGGTTTAGATCGTACTTATCAGACCGTTACCATTTTGTCTGTTTAAATGGGGAAAAATCGAAAATATCGTCAGTAGACTATGGAGTGCCACAAGGATCTGTGTTAGGCCCTCTATTATTCTCAATATATATGCTGCCACTTGGTAAAATTATAAGAAAACATGGAATTAATTTCCACTGTTATGCTGATGACACTCAATTATATATCTCATCACGACCAGATGAAAACACTAACTTATCTAACTTGACAGAGTGTCTTAAAGATATAAAATGCTGGATGACGCGTAATTTCCTGTTATTAAATTCCGATAAAACGGAGGTATTACTTATTGGTCCAAAAAACTACCCACAAAATCCCTTACAATACAACTTTAATTTAGAAGGATGTCCTGTTACATTATCCACTACAATAAAAGACCTGGGTGTTATACTAGACCGCAACTTGACTTTCGAAAATCATATTTCATCTGTTACGAGAACAGCCTTTTTCCACCTTAGAAACATTGCTAAGCTACGTAACATGCTATCTGTTTCTGATGCAGAAAAGTTAGTTCATGCATTCATGACCTCAAGACTAGATTACTGTAATGCTTTATTAGCTGGTTGCCCTGCATCCTCAATAAACAAGCTACAGTTAGTCCAAAATGCAGCCGCTAGAGTTCTTACTAGGTCAAGAAAATATGATCATATAACACCGATTTTATCATCTCTACACTGGCTACCTATTAAGTTCCGTATCAATTACAAAGTATTAGTACTGACCTATAAAGCCCTAAATGGTTTAGCTCCGGTGTATTTAACAGATCTTCTATCGCCATACAATCCATCGCGCTCTTTAAGATCACTAAATTCGAGGCTTCTGGTCATACCTAAGATATCTAAGTCCACTAATGGAGGGAGGGCGTTCTCACATTTAGCTCCTAAACTCTGGAATAGCCTTCCTGATATTGTTCGAGGCTCAGACTCGCTGTCCCAGTTTAAAACTAGATTAAAGACGCATCTCTTTAACCAAGCATTCACATAATGCTTACTTTTTATACTACTGCTGAATCAGTTATAATGCATTAATATTATGAACATCAGCTATGCTAATTATTTCCCATCTGCTTTTCTGCTGTTATCTCAGGACGCCAGTCCCGAGGTAAATAGCGTTCGTCAGCTCCAGTTTGTATCCAGCCTCTCACGGAGACTTCAGATGCCCCATCACCATGGACTACGATCTTGAAATGGGATACATAGACTAATTATTGCCAACAAAAGCCTTCATCAGCCAAACAAGGACAATTGCATCAAAGTGAACTTCTGGAATTTAATCAAGGATGGACTTCAAAGACACTGGTCACTAATCTTGCAGTTCAAACACAATCACTGTCTAAATACTGACCCTTAGCACTTAATAAGTTTAATACTTTTTTAAATCATGTTTTTTAACCATAAATAATTCTTATTTACATTATTCATGATGTTAGCCAGAGGGGAACTGGCCCCCCACAGTGAGTCTGGTTTCTCCCAAGGTTATTTTTCTGCATTAACCATCATCTTTTGGAGTTTTGTGTTCCTTGCCACAGTCGCCTTCGGCTTGCTCACTGGGGTTAATACAATTATTATTTAATTATTTTTAAACACTATAAAGAATCATATCTTATCTAATTCCACAACAAGGCTCCAAACAAAAAATCAATTAAGGAGCCATTGGCTCCTATAGGGGGAAAAACAGGCGCCAAATATTTTCATTTTTAACTCCTTCCATTCCTTTTCGTCCCGCAGCTCACATGCAAGACAAACTGCACGTGCTAACAGTGTAAACAGTGGAGCATTCTTCGCAATTATGTGATCACGTGCATTTTTTATGCTCGTTACTGTCACCGTGTTTTCTCACAGTCTCTTTTTTTTTGAAATGGTTAGTTCCTGCAATGAACTCCGTTTTCCCCGCTATTTCTTTTGATATAAACTTTTGTAATGTATCTCGGGAAATGTAATGCAAATTTTAAAATCAAAGGGAGTAAAGCTTTACTGTCGCCAATGGCGACCTTGACAGAAATTACACTCGCAAATAAATTTATTTGGTCATAAATGCGACCATTTTTAGTCGCAGTTTGGAGCCCTGCACAAGGATGATGATTTATCGACTTTATAGGCATTACATTTTTATCGTCTGTTAATGCTGAACTTCTGTAAAGCTGCTTTGAAACGATGTGTGTTGTGAAAGGCGCTATACAAATAAAATTGACTTGACTTGACTTATCTACTTGAATAAAGACCAAAATCTTCAAATCTGTAAGTTTATACCGTCATGATTACATTTCAATAACATATTTCAAATCAGCAATAACAATCTCACAACAAAGGTACAATATGTTTGAATTCTTTAGCTTAAAACATGCTAAAGGTCTAGTTTGAATATTAAAATCATGCTTTATCACAATGGTCCAGTTAATGCGTATGCATGTTCTAACAAACTAAGTAAATGCCATTGTCTCTTTTCAGTGAAAGGTGGGACTTCCATTCTTACAACCGTTATTTTGAGCATTACAATTTCTCCCATTATTTTTTAGACAAGTTGTCCATATTCTTCCCCTTTAGTATCTCTGGTACAATGCACTAGATACACAAAAACAACTACTGTATAAACCCTTACCTAGCTATACATAAACACTTTCAATAATATTAAATAAGAAAGGAATGATCAATTTTAAAGTGCTGACTGCATTAGTAATGTAATGAGTTCACAGCCTTTACAGCAACTGCACACACAAACCAATTATACTTCCGTCTCATTATCATAGTCACACTCCTAGTTTTTTTTTAATCTGCTAATTTATAATAAACAGTGTTCAGGGAAGACTGCAGGACGTCAGCTGGAGTAATTTACAATACACTTGTAAGGGCAATTTTCAATATCACTGGAATGCTATGAATGAATGTCTTAGTCATAAAAAAATAAATAAAGATTATGCTGACATATCGAAAGGAATATGCTTTTAAAGATATCTGAAACAGAAAACATTTACAGCTTTACCACTCTGTGTGAACAATGAAGCCGAAAGTTTCAACTAGTACAATAAAAGAGTTATTATTCCAGTGTGAATTTCTAATTCAAGAGCCACAAATGTTGCCTAAGTTTGAATGCAATTGTTCATTGTTAGTTCATGTTCAGTTATAGTGCATTAACTAATGTTAACAAATTACAATTTTTATTTTAAAAATGTATTAGTGTGTATGCTGAAATTAAAATTAACTGAGATTGCTAAATGCTTTAAAAGTATTATTCATCGTTACTTCATGTTAACTAATATTCTTAACTAATGTTAACAGATGGAGCTTTATTGTAAAATGTGACCATTTAATCGATTTAATGTGTCACAATCATTTCTGTCATTGCAATACTTTTTTAGTTTTTTTAAATTTCAAATCATCATAAATTCAAAGTGGTTGGATAAACTGCAATTAATCTATCACTGTAATCTTGCACTACCTTGATTTTATTTAAAACTTCAATTAAATGTAATTTTAAACAACAATTAAACTTAAGTTTTCGATTTCAGTGGGTGGAACCTTTTTATAATAATAATAATAATAATAATATATATATATATATATATATATATATATATATTACACACACACACACACACACACACACACACACATCAGTTTTGATATAATAGATATACCAAAATATCTAAATACCCCTTTAGATATTTAGATTTTTCCCGCAAATAATAAGACAATTCTGCAACTATCATATTGTTCCAAACCTGCATGCTGTTATCTTTACACAGGGTGTGGAAGGAACAGGTCTGGCCTTCATTGTTTTCACTGAGGCCATCACTAAAATGCCTCTGTCTCCACTGTGGTCCGTCCTGTTCTTCATCATGCTCTTCTGCCTCGGCCTGTCCTCCATGTTTGGCAACATTGAGGGTGTTCTGTTTCCCCTGCAGGACTTGATGGTCTTTCCTAAAAGCTGACCCAAAGAGGTCCTTTCAGATGTCATGTCTAATCACTTTGTGACTGACTGTGGATTCCACTTTTCTCCAACTATGAAATTATATTGTTTGGATGTAGTATAAACCTTAAATTAATTGTTCATTGCAGGAGTGGTGTGTTTGGTGTGCTGCCTGGTTGGACTGATATTTGTGCAGTGCTCATGGAACTACTGGCTAGCCCTGTTTGACAGCTTTGCTGGCTCAATCCCACTCCTCATCATAGCTTTCTCTGAGATGTTTGGAGTTGTGTATGTCTATGTGATTGACAGGTAGGTTGGAGCCTAATAGTTTTGCAATTAAATCTTGTTTAACTACAACAATGCTCAATGGGACAAAGACATATGGATTAGATTGAATGGAACTATTTGATAATGTTGGGAACTGGTTATAGGCCATAAACAGACTGGCTAAAGAAGATAAATTATTTCATAAAGAACAATTTAAGCAAATATGAGTAATTCACAGACGTGTTCACAGAGTCTAGACAATTCTTTTATACAATGCTATTTAGATACACTGATTTGGTATCAGCCACAAATGACTGCTATCTTCTCCCTTTAATCAACAGGTTCAGTGAAGACCTGAAGTTCATGATTGGACACAAACCTAACATCTTCTGGAAAGCCACATGGAGAGTCATTAGTCCCCTAATCATGTTAGCCATCTTCGTCTTCTACTTTCCACTGCTATCACTAAGGAGATCTTTTACAGTGCTTGGGACCCTGAATCGGTGAGGACACCTAAATGCACACACAATTGACAGTATTCATGAACTACAATTAGCTTCTCATTTCAAGAATTGTACTATGCATGGCAAAATTTAATATAGATTTCTTAAAGCTATTTTGATTCATTTGGGTAATAAACTAGAACTATTTAAGGGCCATAAAAAGGTATTTCTACCTGATCTGACCCTTAACATTTCTTGGTGTAGCCATAGTCAGGTTGATAATTAAATAATAACTTACATTAATTAATATATTTGTATAAAACCAGTTAATGTGGATGTAACCAACCACATTTTAGGTTACCTGACACATTTTTTTGCAGTGTATACTGTGCCACAAGACATTAGCAATTACAGTAATTGAATAACCTTGTTGTCACATTTGGCTGGGATCCCCAGTTTGGCTGTACATGGAACTGCGATTTTCAGAGCCATACAAGACTTCTGCTGCAGAAAAGATTGTGGTGCTCCACTTCAGGAACTCAATTGCATCTTACAAAATTAATATGCAGGATGAAGAACCAAAGTCCCACAAGTCAGAAAAGGCTGACCAAAACCCCCACAAATAATATCTGACTTAGAAATAATTTAAACACAGTTCAAAAGAATATCATAAACCAATGCAAACATTCAGGGGTTAAGTGACTGCCCTTTTCAGAACTGTGAGAATATTGCAATATTTTCAGTTTCTTTTTGTCCTCATTTTAAGGTTGTTCCAGCATTTTGTAATAACCACAACTTTTCAAAAACCTTTAAAAGCTGTGTATGGAAGAAGGTTATAATTTAGAGCCTGATGATAAGACAAGAGTTTAAGTTTCTTATTTTAGTAGCAGTATGTGTGTATATATATATATATATATATATATATATATATATATATATATATATATATATATATATATATATATATATATATATATATACTGTATATGTAAGTGTATACAATATGGGTTTTTGAGTGCAAAGTTATGATGTAGAGAAGCAGAGACCAACTCAATGCAAATGTCTGTAATACAGTACAGGGTGCAAATGAAGAAGCATAAACTGAAGGTGCATTGTACAGAATGAGGTATAAATATGTAAATTTGTAAATATATGTATATGGCCAGTGGCCATAACAGTGCAAGCAGCATCAGGAGGTAGAAGTTATGTGCAAGAAATGTGCAAGGGAATGTGCAAAAAAAAAAAAAAAAAAAAAAAAAATATATATATATATATATATATATATATATAAATTAATAAAAGAAAAATACAAATAGGAAGTTCGGGTGGGACGTAGTGTTCAGTGCCTGAGTTTAGAGTTCAGTAGACTGACAGCTGAGGGAAAGAAACTGTTCCTGAGTCTGCTGGTGCGACAGCGAAGACTCCCATAGCTATGAATATTATATATCATATTTAGGACTGGCACGCAAATGTATAGATCTGTGTATTTATTTTTTGTCATTATTAAGGCTGTCAATTTAAAGCGTTCATTTTGTGAAATAAATTATTTAAAAAATTAAAAACACCTTTTAAAATTTTTGCAATTAATCATTAATCAGGAATTTTACTACCATCTGATGAGTTAAAGCTTAAGGTGCACTCATTAACATTTTGTTTGTGTTATCTTGGACTGTGGATGCAGCATCATTCAACCCTATTAACAATCAGCCATGTAAGGTATAGTCCACTGCTAGGTGTGCATTAAACGATTTCAAATGCAAGATGTGGAGGCTTTGCCTCACCACACCTAGCCATGGATTATCCCACGAAGAACAAAAAAAATAAAATAGTTAATTTTATCTAAGGTTCATTAGATCTGCAGCTCTTCCAATTCAGACAGAGAAAAAGTAGTGCAACCACACACAGCCATAAACTGTGAATTTAAATGCACAATCTAGAAATAAGAACATCCACAGAAAGTAGAGGGGTTGGGCTTCAAGAGAAAATGTATAATTTATTTTTTATTCATTGTCATTTCCGCATGAAATAAAAACTGACGTATTAAATGTGGCATTGACAGTAAAAGTAACATTATAAGGGGGAAACCATTCAAAACACTCTGAAACCTGCAGTTTTGACCTCTGACATTGGTATGTTATCCATCAAGGCTGCACAATGGACTGAATTAAAAATAAAATCGCAATTTGTTCTTGATTGGTAGCAATTTACTGCAAAATGCTGTGTGTATTTTGTATGCAAAAAGTGCTTCTCCTTAAGCATTTGATTCAGAGATGTGTGAGCGCAGGGGGCCTCTAGTGGCTATAGGTGGCATTTCAGCACATAACATACACAACACATTACAGTTTAAATTGGCTTGCATTGCCTTGAGTTGCCAGACAGCGAAAGACACATTTAAAATCCTGATTTCCTTCTCTCACCCTCTGTACAAAACAAGCTGAAATCCATTATATTAGCTATACTGATGAATGTTTTCAGTTGCTATAGCTCACTCTGATTGCTCTGTAATGTTATGTTGATAGGGTTACAAAGAGTACATTAATATTGAACAGTGATTAAAACTGACCAGAACTGCCTGTGCATTCAGCGGTTTGAAACAAACTGATTCCAGCCAATCAGAATCAAGCATTCAAACAGATATATAAATCAACTTTTATAAGGTTACTGACATGAATAGAGTCCTCATCTCATGTCAGTGGTCATGATTTTATAGACATGATCAAAATTACAGTTAATTTATTTAGGAGTAAAACTTTTTTAATGAGGAAAAAATTTACTGAGTGTACCTTTAAAGTACCTTTATGTTGTTGCAAACCACGGTCAGCAGGGGTAGTTGGTGCAACTCCAGCTGTACAGGCATCAAATCACACTTCTCTTGTCTTATAAAAGTTGTTTTATTTTACATGGAGAGGGTCTCCTCATGGGGGCTGCCATTTTAGAATAACATGGTCAGATAAATACTCCTCACTTAACTGGTAACCTCACAGTAACTGGCTTGTTATTGGACACTTTCACTCTTTGATTATATTCATTTTATACCATGGTCTGTTCGAATACTACTCGAATAAAATTTAGCCACACACACAGCAAGACACTTTCTTGCATTGACAGCTGGATGGAAAACCAAAATAATCGTTTTGTAATAACCTAATGTTACAGGTGCCAGCATTGGCACGAGGAGGGGTAATCACTGGCATGCCAGCAACAGCAAGAGAGAAGTAGACTATTTTATTTCGATGAAATTCTGCACCTGTATTTCAATCTAGATCTTGATGTAATTCTTCCTCATGAACTGCATTCAGCTGCATGTTTTCATGAGCTGAATGGGAGACAAAACAAAAAGTTAAAATGTAACAAGACCCAACCCAACAGACTCGTGCAGCGCATACAAGCCATTCACATATATCACAAGCAGTGCTTCACTTTCGGTTAATCATGCGAGTAAACATGCCCGCTTTGCTTCGGCCAGACTGCGCTGATGACAACCTACATTCCGTGTTTCATTTGATTCTTTTTGCTTTCAGAACAACACGTTATGTAATAAGGAAAATATAATGGTTACTGTTGTAACCTGTGTTTCCTGATGGAGTGAACAAGACGTTGTGTCAATTGTAGTGACACAAGGGGTATTTCTTGAGAGCCTCGCATTCCTCTGGATTTGAGAAAAGGCCAGTGAGAAATTGGCAGACTGAATTTGCATGTCCAACCCCCGAACATACGGGTATAAAGGGAAGCGGAATTGCGTCTGTCAGTCAGGTTTTTCAATGATGAGCTGAGAGTAAGGTTCAGCCGTTTACAGTGGTAGGTCTAGTGTCGTGGCAAGGGGGGCACAACGTCTCCTTCCCTCCGTCAGGGAACGGAGGTTACAACAGTAACCATGACGTTCCTCTTCTTTCACTCACTCTACATTGTGTCGAATGTAGTGACATAAGGGGTCCCATTTAAAAATGCCATGCACTAGACCGTGTTACATGAACTGCTGACACAGGTGCCAGCAAGCTACTGTGTGCTAGAAGCAGCTGTATATGCCACACATAACCCTCCCCAATGCCCCAACAAAGTGTCATATTCAGTTCTTGGGTTCCCAGCACCCCTGAGGGGGAACAAGCGACATGACTATCATGGGAACAAGCCAGCCATCCGTGGCCTATCTTAACGCTATAAAACGCATCGGGGAAGGCGTTCATTTCCGTTCAGGGGGAAAAGATTCTGTGGAGACCACATCCTGCCCAGGCTGGGGGGAGGTAACATGTGGCCATTACGTCACATGGGTTGTCAAGCTACACATGGGAGTGGCACGGTGGTAGGTCCTACATAGTAAGGGAGGAGCTCTAAAAACACAGCGACCAGGGCAGAGAGACTGGCCAAGGGAGACGCGGGTCCCCCGACAGGGAGCCACTAAGGTGGCTCGTTCCCCGTCCTCCCTGACCTTGCACAGCACCAGTGCAAAAAGGCTCACTGGGGGAAATGCGTACTTGTGCAGCCCCTGGGGCCAGCTGTGTGCCAGCTCATCTCTCCCGAGAGGGGCCTCCGTTAGGGAGTACCAGATCCGGCATTGGGAGACTCAAACCACTTACCTTGCTCAGTGCACCCAGCAGGGGGCAGGTTAGAGACTGAGGAGGAGGTCCTGTGAAGACGTCCTTGGAACTCATTAGCACTGGCCCGCTGGGGATGGGCAGTCGTGGGTCCGGAGGCGAAGTAACTGCATCAGGGGAAACGGGACTGTGTTTTTTTTTGGTGCCGGGGTGCCGTGAGAATGGCGTGCACCAGCTGGATGACCCAGGCAGTGAGGAAATCGCTCTTTATTGACAATGTGGGTACCACAGCCCGAAGGGGGTGCGGCAAAAGTAAATAAGGCAAATAAGGATTTACCTTTACCTCTACACGGGGACAGAGCGGTCTTGGTACCAGCTCCGGGGTGAACATCTGACTGCCTGGGTCTTCCGTCTCAGGAGCGCTTAGGAGCCTTCCGGGTCCTAGAGGGGCTCCTGGAGATGGGGGGTGTATGCCGCCTGCGAGGCCCTCAGCGCTGGGGCTGAGAGCTGGGCCCGGGTTGAGGTGGAGCTGCCTGTTGTCTGGCTGATGAATCTGCAGGGGGACGCCCTTGGCAGGCAAATGGGGCATGGGCTGTGCTGGGGCTGCACTATGCAGAATGGATCACAAAACGGTGCCACGATATGCAGAAAAGGACAGCGAGCAAATTAACAAAATATTGATGTGTTTTCCCTCCCCTGGGCACATCAATGAGGAATGTGACAGAAAGAGAACGAATGTGAGGACACATAATGATCAAAGTCAAGTTTTAAGTTAAAATAAGGAATCTGCATATACATTTTCTTTACATAATGACTCTATTTAATTTTAGACCAACACTACAGTTTAAAAGAAGTCTCTTATGCTCACCAAGACTGCACTAATATGATCCAAAATACAGTAAAAACTGTGATATTGTGAACTCTTTTTAAAATTTAAAAGAAAAGTTTTCTATTTGAATATATTGTAAAATGCAATTTGTGATCAAAGCTGAATTTTCAGCACCATTACTGCAGTCTTCAGTGTCACATGATCCTTCAGAAATCATTATAAGATGCTGATTTTCTAATATGGGCATATTTAAAGTGCATTTTACTCATTTACACCTGAACACATGCGATCACAAGCTTTGTTCATGATAATGAGGCAGCATAAACACTAGTTAAAATATAATCTAAACATTCACATTATTTTTTATATCATATTACGTATCATATTTATATCACACAGCATACAATTTAAATGGCTGCTTTAGCCGAAACAGCATTTAAATGTAACTAAAACTTGCCTATTAGGACATATTTCAAATGTCCATACTCTGAATCCTGGCTGGCAAGTCTAGAAACAGTCCCACTAGTAAAATATGTACATGTTTATATGAAATAGCATGTCAACTAATGTATGTAAAACTACTGTATACTTACTCATCCAAAATTGTATCCTCGGCTGGATCAAGTCACTCTTCAAAATACAAACTTTCACCGGAGCCCCGCTCTTCTTCTGAGGAAAATGTGAACTCTTCGTCACTATCCAGGTGTTTCCTCGCTTGTGTATTGTGTGATCTTCCAAATGCGCAGGAACAGTGAATGAAAATTCACATGCATGATCATGATTATATCATAATCATCAGGTTTTCACTCAAACTGTTATGCTGATAATATAATTTGTAATAAAAAAAGATATGATTAACTTAGAAATATGCAAAATAGAAAATTTTTCACAAGTGGACTCAAACTTCAGAAAATCACATACATGCACACATATATATAGCTTTAGAAAAAAATTAAGAGACCACCCCAAATGCTTCTAGGACTGGACACTGGGAGAACTGGAACTTTTCCCGGTGGGCCGGCCGAGAAACGGGGCGAACAGCTGCGATAAAGCTGAACGTGTCATGACAGGCTGAACAGGCCTGCAATATTCCATTCCAGTGTCTGATGAATTTCTGCTTGAATCTTTGTGCCAGTAGTAGCATAAAGTCAGAAATGTGAAAGACTGGTGGAAAGCATGCAAAGTTGGGGTGGACATTCTGTCCATTTACAAACACCTGCCAACATCCAGCTCTGAGACACCACTGCTCTCATAGCAATGACTAAATTTACCACCAGCCAAAAGAAAGCTCATACTTGACATGCACACTTAAGCACCTCCTCATCTTCAAAACTCGGAAAATGTCACACAGGCAGAGTCAAGCAGAACCACTGTGTGAAGAGGAAAGTAAGGCATATGATATCTGGTCCAACTTTAGTCACAAATGATGGATGCCATTGACAACAAGAGCACAGACCACATGCAGACAACAGAGGCCAAGAATGCTGATGAATGACCCAAATGGGACAACAAAGTTCAGAACCTGCTGACTTGTATTGAATTTGCTGTTGGTCTAAGAAATGTATGACGATTCACCTACATATGTCAAACCCATATAGGTGGTAAGCATCCACCAGTGCCATTGTGATTTGCATCGTAAAATGTGCTGCCAAGTACAATTTGTAAATGAATGATAAATATGCTTGAGAGGATAAATTCAATGTTGGCACAAGAACTCACAGGACACTACTGAGGCTGCCTTTCACTAAACATGTTGTAGGTGCAGCACAGGAAGCCACGCGATTCTCTGAACGCAGAAAATCAAATCAAAAATAAACTTTAAATGCTATCAATGTGATAAATTATTATATTATATAACAAATTGATGTGGTTGCTCATTTGACATGGATAATATGTTTTGTAATTGATCATGTTCTAAGCAGCAAACAGGTAATGTACAAGTACTTGTGGTTGGCAGTGTGATGTATGAGTGATTAAACATCCAAGTCAACATCTCGTTCCCTCCTTTCAGAGAACCAAGGTTATATGAATAACTGAGACCTTCGACGCTGCGTCAGAAGCTGACGCTAGGGGATTGTATACCATATGGGGTTTAAGTGACCTCCCTCTTAAGGCTACAATTAGAGTCTAGGGACACCCCATAAAACCAACTTATTGTAATAGGGTCCCCTGGAGTTTCATCAAAACTACAATACTAGAAATATTTTCAAATGTTTGCCGTGACACAACGCAACATAGTCATCTCTCCCACTCAGTTTTTATAAATAATCTAAACCAGGTGTTTTATGTTGAAAATTCTAAACAGGTCCGAGTGCGCTACATGCTGTTTTCTGCAGGAACTTATAGACGGTGACTGAGTGACACTGGCAGAGTAAATCTCATTTTCACCTCACATTAATGGTAAAATATAATTCTTCTTTGATATATTATTGTTGATACTCCTGCACTGCAAACATTAAATAGTCTTTTTTTTATCTTAGAACTAATCTGTTTGTTCAAAAACTATTCTGGCATTCTTCCTTGACTGATAACATTCAGATACACAATAGTCCATCTGTTACACAGTGTAGCTTTACAAAGAAGCTACTGTATGTTAAAAGTGCTGTGTGTTTCCCATGACAGAGGATTTTATACCTGAAAGATACAGACATGCAGCAAAAAAAAAAAAAAAGCTTAAATATCTTTCACTGAAGACTATGAGATGTCATTGTACTGGTGATCAAAGTGATCTTGTTTCAGTAATGACACACAGAAATGTAAGGTTTAAGTATGGTAACAAAGTTTGTATATATATATATATATATATATATATATATATATATATATATATATATATATATTGTTTAACATGACAATGCATGTACTTTTATAGTAAACTATTGTTAAAATTACTATGACAAAAACCAGGCATTCCCTGTAGTCATGTGCACCCATCATATTTAATTAAAATAGTAATTTTTAATATCAGTTATGCACGTTTTATGTTATAATTTATGATTATTTAGTTAATGTTTTTCTTGATTATTTTAGTTACCCTGATGATGTTTTGTTTTTCTGTAAATGCAGGCCTCAATGTGTAAAATAAATATTCTGTATACAGACACCAAAATGACAACTCGTAACACGTGAATATTATTTTCTTACGGTAAAGTTCAGGCAATCACAGCTGTCAGGTTTTGTTTTACAGTAAATTTAACAAAACATATTTAAAGTGTGTAACAACGTCTCTATTTTATTAGCTGCAATTTTTATTAGATGTAATCCAAATTTTATGATTACGTTCACACATAAACAAGTAAACAAAACACGGATGTGAGCTAAACCTTCATTGTTTTGTTTCCTGACATGTCATGTAATAAAAAAAATTATTTTCGCTTTAATCTAAAGGGTTCAATGTGCTGCATGCATTCTGTCATATTATCTGAGAACAATATTGTTTAGGCAGTACTGTGTGAATGTCTGATTGTTGTAAAGTAGTATGGTACATAAAATTATAACAAAGTCATAATTATGGCACTGCAATAAAACGAACTTAAAAAAAACATATTTTGATGTATAAGGATGCCAAGTGCTTGGTAACTGTACATGTGAGTGTGTGTGTGTGTGAGTGACAGAGTGGTCCTTTTTTGTGATATGGGGGGTGAACCGTGACATTGTCCCCCCTTGTCGTCACGTGCTGTGGAATATGCTGGCTGCCTTTGTCAGCTTGTGACTCGTTCTGCTTTTCTGGCAGTTTCATACAATGGTGCCCTCATGCACTGTGATGTTATCAAGCCCTTCAAAGTACAGCTGCTGGAGTACAGGCGTGCATGGAAGCATCCTTACCTGGGACAAATGGCAAAGGATAGCACATCCTTGAGACACAGCAAGCTCTCATAACAAGGAGGACCTCAAGGTGTCAAGTAGCAGGTGATTTTCATAGCTGTCTGTCTTCTTTGGCTTGCTGATTTAAAGTTGAGTGGTTTTCTCTGATTTTCTGCGTATGTGAATATAATCATTGTACCATATTTAGGCTCACTTTTGGAAAATGATATTTATTTAATAACAATACAAAAATTTAAAAATGCTGAATTGCAAAATTCAATGTCAGGGATAATGCACAATATTTTTGAAACCTTCACTGTAAATGCACATAGCGTTGATTATTTGTGATATTATTATTAATTATCATTACACAGTTCTTTGGAATACTCGATTCTGATACATTCCGGTCAGTTATTGCATTCACCACTAAATGATATGAGTAACCATTCTCCAAGGCAACACATTTCTTACACAGCTGTGCTAGGTATGTTTCTCTTGTCACAATGTTGTTTTCTTTTCACAGATTTTTTAAACTCAAATCGGTATTTCATGTCCATTTTTATATATGGTAAATAGCACCATACTAAGTGAATTAATGTACAATTAAACATTGGTCCTTCGGGGTAATACAAGACCCCACCACTTCAAGTCAGGGTCCAGATGGTTTATTTTGTGATGAATAATGATCGATGGACTACTGTAAATTATCCCTTACTTGATTAATAATTGAATTTACTTGCGTCATCATACTGTGATAGTTTTGAGCTGTAAACTTCAAGTTGTCTTTTATTACAGGTGCAAACAGTAGGCCTCATTGTAGAGCATGAAAACCATGACAACCATTTAAATCTTCTTTAAACTGATAATTTAAAGAAAGTGGGTTTGATATTTTGTGACATCATCGAATCACTTGATTAAGAAAGAGTCATGCTCTTCATGCAGGATGTCTCTTCGAACAGAGGGGGCCCAGTGTGGTGGTGTTGTGGAGTTTGATGGTGATAATAACAGAGATTCACCTGTGATGAAAGCCAGGAGCATACCAAGTACGTTTCTTCACCTGAATCGAACTATTCATTCAGTTGAAGTACAGTATACTAAGTGATTTAATACCCTGTGGAGATGTGATCGGAAACAGCTCTTCCCAAACCATTCACCTTAAGTGGGATTCACACTGTATAACTTTGACCAAGATTTTCCCAACTGAGATATATTTTATGTATCTTGAAATAAAAAATGTATCGTGTCATAAGGCAAAATAGGCAGTCTTTGATCCCTTAATGTGACATGATCACAGATGGCTGATTCAATGAAACTTAGCCTCCAAGCAAGTTCTGGCTGTGTCAATTTTTTTGTCAGTTAGACTGTTATTGCCAGAAGACATAAAACACCCTGTCATTGCTGTCAATCAGGATGACTGGGACCAAAGTCTTTGCTACGGATTGCATTGTACAGTTTAACATGATGTCGCACAGTGTACCATGGATTTTAACCAAGATCTCACTTGGATCATTTTGTACAGTCTGGCAAGCCACGATCTTGAAGGACCATACAAATCTTACAGTGTTCACCCTTTAGACAATATATTGCCATATAATTTATATGGTGTAATTTCCATTCAAATAAAATCAAGCTTAAAAGGATTGTCCCCCCAACAAAAATGAAATGTAGTCATCATTTACTTACTTATGTCATTCAAACTTGTGTGAAGAACAGACAGAAATAGTCTGAAAGTCATTAATCTTCCCCTTTGATACAGCTCTCAAAAAAAGAGTTTGGAATGACATGAGGGCAAGTAAATGATGCCATAATTATAATTTTAGGTGAACTGTGCTTCTAAATTGGAATAGTTTCACTACAATAACAAAATAGAAGCAAGGAAACCATTGTATATCTGCTATTTTATAGGATGTTTAAAAACAAGTCTGCAGATCTTGCTTGTTCTTGTTGCCTGGCATGAAATGGTTTATTATTCTATAATTACATTGCATCCAAGCAATAAATCTTCTGACACCCTTTATCTCTTAGGATCAGCCCTCATCTACCTCAAGGGCCCAAAGTTTCTCATCTATGTGAGTGGAGCGTTATCTATGTGGGTAAGGAGCCTTTTTATATCTGCCATGCTGGGATGGTACTCAGTAAGCAGGGCATATTCCGTGGCAGGCTGGCACGGCATTAAATGTTTTTCATGATACTTGGAAGAACATACAAAAGATGTGAAATATGATATACGAGGTATGATATCTTGAATGGAGTCACTCTCTTTGTGTGCCAGGGTGATCGTATGTGGCATTTCGCCATTTCTGTTTTCCTGATTGAGCTGTATGGGCATAACCTGCTGTTAACGGCCATCTTTGGACTTGTGGTGGCTGGATCGGTGCTCTTACTAGGAGCATTGATTGGAGATTGGGTTGACCGCAATCCAAGAAACAAAGGTGAAAGACTTTGAAAGACTAGAATGATCACTGGGTTAGGCACAAAATATCCTTCTCTATGATTTCACTGAAATGACTGAAACTCTGTAACCTATACATGGGTGAATTACATGAAATCCGTCATTTCAGTATAATAAAAATAAGAAATAACCTTATTAAATGAAGCATATTTTTAGGACCATTAGATTTCTTTTGCATTGTGACATAATTTCCATGACAATAAAGGACAATTTTCCCCCCAGTTATTATATGTATTATTTACATCATGGCAGTACTTGTTATACAGACTTTAATTTATGTTAATTCTAATAAAAAAATTGACTCCAATCAGGCTTCCTGAGCAACCAACTGGCCCGGTTGCTAGGGTGGGTAGAGTCATGTTGGGTTAACCTCCTCGTGGTCACTACAACGTGTTTCTCGCTCTCAGTGTGGCCTGTGGTGAGTTGTGTGTGGATGCCGTGGAGAATAGCGTGAAGCTTCCACACACGCTAGGTCTAAAAAAAAAAGTGCAGTGAAATTTTTAGGGGAAAATGTGCGTGATTGAAAATAATGTTACAATGCAGAAATCTTAATAATCCTAAAAATGGGTCCAATTTTCATGTAAAAATACATACTTTATTTTTTGGTCTGAAGTATGACCAAAGTACTCTTTTTTTGAAGAATTATTATTTTTTTTTTTTTTTTTTTTTTTGAGAAATTCACCTACATGATAATCTCAAAAAACATGATTAAGAATGGCATGATATCTTAAATAACATAAGCAGAAGCATCTTATGCCAGCAGCTGGTTTGAAGATTTGTTTAAAATATATTTCAATCATTGAAGGCCTGTTATCCTACCAGTATTTTTTCAGCAAGTATCATAATCTAATCTCCTCTCCATCCCTCACTATAGTGGCCCACGCATCCCTGTTCATTCAGAATGTTTCAGTGACTGTCTGCAGCATCGTGCTCATGTTGGTGTTCTCTTACAAAAAGTGGATTGAGGAAATCTGGGATGGGTGGTTAACTGTAAGTCCCCCTGACATTGTTTGTACCCTCACCTGTACCTAAAAGATTTAAAAATATGATGTTGCATTTGATCTTAAAGGGATATTTCACAACAACAACAAAATAAAAAAATAATAATAAAAAATTCTGTGATCCATGAATTACCTTCATGTTGTTCCAAACCTGTGTGACTTTCTTTTTTCTGTGGAGCTCAAAGAAAGATGTTCGGCCTAATGTTATCTTAAGTCACCATTTTTTTAATCAAACAATGAAAATGTAAATGGTAACTGAGGTTAACATTCTTCTTTTGTGTTCCAAGGAAGAAAGAAAGTAAAATGGGCTTGAAACAATATAAGGGTGAGTAAATGATGAAATAATTTTTCTTTTTTGGATGAACTATCCCTTCAATTCTTATAGCAATACAGCCATGTGTTTAGAGTAACATTTTTTGCATACTCTCTCTGCTACTGGCTAGTCACTGCTGAAAATTGGCATTCCTGCATAGCATACATAGTAACCTGTTGCATCACACAACTCACACAAGGTGGTTTGTTATACGGTGGTGATCGTCCTGGCAGATGTGGCAAACCTTGCCAGCACAGCTCTCACTATTGCCATCCAGAGGGATTGGATAGTGGTAATCACAGGCTACAACCGTGGTCACCTCGCAGGTATGACTGTTATTTCTGATTAAGTTTAAAGGGGCATTCAGTGTAGAATCATCATGGTCTATTTGATTATATTTTGTATAATTTATCTGCATGATGGACATTATTAGGTGTTAGTATTAAAAGGTAAAATGTGTAATGTCTGCACCACTTTATCAAATGGAATTGCAAAAGTAATTACTATTTCCAAACGTGTTTCCTGAACATTCCCCTCTACTGCCATTGGTCAAGTAGTCTCACCCCAATCTCACGCCATTTGTTGAGGTACTGTGTCTGTGTCGGGGTGCACACACAAACAGAGCAATTTTTAAATAATGCAACAGAGCCACAGTATTGACACTTTTCTGGGAAATCAACCTATAAATGGGTGGTTTTATGAATGGCAGAAGTTGTCGCTACATATTAAGCTGGTACAGTAGAAGGCATTTCAACATCAAATTAAATCACCCACTTCACCTTAAAATAGCATAGTGCAACAAATAGAACTATTTATAAAATATATGCTTGTTTCTTTTGTAAACTCATTTTTTTATTACTTTTATAAGACCCTAGGATGTTAAGACAACATCCTAGAAATAAGTTTTGATTCCCTCCTAATGCAGGAATGAATGCAACAATGAGACGGATCGATCAGGTGACTAATATTCTGGCTCCGCTGGCGGTGGGTCAAGTAATGACCCTAGCCTCTAATGTGGTTGGCTGTGGCTTCATCTTGGGATGGAATCTGGTGTCCCTCATTGTAGAGTTCTTCTTCCTCTCCAGAGTCTACCGTATCGTACCAGAACTGTCTGTCAAACCGCCAACAATGGAACATCAAAGCTATTTACAGAAGAAAAGAGAAAGTAAACGCTCACAAGGTAAAGTTTATCTTGAGCATAAACTGATATTAGGTTAATTACAAAGACTGATAATAGTTTAAATGATGAAAAGTCAAACAACATTTATAATTAATAGATATTATAGTCCCCATGAAATGGTTTGACAAACTCAATTTCTTTCCTGTGTTGACAAATTTCCTATTAAAAAGGAAGTTGTGTCAAGACATATCGAAGGGCTTGTCCTTAAACCATTTTATTTTATTGTATTTTATTGGACAAAATGTTTTATATGCCCTGAGAATGCGCTGAAATAATCAACAAGCATCAGAACGAGTCATTGTTTCTTTTTGGTCCATTCTGGGAGAGAAATAAAGATTGTTTTGTTGACTTTTGTCAGTCTCAAAGATAACAGACATGGATGAAAAGCCACAAACCATCCAAAAAAATTAAATTTTTATTTGTAAGCTCTTGAAAAGTCTTGCTACTATTTCTAATAAGTATGATTGTATAACATTGCATGGTGACCAAATATCCCATTTATCCTCTTTTATTCAGATACGACCTCAGTGTGTCCCGCTGCAGCCATCTCTGCAGAGATCACCAGCAACCTGCATTTACGAGAGATAACAAGAATACCAGTGTGCTTCCAACGCCTGCGCGGGCTCCTCAGCACCTGCCAAGAGGGATGGAGGGCATATTACAAACAACCTGTTTTCCTCGCCGGCCTGGGCCTGGCCTTCCTATACACAACAGTGCTAGGCTTTGACTGCATCACCACAGGCTATGCCTACACCCAGGGCATCAGCGGCTCGCTGCTCAGCATACTAATGGGTGTGTCAGCTGCAGCAGGGCTATTGGGCACTGTCCTTTTCACAAAGCTGCGGAAAGCATGTGGCCTGGTTAACACTGGGGTCATTTCCAGCGGTCTGCACCTTGGCTGCCTGTTGCTTTGTGTTTGCTCTGTTTTTGCCCCCGGTAGCCCCATGGACCTTAGCATACTAAATATGGGGAATGCGTCAGATGTGGGTGGGATGACAGGAGGTCACCAGAGGCATGGATTCCCACTGCGTGGAGGCAGCAACCAGCCTCTGCTGCCAGATCGCTCCTCCATTCACTGGACTAATAACACTGTGTTGTTTGAGAATGCACCAGCAGGAAACGAACCTGAATCTTACGTCTCCATCATCTTGCTGTTCCTTGGAGTTATTATGGCTAGAGTTGGTAAGTAGAAAGCTGCTTACATTTTAAGTATGGACAGACTTTTACATTGATATACTGTACATGTATGTTGCATTGTAAATACACTAGTAAGGACTAAGAACGTCAAATGAACAACTTATACTGAAAAGGCAACATGTAATGGCATTTACGGAATTTAACTTCTATGCTTCTGTTACTTCTGGTGTATTTATAAGTAAAGCAGAACATTCAGTAGGAAACAATGCAGAGTGAGTGTTCATTATATCCATCTGGATTTGATTGGATTATGAGAGGATGAAGCTTGTTAGGCTAGTATATGTAAAGGATAATGTAGCATAAGGTGGCAATTATCCTATTTTTTAGATGGCTACTTGTCAAAAATTTGAAATGGTCAATTATGCAGTTTAATTATAGTAAATATAAAACAATATTTGACTGTAGAATGTCATAATTAATATAAATATTGATCTGAATCAAGTTTTCCAGAGAGCCATGAAAAATCAATGGTCGGTAATAGTATGCGGCCTTGAATTCAGACCCAGAAAAGAACCATTTTGGAGCCAGAGAAAGTTAATACAACTGAAAAATAGATTAGAAAAATAAAGCATCTGTTGGCTTTTTGGGGGGCACTTAATTGAAATGGACAGCAAGATAGGAGACAAGAAATGATGAAGGATTGGGGAATGGAATTTTTAAATTATGCAAGTCCGAGTCGGACATGAAATTGTATCACCCACATGCCTGGCCAAGGCTTTGACACAAGCTTTTTCCTTTAGAATAACTTACACTTATAAATTGTACACATCATGACCAAAAACATTTATTATGAGAGTAATAGGTTCAATTTTGATTTCATGTTGACTTCAATATGTTTATGTATCTAGTAAATACACTTTATAATTTTTACTATTGTTATTGACTGTATTTCTATTTGGGCTGTCAATCTATAATATTTTTTACTCAAATGAGTTACATGATGTGCCATTTAAAGGTGCTCTCAGGGATTGCTGAGAAAAACTGTTGATATTCAAACTCAACTGCCAAATCAAACACACCCCTGCCTTCATTGCTCATTTGAAAGCTCTGCCCTCGATTTATCATAATCCTTCTTTTTTTAGTTTATATTCGTCTGACCTTTTCCTCTTGGTCTGTTTCTCAGCCATTTGTCCTCCTTAGAGTTTAGAAAGTTCACATCAGCCAGATTTGCCGTCGCTCTTCTAATGAATTTCCCTCTTGCTCTGCCCCCACCCCCCATCCTGTGCATGTGCAAGAACCACCCCCTGTTTCTGACTGGCTGAAGCAGTTTTGTGTGGATCGGTCCGATTCTGTTTGCTTTTGTCCCGTTTATAGAGCCAGGGCTCTGTAAAAATTCTAGATTTTTTTTCAGCCCACCCACAAAATGGACAGCTGGCAGACTGTGAGGAGATATTTGCAGAATTTTACAAAAAGTGTTGCGGATTAGCATCGGAGTGCACCTTTATTTAAATGAATTAATCACAGTTAATCGCATATCAATATTTACTGAAAAAGGCCCCCAAATAAAGATAAATTTATATCTAAATATGTTGTGTGTGGGTTAAATCATCTGACGGGGGTGGGGGGGCAGTTTTATAGTGTTTTGTAGGTAGTGTTACATCATGTCACATATAGGATATATATTACTGTGTGCGGTGTACAGACTGAAATTTAAGTCATTATTCATGAATAACCTTCCCCTATTCGCAGATCTAAATGAAATCTGTCAGCTATGGCACAGTTTGGAAGTCATACAGTACTTGATCTGAAAGCTAAAGGAGAGCGAAATCTCCTCAGTGAAAATGACTTGCATTTTGATCAGTTCATCTCACAAAGTTATCATTTGGCTTGAGAAAATGTGGAAAATAGTACTTTTTGTACTACTTTTGAGTTGTAGGGACTACCGTCACTGTATGGATAAGAGCTGTGTGAAAAAAAAATATTTTTGGTACCATAGAAATAATGACAGCATATAAGTTTGGAATGACACCCGGTGAGTAAATAATGACAGAATTTTCATTTTTGGGTTCACTTTTCCTTTAATAAAATAACAATCAAAAACACACAAGTTAGAGATACTTCCACTGATGCTTTTCCAATATTTTACAGGCCTCTGGTCCTTCGACCTCACTGTGACTCAGCTCTTGCAGGAAACAATAAGTGAAACAGAGCGCGGGGTGGTCAATGGAGTCCAGAGTTCCATGAACTATCTGATGGACTTGCTGCACTTCCTCATGGTCATCTCTGCACCTCAGCCACAACACTTCGGCATCCTTGTCATTATCTCCGTCCTGTTCATTTTCACAGGACACACCATGTACTTTCTGTACGCCAGGAAGGCTAAGAGGAAACAACGCACAAACACATAAGCAGCACAGATGTACTATACTGCAGACTTCTCTGTTACAGGCTCTGTCACCAGCTTGTGAACGTGTTTCCATCCCTGTGCTGATTGTTGCAGCAATTTTTGGATTCACACAAAATTGCTTTACTCTTATGACTGCTGATTCATTTCAGGCTGCTCTGTTGGCTGGTTTTAGATGGGTTTTGGGCACTTTACAGCAGGTCAAACTGAGAGTCCAGCTTAAAACAGCTAAACACCAGCTGGGCCAAGCTGTGAGACCATTTTGGACATCTTCAATCAGCAAAGAACGTGTTTAGGCTGGTTGAAGCTCATTACCAAAAAAGATGTTGTTGATCTCTGCGTGAAAAAAAGAAAAGAAAAGAAAAGAAAAGAAAAAAGTTTGGCAGCAGCACAGTCCTCAGGTGAATTCAAATAGGAAATAGCACCTCCTGCTGACAGTAAAGGGAGACGCATACATCATTGACAAGTTGGCACTAAGAAGAGAGCCAACATTCACGCTGGAAGTTATTAAGTGTCTTAAAACGCACAAAATTTCTACAAGAACATAGTTGAACATAGCTGAAAAAACAAAAAGAAAAATTTATGGATTATTAACTAAGCAAGCACTTTTCATGAAAGCCTTTTCAGTTTTGGCCTATTGCAACCAGAAACAGCATGCTGACAAACAGATGCCACAACCAAAATAAAATGAAACATCAGTAACCTGAGCTACAGTATATTATAAATCATATAAGTGACAGACAGTCCACATTTCACTTAGCCTATACTGTCAAGATTACCTGGTTTCGTAATAAAGCACACAAGCATGCAATACATCTCGTCCAACAGAAAGAGAGAACAATCCTCTTTAAACTGCTTCTTAAAGCATTACTTCTCATTACTCAGCCCTTTTTATTATTTGTGCTTTTGACTGACTGATTAAGCTCTTAGTTTATGCCTAACTCTTCAGGTGAAAAATTAGTGATTTTTCACAAGACTTTCCCTGTCCCCTGTTTATATAAATATTGTGCCAAGGTCTTAAATTCACTACTTCAACTTTCTTTGAGTTCAAAATGGATGAAGACAGAATCTTACCTCAGCACTTAACTGTTTTGTTTTGAACTCTAGTTTGAACTTATTTGTGAAAGGTAACTCTAGAAGTAATGGTTAACATATCCGTATACAGTACTCGGAATGCATTGCATCTGTTTAAATTGTGTTAATAATCTATTATATGGATTATTAAACATCTTTATTTCATTGATCATTATTATTTCTATTGCAGATGTTTTACGTTAAATGTTGTTTGAGGTCTCTTTCAGTGTTAGAAAGTTCAATGATAAACAATAAAAGCGCTTTCAGATAATGGATTTATTAGGGTAATCTGTAAACTCACCAAAAATAGCCATTGCATATATGTACAGTAAACGGGTAGTTGATATGACAAATTTGAACATAAAATCTTGATGTTGAAAAAAGTTACTGTCCATGTTATTTGTCGATTGCCTAAAAGGACACCCAAAAATGAAAATTCTCTCATCATTTACTCACATTTGTGCCATCCCAGATGTGTATGACTTTCTTTCTTCTGAAGAACACAAATTATTATATTTAGAAGAACATCTCAGCTCTGTAAGTCTATAAAGCGCAAATTAATAGTGACCAAAATTTGAAGCTCCAAGAATCACATAAATGCAT
This sequence comes from Moxostoma hubbsi, assembly GCA_032164185.1. Taxonomy (NCBI): domain Eukaryota; kingdom Metazoa; phylum Chordata; class Actinopteri; order Cypriniformes; family Catostomidae; genus Moxostoma; species Moxostoma hubbsi. The sequence goes on along the minus strand of JAVLUX010000015.1, from coordinate 17,388,789 downwards.
CATAAAAGCAATCCATATGACTCCAGTGTTTTAATCCATGTTTTCTGAAGTGATCCAATCAGTTTTGTGTGAGAAGAGAACAGATCAATATGTAACTCCTTTTCACTGTAAATCTTGTCATCACTGTACATCTGGCTATTGCAGTCTCTGGGGACGATCATGATTTCAAGTTTGATTACACTTCCTAGTAGGAGGTGTCATCGGGCTTGAAATCAGGATCACCAAGGAGACTGCTGATGTCAAAATTTAGAGTGGAAAAATTAGTTACATTTTGGTCTGTTCTAACCCAGAACTGATTAGATCAATTAAGAAGACATGGATTAAACCACTGGAGTCATATGGAATACTTATATGCTGCCTTTCACTTGCATTAGAGCGCTGAGATATTTTTGCAGAAGAAAGAAAGTCATACAGATTTGGGATGGTATGAGGGTGAGTATATGATAATTGTATTTTTTTGTGAACTATTCCTAGGCTGGTGTGTAACTCCACCCTTTGTCCACCAGATGTCACTGTAAACCAAAGACAAAGAACAATATCGCCGCACAATACACACACACACACACAACTTAAAATCACCGATATAGTTAATTTATAACTCTACATGGACTAGAATTGTTAGAAAGTAGAGTCATATTTTACTTTATTCACGCTAGCGCCATCTTTGATTTTTTTTTAATGGAAATTACAACAAGGATGTGAGGATAGACTTACCAACTCTTCAATGGCACAAACGGTATAAAGCTGTAAAGCTCATAGATCACATCTGATTTTCCACAACTCAAGATCTTTGTATATTGAATGTTCTTGGACAGCTATTTTATCAATGTTTGTCCGCAGAACAATCCAAAGATGGTACTAGCGTGAATAAAGTTATACCCGTAGTTACAGTGGCATATTTATAAATACAATTCATTTACATTAAAATGCAAGTGTGACTAGAGTCTGAAACGGTTAGACAAAACAAATGTGCCTTATAACACTTATTTTATACGATATATCCTTTTAACACTACAACACAAGTTGTTATCAGCGCTCACAGGTACAGCCTACTCAGGTCATGTGACATGTTACTACCTTTTACACCACCGCACCTATGTTTACACACGTGTCTGCCATTCTCATGATGTCAGCTGTCTTTACACACTCTCTGCACATTTACTGATCTAACGCTTTCCGGACCGGTTATAGACTTCTGTCGATTTCATGTGTTCACTTGTGACGAGTCTTCATTCTTCAGTGATGTAAACTTTAAATTCTAAAGGATTCTCGGTCACACGAATCAAAGCTTTCCCCCAACCTGTTGTGACTTGTCTTCTGTCTCGGACCCCCGGGTATGGAGGTGACTGACAGCCCGCTTGTGGTTAAGGATGGTCCAACGAAGTGGCGCTGGAGAAAACATCTTAAAGCTCACAGCAGCATTAATGACCCTCCTCTACTAATGAAGAATGGCACTCAGTTCAAGGAGAGCCTGGAAGTTGTAGGTGTACTTTTTAGACATTTAAAAGTGGCTACATTGTACTTTTGATACATGTAAAGTTAGTATTTGTATAAAGTCTCTTAAAAAACAAATGCTGGCAATTGTGACTTTGAGAACAGTGCTGAAGTAATTAATTTTATTGGCCAGGCTGTAATATGAGAAGGGAGACCTGTTGGGTTGGGTGGGATTTTAAACCTTGAATGAGGTGAATGTTTCAGTGCCTATTAAAAGATACAGACCTATTTAAAAATAACAAATGTGAAATATATATAGTCTAAGATTCATTTCTAGCTATAAGTTTAATGGTAAATCTGAACTGCTGTATCATTGTAACTATTTGCCGTTACAAAAATAAATAAATGACTCTGATATGGGTAGCTGATAATAGCATGATCATTAACTTGAAATGAAAATTAGGTCATAAAAACAGTAGTAATTATGCAAAAAAGTTTTAGTTGAAATATATGATGTCACACTGCTGTCACTGGCTGCTTGTCTTGCACAGAAGATACTATATATAATTATTATTGTATTAAAATGTTGTCTTCTTTTCTCTTCGGATATGTTTTAGTAGAAATGGTACTCAAATTATGTGGTGACATTAAACTCTCTTTAATGACTCATTATTGGTTTCCCAACTTTATTTGTAATTTTCTAACATCTTATACACAGGTAAATAACCAAAACAGCTTTCAGTTCATGATGTAGTGCTAATATCTGTGTTATGTTATAATTAAAAATGCTCCATTGTTGGAGGTTAAGAACAGCAGTTGACATCGACAACACAAATGACTCACTTTGTGTTTCTCCAACAGCCCACATGAGCCATTTAGCGAATGTACACAAAGTGTAATGGGCAGTTCTTTCCCCAGAATTTCCCTTGTCCAGTCAGGCTTTTACAACTGTCCGCTTTGCAATGTTGAACTGTGGTTCTTTTGATGGCAAAATGCTGGCAGCTTTTGAAGTCTTCTATAGCCTGTATAACACAATTACGTCTCAGGCATTTGTTTCACTTTTAAACAAAGCTTATAACTTGTGTGGTCATTTATTTCCTTTCATAGATCACTCTTTCATCTGTATACTGGCCTGCAAAGCCAAAACATAGTAACTGATTCTGTAGATGTTCTAGCAGGTTTTATCACTATTCAATTAGAGTTTCGCCCAAACTGACTTTTTGTTTATTTTTTTATCAAAATTTGTTGTCAAATTAGATCGTTTAGAAAAGCTAGACATCTTGGTGATCTTAAAGAACTCTTGTTTGTAATCTTCATATATCTGATGATGTTTTAAGATAAGAAACAGTAGACAGATGGTTTTGTCTGAAGATACAGAGCTTTATTGTTTTTTAGATGTTTAACCTCTTTCTCTCCCTGCTAGATAATATCTCAGAAGATGCCGCCTGAGTTCATCTGCAGTTCAAATGCAGGACAGTCTAGACAAAAGGTAAATCAGGCATTTATTTCCCCTGTCATAACTCTCAATCAAATAGTGACTTGAAAATCTGGTTGTCTCATGGTGTTGAAATGCAATTCAGTAGACTGATAGAACGTGATAGTTATTGTCTGCAATCAACATTTATTTGGGGTGGGATATATGCATTAAGTTGCAGTTTCCGAACTCAATACATGTTGATACATTTATACACAACTAGTGAAAAGTTTGGACACAACCAGTCATCTTTATTATTACTTTTCCTCATTTTATAATGATAGTACAAAGTCATCAATACTATGAATAACACAAATAGAAGTATTTGAATTATGAGCTAAAGTTCTAAACAAATCAAAACTGTTTTAATTTTTGATTTGTATTTGATTTATATTGCACATCATCACTGTGTGTGTGTGTGTGTGTGTGTGTGTGTGTATATCATAATTTGAATAATTTTTCTGTCTCCATTTGTCACCCTTTTTCTGAAGTGTTTGAAGTGGCTGACTGCTACCTAAATATATGCACTGGCGACCAAAAGTTTGGAATAATGTACGGATTTTGCTTTTTTGGAAAGGAATTGGTGCTTTTATTCACTAAAGTGGCATTCAACTGATCACAATGTATAGTCAGGACATGAACAATTACTATTACAATTTGAAAAAATGTTCAGAACTTCTTAAACTACTTCAAAGATCCTTGGCATTCTAGCTGTCAGTTTGTCCAGATACTCAGGTGACATTTCACCCCACACTTCCTGTAGCACTTACCATAGATGCGGCTGTCTTGTTGGGCACTTCTCACGCACCTTACAGTCTAGCTGATCCCACAAAACTCTATTTTTGTTTTTCTGATTCAAAAGTGGCTTTTTCTTCGCAATTCTTCCCATAAGCCACCCCTGATTCTTCTCTTTACTGTTGTACATGAAACCGGTGTTGAGCGGGTAGAGTTCAATGAAGCTGTCAGCTTGTGTACACCTTTTTATGAAATCTTCAGTTGTTTAGCAATTTCAAGCATTTTATAGCCTTCATTCCTCAAAACAATGATTGACTAATGAGTTTCTAGAGATAGCTGTTTCTTTATTGACATTTTCAAACTAATATTGACCTTAAAACATGCCAGTCTATTGCATACTGTGGCAACTCAAAAACAAACACAAAGACAATGTTAAGCTTCATTTAACAAACCAAATAGCTTTCAACTGTGTTTGATATAATAGCAAGTGATTTTCTAGTACCACATTAGCAATTTAGCATGATTACTCAAGGATAAGGTGTTGGAGTGATGGCTGCTGGAAATGGGGCCTGTCTAGATTTGATAAAAAATGACACAATAGTGATGGTGCTGTATTTTACATCAGTTGAATGCCACTTTGGTGAATTAAAGAACCAATTTCTTTCCGAAGTTTCAAAATCTGTACATTATTCCAAACTTTTGGCCGCCAGTGTACATAATGGTTGACAAATGTGTTTTATAATAATCGCTGAGCTAATTTACTTGTGCGATTGCTTCACTGCGCTTTCTGGCAAAACAGATGCCGCCAGGAAAACTTGAAGGCGTCAGAAAAGGGAAGGGAAGTGGGGCTTATGTATCCTGTCTCATCTCTCGCTGTTTGGTCGTGTGAGAAATGTAAAATTAATGCAAAAGTATAGCAGCTGATAAAAATAATATGATGATTACAAAATAATGATTTTTTGGAAAGTGCATTCTTTGACATGTGGGGAGGTTTTGTATAACCATGATAGACATGATACTTTAACATTTCTTGCTGTTAATGCATTTCAACTGTTATTTCGTCTACCCCGATACAGAGCCCTGCATCTGTTTGATGGTCTTATTATAATGCGTTAACACATCAACAAGGTATGCATTTTTAATAAGTGTTTGCAATCTTGCAGTGCATGGTTATGATGTTGCATTTATTCCATGAATTTTTAAGATCTAAGAAAAATAAACTCACAAGCACTTGTCCATGAGACAGTCAGCGCACCTCTGCAGTATATATTTGTTGATTTGATTGGCTTCATCCTCATGTAGTTCTGGAAAGAGGCTCTGATCGGTTGAACAACATTATGAAGTTTTGCTACAGTTGCCAGGGTGTCAAGCCTTTGACTTTAACGTTGTTAAACAAGGAAACTGACTTGTATTAATTGTATTGCTTATTTTATCGACCCCCCCCCCCCCTTTTCCGGCTGGGAACCTTTGGTTTAGATCATGATTAACATAAATAAAAAAATTCAGTCAGGTTGTGTTCAAACTTTTGATTGGTCATGTATTTGCCCTATTTATGTGCTCAGGATGTAAGCTTTGATGTAACATTTTAAGACCATGCAGACAAATAGATTTTCATGTTCACATTGTTAGTGGTGTACATCAGATTCAGAATGAGCTTTATTGCTATCTTATTATGTATATAGAAATACATAATAAGAATATACATATACAGATTCAAGGGAATGCAATGCAGAAGAGGATATGTTAAATAAATATAATTGAATAAGCAGTGTGTTGCACATAATTTTTGCTCAATGGGGCAGTTTTACCTGTTCATGAGATGGATAGCCTGAAGGAAAAAACTGTTCCTGTGCCTGACGGTTCTGGTGCTCAGTGCTCTGTAGTGCCGGCCAGAAGGCAACGGTTCAAAAAGTTAAAGTATCATAATTGGTTCTTGTTGCACTTGCAGTGCACTTACTGTGTTGTTCCTGTACCTATTGCTGGCAGCGTTATCATATTTTATTGTAACTAAATCTTTCCAGTTTATCATGACTTTAAGAATGTTATTTGTGTGTTATTAAGGCTTGTGTGAAAAATGTGCCATGTGCTAGCCGAGCACTCAGAAATGCTTTCTTATCCAATGGCCTGGATAACTGGAAAGCACATATTAAACTGGCAAGAATCATCAGGTAATTTCACCATAATATGCTGTGTTTTCCTGTTATAGAAAAAATATTGGCTTAAAGGGATAGATTCTACAAATATCTGAAAATACATAGGAAATCATTTTGAATATTAATAAATGATGCTTACAAAGTTAATTGACTGAAATTTCAAAAGTGACTTGCAGCATAATTCTCCCTTTAACAGTAAATGCTTTTTATCGGCTCTCTGGAACGGCCTCTTCTGCTTTGGATTGGGGTACTGCAAGTCACCCTTTTTGGGTTATTTTGCAATAATGATCAGCTGACAGTGCATTATATTTTTTTCTTTTTCTTTCAAACAATCATCAAAATAATATAATGAAGATTTTTTTTTTTTTTATATATATATATATATATAATGGAAAAAAGTTTAGCAAAGCGTTGATATTTTTTGATCACTTTTATTTTGGTTAAACAAAGAAACCTTTAAAATTTTTGTTTGTATCTTGTTCATATACTTTTTTAAAGTCTTCCTGTGCTTATCTGGCCCACTAGGAGGACATATATCGGTCTGGAGCTGGTGGAATGGCTGATGGATCACTGTAAATTTATACAGAACAGGGCAATAGCTTCCAGAACCTGGAACATTCTTCTAGACTTGGGTATTTTGCTCTCAGGTACACAGATGAAACAACACTGTTGCTGTGAATAATAGGAATGGTCTTTCAGGAATGAGCCCCAAGCAGATGGTGTGGACATAGTTAGGATGATTTTTTGACAAAGAGTTGTATACATTTTGAATCTGTAATAGTACAGAGCATCATATGGAGTGTACGAGGAAAAAAGATCTGGTACTCAAATGATGAAATTCATAAATAAACCACTATGATAAATACATTTAAAATGGCTTGTTTATGCTTGCTTTAAATATTTTAGTAGGACAGCCGTGCTGAAAATAGATATGAAAAAATATGAAAAAACAGCTAAAACCAACCTAAGCAGATCTTCACTGGCTTAAGCTGGTCTCTGAGCTTGGCCATCAGAAAACCACCCACAACTTCTCTATAACATGTCATCTGAAATAGTCTGACCAGGTTGGAAGTCCAGCCAACCAGCTTATGCTGGTTTTAGTCTTTTTTTTTATTCAGCAGGGAGATCTTTAACTTTAAACCCTATTGTGTCTAGTGGAGCAGCAGGATGGATTTGAGGACTCCAGATCTTTATACCAGTTCACGTTTGAAGAATGTGAGACTCAGAGCTGTGATTTCAGAAACCAGGCAAACTGGCAGAGTGCAGTGCATCTGCTCCTACAACAGCTTCCTCATGTTCAGCTCCGAGCTGGAACACAGAGATGGTGAGCACACGTTTACACAGAAAGCTTGATGCTGTTGTTTTCACAGTATTGTAAAAGTTCATTGCTTTTGCCATGATTTCCCATGCAGTCCTAACAGAACTTGCCTGATCCTTTCAACAGACCTTACCTAAACTACAGATTACCTAAACTGAGTTCAAAATAAACAAACATATATAAAAATGCTTTTAATAACTATGTAAATTGTGATCACGCACTGTACCTCATGGATATATTTCCTGACTTGGAATCCCTTTGCACTGTTCTGAAGCACACAAAAAAAGAAGGTACCCTTCAGTGCAGTTCATATCTCTCACATTGTGTCTCACATGGTTACAGAAGAGATGGTAAAGTCAGTTTCAGTGACCATACCATTGCTATGGAGTTGCTAGGGTGTTCTGGGTGCTTACTACAGTATAGGTGATTGCTTACTGGCCTAAGTCTCTATGTTTTTTTTTTATCCTGGTCCTTTCTTCACTGTAGGTCCATGGGAGTTTTTTATTTTTCGCCCCCGATGTGTGCCTTGATTCTCCTATGGTTATTTTTCTCCGTTAACCAGCATCTTATGGGTTTTTTTGTTCCTTGCCACAGTCGCCTTTGGCTTGCTCTCCAGGGGTCTAAATACAAATATTATTTACTTATTAAGGCACAGTCTACGATCACATTTTTATCAAAAAGCACAATGATGACATTACTGCTTTGTTTTCTGTAATAGCATAATTTCCTGTACAGCTGCTTTGAAACAACATCTGTTGTGAAAAGAGCTATACAAATATAGCCTGGAGACAATTATAAGTCTAATTGTTTAGAAAACTTAATAGCTCACCTCTCCTCAACAAACCACATGATTTGAGGTATACAGTAATTTATGTCTGTAACCCAAACAGTGTAGGACTAGATTCTAGAGCCTGATTGATAAGGGATTTTTGAGACCGATACCAATTTTAGAGGGGGAAAATTCACTCAAAGTTCAAAATTCAAAGTTTTGAGCTGGAATGAAAACAGACATTTTCTATGTGGATTGTGCACTGATATGACTATGCAAAGGTATTCAGAAGGCTGCTTACTTGGTACTGTTTAATATCAGACAAATACTGACTATTTTAATACTGCCAGTCAATTATTGGCAGGTTGTAAAACAAGAAGCATTTACACCTGCCGAGACAAGAGAAAAACAGTAGCAGCGGTGGTACACCGTATTCTGCTGTACAAGTTCAGGGGAAACTTTAAACGGTGGAAAACCGTTGAAAATATTACATTTTATAAATGCAACGACTGTAATTGTTCGGTTGAAGGGGGTACCAAACTGTGAATCCTGAACAAATCAGTTTAGTGAATTCATGTTTATAGATTAGCTTCCACTCAGCTTACAAGCAATGAAAGTAGCTATGTGGTTAGCTAGTTAACTATAAACTCGTTGTCACGGGGAGTAAAAGACAGACATATATTAAAAAAAATATGGCTATTATTTACTTTCCAGCATTGCGTCTCACCAACTAGGTAAGAACATAGCATGAAATCAACACTCTGCAGACACAATCCACCACCACACCGTTGTCTGCTGAGCTGCAAAAAGATAAATTGGTCGTGCACTACTAGTTACAACCTGAAATGTAATACTTGAGGATAGGGGTTTGTTTAAATTCCTAACCTAACCTAACCCAACCGTGATACTAACCCTGACCCCAAGTTACACTAACCCCAAACTGACCCTGTCCCCTAGTAACCCTAAACAGACCCTAATTCAAAGTAATAATCCATATGCAATAGTAACAGTGATGCTTGCCGTACCAAGCCACTACTCACAATAATCAATGCAGGTTTGACGAAATTTGTAATGCATGTTCTTGTGCATGTTTTACAAAACTTGGACAGGGCTTCTAGATGACATACTCTAAATGTGGCTGAGAAATCTCATTTAGAATCATCACTCAGTCATTACTGCACACCAGTGCGATCTGCAGATCCCACCTTTACCAGCAGATGTCTATGTGACAACACACCACAGATTGCAGGACAGAGGAGAGTGTTGTTGCTCCAGGCACTGTCTGGCTGACTCTCAGATTTTTAGACATAGCCAACCTGTTCTGTGTGTCCCACTGCACAGAGCTTTCTCTCTGACCTTCCACTGTCTGTCAAAGCACATCTCTTCAGCTCACAGACATGGTAGTATATGATGCAGGCTGTCTGTCTGTTTGCTCACTGGGTCTGCACTTTTTCTCTTTGATGCTTTGTCATGGTCTCATTAGGTCTCTCAAAAGTTTTGCAATGCTATTGATGGCTGTGCTTCCCAACATTTTTTGTCTTGTGTACCCCCACAGCCCCATCAGTAAGGCTCAAGTACCCCGAAAACAAACAGAAATGTATTCCTTTAACTCATAATATATTACTTATAATTTAGCATTATCATATAAAAAGAATAGTTCACCCAAAAATTAACACTCCTTAATTTCTCACCCTCATACGGGTTCCAAATCCTCATATGGGTCGGCTGTGGCTCAGGTGGTAGGGCAGGTTGGCCACAAATCGCATGGTTGGTGGTTTGATTCCTGGCCCACACAATTCCACATGCCAAAGTTTCCTTGGGCAAGACACTGAACCCTAAGTTGCTACGAAGGCTAGTGCCTTGCATGGCAGCTCTGCCATCATTGGTGTGAGTGTAAGAAAAAACAAATATGGTAAAACCATGATAATGAGTTGTTTGTAAACTGCACTTTTGACTGAGATTAAGTTGTGCTTTATGTTGGTCTGTAGTTGTACAGAAGACACACTGAATACTTCTGATGTTTGTAATCCTGTTCTTCAAATGAGAGCAATGGAGCATCTTACCTCAACGGTAAGAAATCTATTACTTTTAATATCTCCAACTGCTATTAATAAGCTTTTTATATTTGCTACTCTTTAATTTTGTTATTTCATTGAAGGTTTCAAATCAAAACATCTAATGACACTAGATGTTTCCCTGCTTTTAAGCACTCTTTGAACCACTGTATACAAGTTTAGGGGTTTAGTGCAGAGACTTTTCACATGCAAACCCTCACACCGGTGATTTATCCATTTGAGAGCCAGCAGTTCTGGTGTAATGACTGAATCAGTACATTACTGTGGCCATACAGTGCATGCTTAGCTTCCAGCTATTAAGCTAATGTTGCAGAACTTTTCCTCAAGATGGCCAGAACACCTGCAGTCATCTTGGTAACAGAAAAATTAAGTAATTTTTTTGTGGTTCTGAGTGTTGGCATTTGCATCGGACACCCAGGTGAACTGATCATACTCACAATAAATTTCACCTCTATCTTGTGTTTAGCTAAGGAGTTAACATGCTCAATTCGACAGCTCAATTCTATTTATTAAGCAACTGTTTTAGTCAGATATGACAAATTAGAGCTTGTCTATTAACAAGCATGATCACAGTGATTTTATAAAATATATATATTCAGAATGATATCTTTGGATATATATATATATATATATATTCAGATTTACAACTATATATTCAGGACTTGCAAGAATATATTCAGATTTATTTTTACATATTCAGAATTACAAATGTATTCAGATTTATATATTCCGATTTTATAAGTACATTTTCGGATTCTTATTTATATATTCAGCCTTATAACTATATATTCAGGATTTACTTCTATATAATCTATATTTACTTATGTATATTCTGACTAGGGCTGGGCGATAAAACAATATTGATATTTATCGGGGAAAAAAAATCAATAAAGATGATAAACTTTTGAGTAATGTTCGATATTTAGCCTATGTTCTTCATCTAGAAGATTGGATCAGTAACATGTTGCTAAAAACCCAAGCAGTTCTGCAAAGTAATGCACACAATTGTCTAACTGAATCACTGACATCAAATTAGCCTGTGAGGAAGTATTAGCTGACAACCCTGCTGTCATGGAACCATTCAGGCTCGGTAGCTGATAGCTTGCAGCTAGCAATCCGGCTAATTTAATATAATTGTGTAGTGAACAAGACAATGCAATACAACAGCAGTTGACTGAACACAACAACAACTCTGACAACAACACTATTGATTTTTATTTATGTAATATATAGTTAATGTTTTTTATGATTCATAGGGCTGTTACAGGAAAGTACGTTTTCTTCCTCTGGTGATGTTTATTGCCGGTGGACAATCCAGTTTATGGTGCATTACTGCCACCGAGCTGGAGAGTGAAACATCACAAGAAACTTTTTAGTTGAGTCGAACATTAGATGAAGATGACGAAATTGGCTAAATTTCCTCAAAAAGAGGTCACACACCTTATATAGTATTAAATCCTAAACTGAGTTTACTTTAAAGGTAGTTTACCCTATTACTTGTCAACAAACAAGTTATGTTTAATTCATTCTTGAGGTTTTAACAAACATGTAGAATGCAGTTCTGCCCCAATTAATGATAATATATATATATATATATATATATATATATATATATATATATATATATATTGAGGTAAATATTGATATCAAACAATATGAAAAAAATATTGTGATAATGATTAAACACCTCCATAACTTTCTGATGCACTCCTGGTTTACTAATCTCCTCCCATTGTCAGAGAGCAGATGAACTGCCATGATATTTCCTTTTAGTTGCTTGATGGATATGATGCATTTGTATACATAATGTGCTGTGTGCTCTGGGATTTAGAGCCAGAGATTTGTCTCTACTTCAAAATACATGGATTTGACAAGAGTGCATTCAGATCTCAAATAGATCTGTTTAGAGGTTTGGGTCCAGTTTTCACAGGGGTGGAATATACACTGGCCAGTGGGGCCAGTGCCCAGGGGCCTCTGACTGACAGGTGCCTCCAAAGACATGTGCCGAGGGCCTCGTGGATCCATAATCTGGTCCTGACTCTTTATCCTCAAATATATTTGACTCTTCATCCTCAAATATATTGTATGGTAGATTGGAAGTCAAAGGCAGGAAAGGTAAACAAAAAATAAATAGGAACAGAAAATTCCTCTATTCTCTATGCTAAAAATGTATGTGACAAACAAGAAAACACCCTGTGTAAAATAGATCTGAAATGCAGTGATGAGCACATGATTGTAAGTCACATAAAAAAAATACATTGAAAAGATAAATTAAAATAATTGTCTTAATGGATGATTGTCCATCTTAATAGACTGTATAGCTCTATGGGGTTATAATGCTGTTATATGCAGGGGTGTAAATTCCAGGGGGGTGTGGGAGGTAACCCCCCCGATAATCAAAACAAGCAAGTACAACCCCCTACCCCCCCACCCAATATTTATACCATGATCAATGGAGAAATGTTAATGCTTCACACGGCATAAAGCCCAACACCCCAAAATCTACGCCCTTGATTTGAGAGGGAGCATCCAGTACCAGTTTGCATGAGCACAAATCTCTCCGCTCGTGCACGGATTTCCTCTGCTCTCTTGTGCTCCCAAATATACACTGCTCTATGAAATCTCCCTGCTCTCGCTCAGAGAGTGCATGCTCAAAACGTGACCTATTCACTCGTGAATCTATTATAAAGCCATACAGTTCTGCCTCTGTTCATTCATCACAACATGTCCATTATTATGAGTTCAACATGATATCAGGTCGATATGACTTCATGTGTTTGTGACAAGTGCAGTTTCACATAGAAAAGGAGACTGGCTCATGTGATGCGAGTTTATCACAAAAATGGGCTAAAAACAAGTAATCCCATTGCCATAAGGACAAAACATGCTGTATTTGTAATAGAAATAATGCAAGATATATATTAAGATACAGTTTCATATGAATAGGCTAAAATAAGTATATATAAGGGGGGTGGTTAACTATAGTGCTTTTTAAACTATAAGATATTGTTTATCTTCAGAGATAAAAGTAATAAGATATAGTGATATCTTCAGAGATTGATCAAGCAACATTCAAAAGCTGTGCTTTCAGAGCTCACTGCAGAATGCCTTTCTCAAGTAGCATGTTGCGAATGATATAAGAAAACTTCTACATGTTTTATTCAACACGATCACACAGGAAGTTGGCATGCTGTTTCCAAAAGTTCCAGTACCTTAGAAACAGCAACAGTATGCTGACTCACTGACATGCCCTATATCCCATCGGACATATTTGGAATGGCTCAACAACAATGAATTTCCCTCGTGGCATGACTGGTAGCACGTTGCGTCAGTTATATGGGAGACCACAGTTTAATCCCTTTTCAAATGAGGAAGTAATCACAATTGTATTAAACAATCACAAGTGTGATAAGGAGGTTGCATTTTTATCCCTAACATTGCATTTTGTCTCTGTTTAGGATTAGGGTTGGATTTGGGTTTTGGTTGGGGGGTAGATTAAATAAAATAAGGATTACTCTTCACTGTTTTGCACCCTGTTCAGCTAAAAACAATACTTTTTTACAACTGGCTTCTGGCTACCTCTCCTGGATATAAATGGATGTCACATTTGTTTATATGCTCTGAAACACTTACTGCTTTAGCTACCAGATGCAGTGTTTTTATATTCATTCATGCGAATTCATACCGATTTCTGCTAAAGAAAAATCGGCATACACTTGCCGATTTTTATGTGAGATCAGGCTGATTCTATTACATGTTCAGCTTGGTTTTTTAGGGTTCGTTTCAGTAAGGTTTGAACAGATAATTAGACATGATGTCTGATTTTCTGATGAACCATGTCACAATTTTCTCTTTTAATAGGTGCAAAATGAACTTCTCGTGGCTCTGGCTCACAAGGCCCAGACTAAATCAAGTAAGTATTGTACTGTTTTCAGGATTTGAATGTTTTTTTTACAAGGTAGAATGATGTTGTACTAAATATCAGCATAGCTATGATTGTAAATGAAAGTCCTGTAAACAAGAAGAACTCATTTACAGATTAAATGCAATAAATCGAGTAAATGGATCTACTTTCACTCCTCTCGGAATATAGTTTCAAACGAAGCCAAAATAGTACCAATCATTATGCGCATTTGAAGGCACTTCCTAAATTGCATATTAATTTTGGGGAAGCACGCAAAAATGACCAAGAAGTGCTATTTTGCTCATCTGAAAAAAGCAATCCTCAAAAGACTACGTTAGTAGATCAGCTCTGACCTTTTTTGCACATGCTATCAAGTTTGCATATTTTTTATACACGCAAACCTTTAGAAAATCAGGGTCATAGTGTTTCGTCCATTTTTTGAAAGATTTCAGTTGAATCTGTTAATGTAAATAAATTCCCAGTCTGAACAATTATTACTGTTACCTATAAAATAAAACTGACATCTAATACAAATGTAGCTATAAATAATGCAGAGGCACTAAACCCATACATAAATTGGGTTTACAATAGAATGTGATTACTTAGAATAGAATAGAACATTTGCAGAATAATGTTATGAAATAAAATGTATAAAATGTTACAAAACAGAACATTGAATAATTTTTTGGGCATCTTTGTCCATTTTGATGGCATTTTTGCACTGAACCCTGGTTAATATGTTACCCTGACTGGAACTAACTGTACTTGCTAAATAATTGTTATTTTACAGTGATCGCTGCAAGCAGTTCAGAGCACAATACTGACACCCCACCACCATCTCCAATTCCCGCTGAGCTCAAGGTAATGAGAACACAGATTTCTTGCTATTGGGATTTGCATTGGCTCATATGTGTGCATGTGTCAGCATGTGTGTATGTGTTGTTGTGAATCTATGTTTTGCTGAGCTCAACAGCTGTCTGAGTTACCCACTACTGTCCATACATTCCCTGATTGAGCACAGCTTTCCTGCAGCCCAGTCATCAGTAGAAAGCCCTTGAACTGGCAGAAAGGCAAAGGAACCATGATTGGAGATTGATGGATACCCTATACTGTGTGTCAGGATAGAGTCTTGTGCCTGTCTTAGAGGCTCTTGGCTTTTACAACTCTGTGTAATATCTGATTCTTCATTCAGTACATCTGAAAGGTCTATGATTAAGACAACAGAATAGCAGTGGTGCACAAGGACAAATTGTGTTTCAAAGAAAATGCTCGACTGTACTGGCTTTAACATAAATGCCATTTTAAAATAGGGTCCTAAAAACCAGTGTTTCTCAATTAATTTAGCTAAAGGACCCAGATTTTTCATTTCAAATGGCAACCCAAGACAAATTGTTCATTAAACAAAAGTAAAAATAAATAAATCCTAAAATCACACATAAAAATATATTAATATTAACATGTACTGAATAGGAATAAGCTGAATGGGAAAATTACAATTTTAGCTTCTAAGTGTCACTTTTGGTCGGCACAAACCATTTGAACTCTTGCTGCAGTTGAAAAAAGTTTATAAGCTTTTTAAAAGTTTATAAGCCTATATATTTAAACATGAATGTATACTGTAGTTAGTTGCATTGTATTATTTGCATTTAGCATTGTTGTTTTTCTACTGTTCATGCCTGATACTTTCAGAACAGTCCTACAACCCACCAATTGAGAACTACTGCTATAAACTACATCATTTTTTTTTCTTGTAATATATCATAGATATGGGGTCATATCCTTTCTTATTGTATCTCTAATCAAAAAAAAAAAAAAATATTATTAGCCTAATTGTGTGTGATAGCTTCCATGGAAATATGTTTTGTTATGGCTGGACATGTTATCTCAATAGTTTATCACTGTTTTTTTTTTAATGGTTATTCCCTATTGTCAAATCTTGATAATTACCATAGTTTAATCTTACCGTCCATTGTTTTCTATATTCACCCCTACATTGAAGTGCTATAGAATGTCAGGGACTTTGGTTGTGTTGAATTTGTCTAGGATGATGTTTGATTCCTTATATAGCCTGCAGAGCTGATATGAAAATTCTTGAGAGTGTTTGGGAAAAATTCCTCTCTTCCCTTATTTCAGAGAATTAGGTCACAGGTTTCTCCTCTGGATGTGTTTTCCATTGTGTTTGAATGGAGCAGAAAGACTAAACAGGATACATACTTGATTACTCTTTTTAGATGCAGTATTATTTTGCTAGCTATCTGGGGTATTCCAGATATATTTAAAGTGTTGATCTGTGATTTATTATGTTTAAGTCAAAAAGTATCTGGACGCTTTCTGGTTGTCAAGCTTTTGGAACTCGTCCAGAGTTAATGTGATGAACTACACCTGAGGTTACTCTGCTAGGACACCTTTGTGAAGTTAATGGGAACCGACTTCATATGTACATTTGAATTTATGGATTTAGGACTTGTTGGTGACAAGTTATTGCAAACATTGTAAATGTAAGTTCTGAGGAAAGGGTTGCATGATTTGTTTGCAGATGCCACTTTGGTGTTTGGTATTTATCAAGTTGTTTAAATAAATGGAATTCATGAATTTTTGAGTGGTGCCTACTGTAACATAATAAAGTGGCTCACGGGCAAGGAAGAGGCGAGAAACCGGCTTGACGTATAAATAATGGTTTAATGAGAAACTCAAAAGACAAACACATAAGGCGACGGACATGTCCGTAAGGATCTCTCTCTGCCGCACCACCCTCTGCGATTGGCCTTTATCCCTCTCGGAGGGTTGATTAGCCTGATACGGGACCGGGTGTGTCGAGTCACGAGCCGGCCCCACCCTCCGCCCTGCCACACCTACATACTAAAAAAATATTTTTGCCTATTTTTTATTTATCCATTTCTATTTCAGAACAATAAAATTGAATTGTGTAAAGTTTAAATAAACTAGATTAATAAAAATTTAAATATTTAGTTTTTTATTTTATTAAAGATTACTTAATTCAATTTGATGGAATTTTTTATGAAATTGAAATGCGTAAGTCTTTAAAATGTTTGAGTGTTTTGGGACCACTGTATATACTGTTTGTAGGACAATGTCACATGACCATAACGCTGGTACATGTATTATAGATTATACTTATTGAACGGTATCTTAGTTTAATAATGTTTCACCCATCAGTAACCTGCGCTCCCAGACCCCATGCTGGCCTTTCTCACATTTTATGGAGATTGTGAAACTTCCAGAATTGGAAAGGACTGCCAGATGTTTCCTGGTCGCCCCCACCCTGCCTATGTGCGTAAGAGAGAGAAAGATATAGGCAGGTTCACTCTCCCGCTCATGCAGCACTGTCTGTGAGTCAAGCAGCTTTCCTGCTGAGTGCCTGCAGCTCAGTAACCTCAGGACTACTGTGGCTATCTCAGCTAACTCAAAGTCAGGGGGCTTTCAGTCTCACCTGAGTAAAGACACAGCTGAAGGAGTCGGTGAGACGGCTGTCAAACTCACAGTGACTCAGAGAGCGAGCTGCTTGTGTGCGTTGCAGCGCCATGGCATGGGACTGTGGCCTGAGGTATGTGTTTTCTGTGTCTCCTGCACTGCAGCAGGGGCCTGGAGCTGGTACACGCAATAGAGAGGACATCAGCCGATTGGAGATGGTCCAGAGACTGGCCAAAGACGGATGCCGCCTTTTACATGGCCCACTCAGAGCTACTGAAAGGCCCATTGAGGTAAGATGCAAACTAATATTCATGTGCAGTGGCGTCCAACAGTCTGAGACCACATTGAAAATCTGGAATTCAAAATTGAATTTAAACATAGTTAGAGTTTTATGATTGCTAAAATTTTGAAAGAAAGAAAATTATGACACAAAATGTATAGAAAATCATTTAAATTTGTTCATTATTTCTAGGTCAATAATCAAATAAGCTAATTTGTGACGTTAAACATGTTAACTTGTTAAGTCCATGTCCAAATTGATGATGATAATATTATTTTTAAGTAATATCTATATATATCTATATATACTATATATATATATATATATATATATAGGTTTTAAACTTTTGGAATCCATTCTATTCTCATGGCTATTCACACACAATATTATTCTTATGAAAACATCAGAATTATCAAATCTCAAACTTATTTCTAAACTAAAACCAAAAATGGCACCAATACTTATCCTAGTCTCTGATTGGCTGATCCCACAATAGTCTGAGTTTGTCACTTCCTGATTGCAGCCAGCCACTTACAATGGCAGGAAGAGTTTATGTGAGTGCCATAAGGTTGATGACGACCATTCACTCCTTCTGCTAGGTTGTAGCATTACATTATGAGTGAAATATTTATTTGACCTTTCTTAAACAGAAATATAATTATCCTGCATTGTACTTCTAACAATGTTAAGGGACTTTAAAGCTAAATTAAGACAAGCTCTTACTTGCAGTAATGAATTGTTTCTTGACAATAGCTTTTGACCAAATCACTTTTGTGCTACAGAAAATGTCACAATATTTGAGGCAAGAGTATTCTGCTGTCCGGATTGATTGCGTTCTCTAGAATTATATTAACCGTTCTAAAAAGTATTGTTGCTCCAATACCATCCCATGCTTGTGGTAGAGTTTTCTATTGAAGGCAAAGAGTTGCTGTTGATATAGGACACCTGATGCATGATTTTATAGGAAGAACCCAAGAGGACAGAATATTGTCCGTTAGTGCAGAAATTATGTGTAGGGAAGCATGATATTGCATGTTAAATCTTTGAACTGGACTGATATATGAGATTATTCTTGCTGGGGGAAGAAACCCTGGTTCTGTTGTGGAAATGGGCACTTTGTGCATACAATATGTTTTGTAATATCTGACATAATTTAGAAATAACTTCTGACATAATATTAGAAATAATACCCCCTTCGATGTTTGAACCTTTTTTTTAACGTTATCATTGAGCTATTTCGTATGGTGTATCTGAAAACGTACTTAAACCCTGCATCATGTTTATTTGTCCAAATGTCCTTTAAAGTGTAACTTTTGACTTATCTGGGACTGCTGATGGATTCAGGTTAGTTTAAAATCTATAAAATATGTTCAGCTGAACTTTGTACATTGACTCATACATTCTGTTACTTCTGCAGGCCATTCACACATAGATTCTGAATGGTTACCAAATGATCTTCTAGCAGTTAAATGCGTACAAATTTAGTCATCTTCTTCCTGAAAAATGCTCCAAAAGTATTGATGACTCATCCTGCACGGCACAGCTTTTTGTCCAATGATATGCTCTTTATAGAATGAGAATGCACCTCCCCTTAATGCCACCTGCAGCTGACTAGCAAGAAGATTTCATGGCAAAACACTGCTGTGACGTGAACCGAAGGCTATTGGCTGTTTAAAGAAAATGGGCAATGTCCCACCCAATTTCCTGGTTCAGTTGGTTCAAACGTCAGTGCAGAAAAAAAAATACCTTGCTCTCGTCAAGCTATTTCGTTAGGTATTTAAATGAAATGATCTTTTATTTTTAATTCAGAAGCAAATGTGACTTTTTTAGTGGTTCAGATGATGTAAGATATCCAAACTGGGAGTTATAATGAAGCTGATGTGAATTCTTTGGTGTGCATATTTAATGCTTTTGTGTCTTTTACATCAAACTTGCCATGAACAGACCTTAACACAGCAGATTGCTGTTAAGCACATCGGCGTGAGACACAAAGCCAGTCTAACAGTTAAGACAATGTGCAGAGGGATGAGGTCTGCTCTTTGATTTACAAACCCTCTTGCAAGTGCATACCACACATTTTGCATGCTCTCTGCTTTGTGTTGCAGTCTCTGCTATTAAATACAAGTGGAGCTTTGCTAAGCCTCTTTGCTTTGGCAGGGATCAGACTTGAATAAACTAAAGGCTGGTGGTGGAACTATATGCTTTCTGTCTACTGCTCCAAGTCCATTCATGTATTCTTGTAAGTTTAGTGGGGATCTATATGCATGCATTTAAACTAAATAATGCCTTTAACATTATGAGACAATGGGTATTATAGGCACAGATTGGATGTATTTTAAATGGAGAATTATCATGTTTTTCTAATTTAATCAAGGGTAATGCTTAATATGCAGCATGTGCTCTGGTTTTCATTTGGATTTATCTGATTTCTTCTGTATATCCCTGTAGCCCTTAGGAACTGTGTATGAGGATATATGAAGAAAAAAAAAGTTTATTCCAGTTGGAATTCTGGAATCTTTGTGCAAGTAATGGTAACAGACCATGAGATGATAAAATATCACATTGTCTTTTTGTCACTTAGATAAACAGTTGCATAGTTAAACACTGTTCCAGAGGCTTCTGCTCTGTGTTCCTATGACTGAGGCATTTTCAGCTTACATAACTGTGATGAAAGTTTCCATATTTTTTCCCAGTATTTTTATTATTATTATTAGATAGATCGACAGACAGGTCGACAGACAGGCCGATAGACATACAGACAGACAGATGCTTTCTGACTACAATACCATATCATTGTGGCATTTCCTCTGTCCCATGTTCTCTGGAAGCAACTGTCGGACTCCCAGGGATGGCAACAGATCAACTATGGTCACAGAATCAATAATTCATTGTATAGAAAGACTTCCACTTAGTGAGAATATCTATAGACAATTAAGAGAATGAAGTGAGTTCAGGGCTGTTGCTGATTAATTTTTTAGTGAAAACAAATCTGAAGTGAAGCAGGGCTGAGAACTTGACTTTCACTCGAAGAAAATGCGTTAAAAATCATCTAAGCAAAAATTTGTAGCTTTCGACTGATCTTAAAATAAGGGTACCTTCAGACACTGTATAATCACAGAACAGGTTGGCAAGGCCTAATCATGACATATGCAGTCACTTCAAAAGGGAGCCGAGGCCAGCAAGAGTCCTTTCAGTCTCTTTTTTGATTGTAGTATACCACTTAAAGGGATAGTTCACCCATAAATCATTTCTGCCATCATTTTTGATAATCTGTGATCAAAGATCATCAATTACTGACCCTTATGTTGTTCCAAACCCTTATGACTTTCTTTCCTCCATGGAACACAAAATTAGACTGTAGGCAGAATGACAGCCTCAGTGAATGGTGACTGAGGTTTATCTCTTTATGGAAAAAAGACTTTGAAAATTCCTTTGGGATCAGTTCATTTAAAGATACTTTTACCCTTTCTCTGTTTGTAGAAAGAAAATTATGCAAATAGATTCTTGCACCAAATGGGCTCTGCTCATCTGGGTTTGCCCCCAGCCTGCACCAAAGCCAAAATAACTGATGGAAGTGCCATTCAAACTGTGAGAAGAAATTTGTTACTTCACTTCCAGCCAGAGCATTAGCTGATGCTGTGTAATGTTCCATAGTCCTCGGTCACTATTTAAGCGCTCAGTTTTGCCCCCACCCCCCCTGGAGTCTGGATTTCACAGGCAGGACTTGTCTGCAGTATACTTCCATTAATGGGGCTTTTTGCCAAGGCAAATCCAAGCTGAAAGTTCTGCCTGGGGAGATGAGTCTGTGATTGTGTTTTTTCTAATGCAGTTTGTGCTGACAGTCTCAATTGGCATCCTCATACTGAGCACTCACTCTGTGTGTCTGGATTATTATAGTTTTTAAAATGCCACTATTCTTTTTTTATTATTATTTCATTTTATATTTTATTTTTCTATTTCAGGGAAATTACAGGTTTTTAGTTTTATTTAGTTTCTGTGTTCATTTTTGTGTGTATTCAGCACCACAGATTGTTCCATCTGCCTATGAATACACACGATACTTTATCAGAAATGGGTTGCTTTACATTTCGCATCAAGTTTGGATGGCTCTTTTTGTGCACTGAATACACTGATTCCAAGTCAGGCTTGAGAGAGAAATACTTAAGTTATTTTATCTATAATTGTCTGTCTTTGAGTTTTCATTTATATTTGTAATTTTAGTTCATTTTGGTTCTTTTGCAACTTTCGTTTTTAGCTTTCAGTCATGAAAATATTTTTCTCTTCATTTAATAATTTTTGTTTTCTGCATAATTATGGCCACACACACACACACACACACACACACACACACACACACACACACACGCGTACGTTGGTGCGGCTATCCTTTTGAGGACTCTCCATAGACGTAATGATTTTTATACTGTACGAACTATATATTCTATCCCCTAACATTACCCCTATACCTAACCCTCACAATAAACTTTCTGCATTTCTACAATTAAAAATAAAAACAATGTCTAGTGTGTTTTTTTAAGCGATTTTAGTTATGGGACACTAGAAATGTCCTCATAAACCACATTTATAGCATAATACCCTTGTAATTACCAGTTTGTATCCTTAAAAAAAGTCCTCGTGAACCACCCAAACCCGTCCACACACACACACACACACACACACACACACTGCATGTGCTGTGTTCTGTGGTTCAGGGACAGAGTGCATGAAAAACAGCTCATTAAAGCTTGCTCGCACATGATCTGCAGTATGCAGTATGATCTGTCCATTAATTACCCTGCTAATTTAAAGGAATTGTTCACCCAAAACGGAAAATTCTGTCATAATTTTCTCACCCTCATATCATTCCAAATCTGTATGACTTTCTTCTGTAGAACACAAGATAAGCTGTTAAGCAGAATGTCCAAGCTGCTCTATTCCATTCAGCGAAAGAGTCTCTCACAAGTAATATGGACTACTTTTATAATGCCCCCCTTCACTTTTATTGTAAAGAAGAGTGCAGTATGAACATTCTTCTAAATGTTTCCTTTTCAATGTCCGATAGAAGAAAGTCCTGCAGGTTTGGAACGACATGAAGGTAAATAAATGAAGACACAATTTTCATTTTCGTGAGAAGTATCCCTTTAAATTTCATTGGCCCTTTTCAGCCAGCATTGAAGAGAGTTACAGTAGAAAGCATTGTGTTGGATCCTGATAAAATGAATCCATTAAAAAGTGCCGTTTGATGTGGGATATTTAATTTAAAACTGTATTGTGATGGAAATCAGGGGGAAGAGAAACAGGGACAGCAGGACAACAGGGAATCTCCTTGGTGATAATTTTAAGCCCTCCCCCCTGCAGCCCTCCGGTGACGCAGCAGTCTGTGTGTGCGAGCGAGAGCAGACCCACAAGATGCTGCTTCCTCAGAGGACAACGTCACCCAGATCTTCCCCCTCCCTCACCCCCTCCTCCTCTTCGACCAGGAGGTAAGCAGCCACACACTGGCTCTCACATGTATGCAGCGCTTCAGAGTGCACACACCCTTTCTCTCTGCCGCTCTCTCTCACACACACTATTTCTCTCTCCATTCATTCTGTCTTGCTTGTGATCTGTACAGCCCTGTCACTTTATTTTTATATCTCATCTCCCCGAAGTCATTCTCTCTCACACTCAATCACACACACATATGTTTGAGGATGTGCTACATTGCTGTGTGCTTTTTTCTATGGAGCCATTTGGCTTCTGAGGGATCTTAAATCAGAGGCTTTGGAGGCTGATAGCAGAGCGGGGAGCGTCAGGCTGCTGTGCCCAGTGTTGCGGAGCTCTCACTGGACAGTGCTGAGCCAGCAGACTCCCTGATCCTCCAGGTCAATGTGGTAAGCCAGTGCCGATGCCGACATGGGCAGCAGGCGTGTAGTGGCCCTGGAACCGCACCTGGATGGCAGGTTGATGCTGGCCGCTCTGGTGGAACAGGAGGAAGATGAGGATGAGGACGAGTCCTCCGACACCAGCAGTGGAGACCAAGCTACCATGCCCACGTTTGACGTGCCGTACTTCCGTTACATAGATGAGGAGGGCACGGAGGAAGAGGGCGAGGAGGGCTGGTGCAGCAGTCGCTCCCTGTCCTCCATCGAAGAGGAGGACTCAAGTGACTCTTCTGTCTCCCACAGATATGCCGCGGTTCCCGCCACCCGTGAGAAGGTTCTGGAGCACCTGCTTGGCCACCTGAGGCTAGATGGAGAGCAAAGGAGCCCGCAAAGAAAAGAGATAGGTGAGCCGTCACCTTTCACCTCAGCTGTGACCCGTATATGACTCATGATACTGTGTGCATGTTAGATCAGTGGTAACTGTTGGTGTGTAATGTTTGTTGAATGTTACCTGACCCTTTCATGACCCTTTTGTGTGGAAAAGGGTCATGAATCAACGTGATCTCATCTGTCTGATCATCATGCTCTGAACTACAGTAGGACTTTAGAAATGTTATTTAGGATCTAAAGTACCTGGAATGTTTAAAACTTGCCTGATAACATCATGCCTTGCAGAAATAATTTTCTTAAACAGCATTTTTGTCCAGAAAAACATCTAAACATTTTTAAAGGGATAGTTCACCCAAAAGTCAAAATTCTCTCATAATTTACTCACCCTCATGCCATACCAAATGTGTATGACTTTCTTTCTTATGCAGAACACAAACAAAGATTTTAGAAGAATATTTAAGCTCTGTAGGTCTATACAATGCAAGTGAATGGTGATCAGACCTTTTGAAGCTTAAAAAAAATCACATAAAGGATACATAGAAGCAATCCATACGACTCCAGTGATTAAATCTATATCTTCAGAAGACTCTAAATTTCCACTTTCACTTTAACAGCTAAAATGTCTCATGTGGCGCCTGTTTAGTTTCACTTTTCCATCTGAAATTAAAAGTTAAAGTGGAAATTTAGAGTAAAAAAGGGTTTAATATTGTTCTGTTTCTCACCAACACCTATTATATTGCTTGCAATGATATGATTTTTAGCTACAAAGGTCTGATTACCATTCACTTGCAGTGTGAGGATCTTCAGAGCTGAGATATTTTTCTAAAAATCTTTTTTTTGTTTTTGTTCTGAAGAAAGAAAGTCATGAACAGGTGCGATGGCATGAGGGTGAGTAAATGATTAGAACATTTTTATATCTGGGCGAACTATACCTTTAAATCAAGACAAATTTACCTTAGACACACTATTGCATTTAAAAAATAAATAAATAAATAAAGACTTTATTTCAGAGAATATATACTGAATTAAGTTTATTTGCATTACCCTATATTGTTTTTTTTTCCTAAGGTTTATACTTAAAAAAAAAGACACTGTTTGACAATGGGTTAATGCAAAAAACCTAATTCAAGAGATGTTCTCTGGCTTATTATCTCACACTGTTTTGATTTATAAATAATGATGATCGTAAGTGAGTAAGAAAATATTTTATTGCTGGGTGAAAATTTTGAAACTAAAAAGCAGCTTGAAACCTTGAGTCAGTAAAACAGAAAAAAAGCAGCCTAACTGTGCAGTAAGTTCATCAATTGCATCCATCAATATTGTCACTATTTCATTCCAAAAATGTGTGGCATTTGCTCCGAACAGCAATGCAATTCACATTTTTTGTCTATGTACTGTAGTGGTTAATGACCTGATAGTGCTGATCTACTTTTAACCGGTCCCTGTATGTGTATTTTCTCACTGGAACTGAGTAATTCTTTCCTGCTTGCTTCAATGCCTGGATGGCACGCTCTGCATTTAGCTGGCAACAGCAGAGAGGTTGATCATGGTGAAGTAATTTGTTCAGTTGGACCAATAAAAATAATTTTCTCTTAAAAAAGGACAACAGATATTGCATTGGGATGCACCATTAACATTTCAATGTAACATAAATATGTACCTAAAGTACTTAAATGATCATAGCGAAGCCATATTAGGGAAATTTTAATGTGCAGATCTGGGCCACACAAGGTTAAATTATTGTAATATGGCAAATACATAAAGCATTCTATATGCTAAGACATATATTTTGTGGGGATACAACGAGAGGTCATAGATATTCAGTTTTCAAGACTACATTCCTGATTTTCCTGCATGGGTGTTTGTTGTACAACTATTGATTTTGAATCTCCAAAGGAAACAGAGTATCTCTGTAGCCCTAAAGCTGTTGTTGAATTGTGAATATATGACGATTATCAAGCATTCAGAGTGTTCATGGTTATATTTTTTAAGCAAAGTCACTCACACATGGTTGTTTATCAGAATTAGTGTGTTAGATATAAAGCTCAATATAAGATCTCTTAGACTAGATTAGAGAAATGAATGAGTGTTCTTTCCCCTCTGAAAAACCCTGACTCTGCTGTGGCTGCTCCTCCTCCCTGTGCAGGGCTAAGGCAGTCCAGCGGAGTGAGTTCTAACCTCATTAAAGGCATTGATAGCTAATCGCTACAGTTCAGCTCAGTTCTCTGTGTGGAGCACAGAATCTGTTTGCTCAAATCATGCACTGCTGCAGTTCTTCAGTGCAGTTACAGCTTTCTCTTCCACTGCTGGACAGAGAGAGTTAAGGCAGTTCGTTGTTAGCTGTGTCCATGACACCACACATACTCATATTAATTAACATGCTACATTTATAATGAATGGATTTAAACTCACTGAGCACTTTATTAGGTACACCTGTACATCTACTTATTCATGCGATTATCTAATCATCCATTCATGTGGCAGCTGTGCAATTCATAAAATCATGCAGATACGGGTCAGGAGCTTCAGTAATGTTCATATCAACCATCAGAATGGGGAAACATTTATATCTTAGTGATTTTGACCGTGGCATGATTGTTGTTGCCAGACGGGCTGGTTTGAGTATTTCTGTAACTGCTGATCTCCTGGAATTTTCATGCACAAATTCTCTAGTTTACTCAGAATGGTGCCAAAAACATAAAAACATCCAGTGAGGGGCAGTTCTGTTGATGGAAAGCCTTGTTGATGAGAGAGGTCAACAAAGAATGGCCAGACTGGTTTGAGCTGACAGAAAGGCTATGGTAACTCAGATAACCGCTCTGTACAATTGTAGTGAGCAGAATAGCATCTCAGAATGCAAAACACATTGGATTTTAAGGGGTGATGGGCTACAATAGCAGAATACCATGTCGGGTTACAATTCTGTCAGCCAAGTAAAGAAAGCTGAGGCCACAGTGGGCCCAGGCTCACAAAAACTGGACAGCTGAAGAATGGAAAACATAGCCTGTTCTTCTTCTACTGACATACACAGATGGTAGGGTCAGAATTTGGTGCCAACAGCATGAATCCATGGACCCAACCTGCTTTGTGTCAACAGTTCAGGCTGGTGGTGGTGGTTTAATGGTGTGGGAATGTTTTATTGGCACACTTTGGGCCTGTAAATGGCTATCAATCCTCGCTTGAATGCCATAGCATATTTGAGTATTGTTGCTGACCATGTGCATCCCTTCACAGCCGCAATTTACCCATCTTCTGATGGCTACTTCCAGCATGATAATATACCATGTCAAAAAGCAAAAGTCATCTCAAACTGGTTTCATGAACATGACAATGAGTTCACTGTTCTTCAGTGGCCGTCCCAGTCACTGGATCTGAATCTGTTTTGAGAGCAAAGGGAAGCCCTACCCAGTATTACTGTAGTGTTCCTAAAAACGTGCTCAGTGAGTGTATAGTGGGTATGTTTGTTATGTACACAAGTTTTAAAGGAAAAGTTCACCAACATAAACCTTTATGTCTTTTTTTTCCTCTGTGAAACACAATAGGAGATGTTTGGCATAATGTTCAGACTGCTCTCTTCAAACAATGAAAGTGGATGAGAGACAAGGGGCTGTTAAGCTGTACAAAGGACACAAAGGAACCATAAAATAATTCTTAAAGTAGTGCATACAATTTATGGGTATAATTCAAGTTTTCTGAAGCCATTTCATGCCATTTTTAGGTTTTTATTCCTTGAAAATCGTGCTTGACATTTGTGGTAACCATACACATTTTATGGAAAAGAGCAGCTTGTAAATTCAACAGAATTACTCCTTTTGTGTTCCACATTGGAAACAAAGTCATATAGGTTTGGAAGACACAAAGTCTTTTTTTTTGTGTTAACTATTCCTTTAACACCTTTATGACGATGAAGTACACCTCTCATTTTTGTCTTTCTTTTGTATGAATCCTTTACAAAGAAATGGTGTTTTCAGGGTTAACAGTGATATATTAGGGAGGGAAAGCCCAACATGATCTATAAACTGTCAGATGATGTGGCTTCACTCCTAAGTGCCTGGTAAGCTCTATTCTGCTGGGAGGGTTTTGTATACACTTTAAAGGTTTTGTGTCTGAAATGGTGTGACAGATAATAAATTATATCAAAACCTATTTTTTGCCGTTGCATTGCCCAGGTGACACATATATAGTTATTGGAACCTCTTTGTGTGCATTTGTTTGTATTGTGTACAGAAAAAGAGACCAAGAGAGACAAAGAAAGAATCAGACAGACAGAGATTCCCAGAGGACAGGTCTCAGGGGGATACAAGGCTTGCCCATGTATTATGTGGGGTTGCCATGCTTGCACACTCCTCACATGTATAGGGGAGTGTATCGTTTGAGGGGCGAATATTGATTTCATGCAGCTTCTGACGGATACATCAGCTGATCCCATATGGATTCCATGTTTACATCCTGCAGGACAGGCTGCTACTGCACACAAAGGGATTTAAATGTTTGTTGTTTAAGGTATAAAGCCAAAGGGAAGCATGCAGTAAAAGTATTGATTCATTTATTGAGAGCAGAGGTTGTTGTTTTGTTTTGCCAAATAAAAGGTATCCATCCAACTGAATCTCCCTGCAGAGCTGAAGCTCTCGGCATGCATTCTCAGAGCTAATACAAAAACAAGGCAATAAACATCAGAGAAAGAGAATAATAGTATATGTTCGGTAGTGATTTTGTACATTTTATTTGTACATGTTTACTTTTGTGCCTTTGGTTCTATGTTTATGTTTATCCTTGCAAACAACCTAAGCTGGTTTGCCAGTCTTAGAGGCTGGAGTTTAGAAGTCTAAAGAGATTTGAGAGCATGATTTATCATTTGAAAATAAGTAGCTTACTTATGTCATCACAAGCTTCTTTTGATGCAACGAATAGAATTTACATTTAATAAAATAATCAATTCATACATATGATATTTGTAATTATAATTTTTTTTAATTAAGTGGATAGAGTTTAGAGTTTTAAGTTTTAATTCAGCATCTTATGTCAACTCGATCTGTTTTAATGAACAGTTTAGAAGTTATTTAATATAGCCTAATTAATACAATTCACAGCGATCAATTCACATACAGTATATGACAATTGTGACAAATATTTGATTAAAAGGGAGAAAATAAAGTGGTTGGAGCCTCTGCAGGATACGGGATGCCTGACAATTGAACGCATGTCTGATCGTCGCATTAGGTTTGTAAATAGCTTTGTTATAATGAGAGTGATCTAGTTTTGTTTTTTGAGCTGCTGTTGTTTGGAAAGCTTTGATGCTGACATTATCCATCCCAACAGCATCTAACTTTAGTGGTTTGTGGTTTGAGACCAGCATGCTTTTGGCTGTTGCTGAAAAGGGGCATAAGACAAGGATTGGGCCTGAATGTCAGTGGGTGGCACCTGCCCACCCAGGCTCATCCGTGGCAACGGCAGTGGCTGAGAGACCAGCTAAGACTAGCTAGAACTGCTGAAGTCTAGCTAGATCAGCTTAAATCTTAGGCTGGTTTTTAGCTTCTTTTTTTCACTTTATTTTTGTGCAGGGATAAACATTATTCTGTTAGGAAACACAGAAAATTGCCCAAAGTATTAGGACACCCCCTTCTAATTAATTTGGGGGGTACCAAAGCCCCTTTTGTACACAATGCTCATATGTTTAAAACAATGTCCATAAATAAATTATTTACTGTGTCTGGTGTGAAACAACTTCACTGGCCTGCACAAAGCCCAGACTTGAAACCCACTGATGGGATCATCATATCAGTGCCTAAGCTCACTAATGATCTTGTGTCTGAATGGAAGTAAATCCCTGCAGTCCTGTTCCAACATCTAATGAAAAGCCATCTCAGAATAGTGGAAGCTATCATAGCTGCAAAGTAAGGACCAACACCATTTTAATGGCAATGATTTTGCAATTAAATGTTCAAAAAGCACATGTGGGTGTGGTGTTTGGCTGTTGACAAACTTTTGGCCATGTAGTGTATGCAGAAAGATACATGTATGACATTTTACAATGTAACAATGATTCTTGTAAATGTCAAAATGGAAAGATAACCAGAGGACTGTTTATTTTTAATGATATTATGTTTTTCTGCAGCCGTTTGAATTCTGCCGGTAGCAAAGAACCAGTTGGTTTGAGGGACAAACCTGATCTGCCTATAACACTTATTGATCCTCAAGCCAAGAGAGCAGATTGATTGATTGTATTTTTGAAATCTATGTGTTCAATGAATGTAAACGTTACTCTGTGTCATTTTCTCCAGTAATGAACATACGGTATCTTGTTGGGTTTACAGTGCTTGCTATTTAATTCCACTAAGTCGCTCTTTAAATCATTCTTTTAGTGTACCACTCTGATTAAAGATCATATTAAATTACACCTCATGCAGTTTCTACTGTATGTTTATTAAAATGATAAAGAGAAATTCACAATGCATGACATTTCATGAAAGTCATCGCCTTTGAAGATGATTTAGAGACAACTTAAAGCATTGAGGTTTGCAAATGTAGTGACATGCATTTACCATGTCCACTGTCTGAACCTGAGCCTATATGGCATAAATGTGATATAGCACAGGAACAGAGGTGGGTAGTAACTTGTTACATTTACTCCATTACATTTACTTGAGTGATGGTTTGGGGAAATTTTTACTTTTATAATAGTTTTAAAAGTGGGTACTTTTTACTCTCACTCAAATAAATTTCTAATAATTAGTTTTTACTTTTACGTCTTTACAATGGGTGGCATTACTGTCGTTACACTACTGGGTTTAATTTGAATTAATGCGTAATTTATTGAGAGATTATTGAATGGGATTTTTTGGAGAGCGGAAGTTCACACAGCTGCGCACACTGTCACAGACTGTCACTCAAGTCATCACTGCTGTAGCATTAAATTCTTCAAAGTGAAACACTTTCTTCGCTCCACACAGTTAAAAACACCGGCTGGGCTCCTCGTCCCCCGGCAGATGGCCACGGCTGCTCCGTTGGGGTGGACGGTAGTGGTGAGAACTCTACTACGGCGTATCCCTCCTCCTTTCCGGGTATCGGCACCAGTATAACATAGTTCAAGGGCAAGGAGGAGGCGAGAACCGGCTTGACAATGTAAATAATATTTTAATTATAAACTTAAAACAAAGGACAAACACAAACATGACGGACAAGTCCGTAAATGATCTCTCTCTCGTCGCACCACCATCTGCCATCGGCCTTTATCCTTCTCGGAGGCTTGATTAGCCTGACACGGGACCGGGTGTGTATCGTCACGACCCTGCCCCGCCTTCCGCCCTGCCACAGTCTCTCTTTATGATATTATGATATTTTAATCCAGTAATGATTTGTCAAAAAGTAATTTACTACATTCAGCATGAAATAAAACATTGCAGGAGTGAAGGAAGCAGTAAACTCTCAGCTCATTCTTCTTCCCCGTGGTGTATTGTGGGAAATGAATCGTCATCGAGTGTACTTGAAATGTACACTTGAAATTAGAGTGCATTGTGGGTAAGTAGGGAACGAGTGGCTCACTCAGAATTCAGACACTCCTACAAAATAGCGAAAACTCAAAATAGTGCACTATATAGTGGATGGGGGTGGTTTCAGACACAGTGAGTGTTCCACGATCATGGTTGGTGCCCTACGTAGGCTGCATGCTCTGCATTTAGAAAGTGGCAGTACTGCTGTACAGAACTAACGATCTAAATACTTATGACACTGAAAACTGTAACGAAACTGAAATAAGAATCCACACAGGACTTTAAAAGCAATGAAATAGCAAAAGAAGGCATTAATAATGCATAATCTTGCTTTGGTTTATATTTCAGCATTATATAAAATGTCCTTGTACATTTTCACGTTTTCACTGTAATAATTACTAGAAATGTTTCTAAACCTCTCTTCTTATTGACAAATTCATCCAGATCTGACAAGAGCCCTTAACCACACTTCATTAAAGGGATAGTTCACCCAAAAATTACAATTCTCATTATTTACTCACCTTCATGTGTATGACTTTCTTTCTTTCGCAACCCCAGATGTGTATGACTTTCTTTCTTCTGCTGAACTCAAATGAAGATTTTTAGAAGAATTTCTTAGCTCTGTAGGTCCATACAATGCATGGGTGGCAATATTTTAAAGCTAAACAAACAAACACAAGTCAGCATAAAAATAATCCATAAAACTCAAGTGGTTAAATCAGTATCTTCAGAAGCGATGTGATAGATAGGACGAGAAACAGATCACTTTCACATTCTTCTCTGCATATTGCCCCCTGCTGTCTAGCAAAAAATTACAAATATGGATCTGTTTCTCACCCACACCTATAATATCACTTCTGAAGGCATGGATTAAACCACTGGAATCTTATGGATTACTTTTATACTGCCTTGGTTTAGGGTTTTTGGAGCATAAACATTTGGCCTACAGAGCTAAAATAATCTTTAAAAAAATCTGAATTTATGTTCTGCGGAAGAAAGAAGTCATACCCATCTGGGATGACATGAGGGTGAGTAAATGATGAGAGAATTTTCATTTTTGGGTAAATTATCTCTTTAAAGTGATAGCTCAGACATAATTTAATATTCTGTCATAATTTCTGTACCCTCATGTTGTTCCAAACCAGTGTGAGGCTGTATATTATGTGGAACACAAAATATGTTAGACAGAATGTTAGGGATTGACAGTCTCTGTTACCATTCACTTTCAATATATATATATATATATAGAAAGTGAATGGTGACAGAGACTGTCAATCCCTAACATATATATAGGTCTATATATATATATATATATGTGTGTGTGTGTGTGTGTGTGTGTGTGTGTGTGTGTGTGTGTGTATGTATGTATATATATATATATATATATATATATATATATATTGAAAGTGAATGATGACAGAGACTGTCAATCCCTAACATGTGTATATGTGTGTTTAAATATATGTGTGTATATGACTCTAGTCATGGTCAGTTCAGTAGTTTGCTACATATAAAATGATCATAAAGTAAAAATTTTATTTACCAGGGATAATTAAAAATTCATAATTTTTTAGCAGTAAAAATCTTTATTAGGAAAAGCTGGTTCTGGAGAAGAAATTAAAGAGTGAACCATAGGTCAGGTTTATCTGCATTTGCAGAGAGCGAGTGTTAATGAGAATGCTTCTGTGAATGCAAATAAGTGCCTCTGTGTGCGTGTAGCTGCACATTGGAAGATTTGAATGAACACTGCAAATTTATCACTGCTTAGATTATTATGCTGTTGTATTGTATATCATCATGTCTGTCATTAGGCTGTAGGCATGAGGCTGCAGGTAATCTCAGTTGTGGTGATATTCAATAAACCAGCACAAATGTGAGGGCAATATTTATTTTATAAATCAGCACTATAAACATTAAGTTATGTAGTTTATTTCAGTCATGACAACTCTCAGAACAAATTTAAGGTGTTGTTGCACAATTTGACATACATTTAGTCCCTGTGGAGCAGACCTAGACAAGTGATGCTGGGGTGGAGGAGGGTTTCAGAGAAGAAAAAAAGGAAGCTGGCTTACCTGCAAACAACTGTGGCAATATAAGTTTAAGACAGACAGGTTAAACTACACTGTGTGGAGAGCGAGGTGGGCCGAGCGGCAGCTGTGCGGTGTGAGGCCAGGTTGGACACCTGCAGCAGATTGTCTCGCCCAGCTGTGGCTGATTACAGCATTAACGGGTGTAAAAGTAGTGAGAGCTGCACTCAGGGAGAGACACAGGGAGAGAGAGAGATTCAATGAAGCTGTTTGTGAATGGTCTTTTCAGCTCAACACTACACATAAACTGTTGGCTTTTCAGCTCAACACTACACATAAATTATGTTGGCTTTCCAGCACAACACACAAACAGCTTCGTTGAGTCTCTCTCTCTCTGTGTCTCTCCCTGAATGCACTCGTCTCTCACTTGCCGTTGCTTTATCTCTTTTGCCCGTTAACGCTGTAATCAGCCACATCTGGGCGAGATAATCCGCTGCAGGTGTCCAACCTGGCCTCGCTCTGCACAGTTGCCGCTCGGCCCGCCCCACTCTCCACACAATACAAATTTTTTTTTTTAAACAAAAATAGATAAAAAGTAGTACATTTTTATTTAATTTGGCCGAAAAACAAAGCTTTGAAGCTTTTTTTCTTAGTTTCAGTGTTCACATAGTTACTGTGTTTTTTGCCTTTGATGGGCAGTTTAATCCAATTAATTCATTCCTTGCAGTATAGTTTGATAAATCTAGCTATGTAAAACTCTGCCATTAGCTTGCACTGTAGACATGGTGTGAGTCTGTGTTTGTTGGGATTGAGGCTTTTTAATAAAGCAATTTGGTATCAGTTTCAGGGCGTAATTTTGGGGTGTTTGTAATCTCTATGTTTGTACCTCCCTGTCTTATGTCAGTGAGCAAGCACCATTGGCTGCAGTGTATACAGCTGTGCTCTACAGATTACCATAATGATGCGAGCATTTCAGTAGAGCAGAATGCACAAAGCTTAGGGAAGTAAGTGTGAAATTAAGGAGGAATTTACAACAGTGCCAATGCAGCACGTTTACGCTGCAGCCAGCAGGAAGAGTGGCACTAATAGGATTTACAGCTTAAGGAGTCACCATACACTGCTCCACAAAACACTCACTCATTCATTATTCTCTCTTTCGCTCACTCCCTCCTTCCCTCTGTTTTGCTTTGGGTTGATCAGTCTAGTTTGGGTAATCAGTCTAGTTTACTGTTAATTGGAATAAATGTCAGAGTGACTTAAAATATGACTCTTGAGAAATTACTGTAATACACATTTGAAGTCATAAATTTACATACACCTTTGCCAAATACATATAAACTCTGTTTGGTATCATTGCCTTTAAATTGCTTAACTTGGGTCAAATTTTTTGGTAGCCTTCCACAAGATTCTCACAATAATTATTGTCTAAAATCACTGGAGACTATTTTATTGACAATGCCGCACCTGCATTCCAATCTACTTCTTGATGTAATTCTTCCACATGATCATGCAGCATGTTTTCATGAGCCGAATGGGAGGCTAAACAAGTAGTTAAAATGTGACAAGACTGCAGTATACCCAACAGACTCATGCTTTAAATTAAATTAAAACTTGAGATTTCCAACCCAGCATACAGGTACACCCTACTTAAACCACAGTCACACTCAAAATTACATTAAACCAATAAAAGAGAAAACATAAACCCACATCGTGGGGTTGAAGTATCTGATTCTATTATAATATAAATTAAACCTGGAACTAAAATTTAGGATTTTGCAGGTGTGGTTCACCGAAAAGGGCTAAATAGTTGATCGGCTTGTGATGCACAAATTACTTGCATGTGCAGCACGAGTCTCATCACACTTTAATAGTGTTTAGTCTCCCATTCAGCTGATGAAAATATGCTGTGTGATCATGAGGAAGGATTACATACATTGGAATGTAGGAGCGAAAAACTTCATATAAATAAAATAGACTGCTCCTCTCTCGCTATTGCTTGCATTCTGGTAATTACACCTCTGTGTGATTTTCGGCACAGCCATTGACCAAGAAAATAAAAAATGGCACTCTATGTCAAAAAGGTTGGTGACCCCTGCTTTGTAGTTATGCTTGGGGTCATTGTCCATTTTTAAGATCCATGTGCGACCAAGCTTTAACTTCCTGGCTGATGTCGAGATGTTGCTTCAATATATCCAAATAATTGTATTTCTCATAATGCCATCTATTTTGTGAAGTCACCAGTCCCTCCTGCAACAAAGCACCCCACAGCATGATGCTGCCATCCCCATGCTTCACGGTTGGGATGGTGTTCTTCAGCTTTCAAGCCACACACCTTTTCCTCCAAACAAAATGATGGTCATTATGGCAAAAACAGTTCAATTTTTGTTTCAACAGACCAGAGAACATTTCTCCAAAAAGATCTTTGTCCCCATGTGCACTTGCAAACTGTAGTCTGGCTTTTTTTATGGCCGTTTTGGAGCAGTGGCTTCTTCCTTGCTGAGCAGCCTTTCAGGTTATGTTGATATAGAACTTGTTTTACTGTGGATATAGATACTTGTCTACCTGTTTCCTCCAGAATCTTCACAAGGTCCTTTACTGTTGTTCTGTGATTTACAGTTTACGCACCAAACTACGTTCATCTCTAAGAGACAGAATGTGTCTCCTTCCTGAGCATTATGATGGCTGAATGGGCCCATGTTGTTTTTACTTGTGTTCTATTGTTTGTATTGATGAACGTGGAACCTTCAGGCATTTGGAAATTGCTCCCAAGGTTGAACCAGACTTGTAGAGGTAAAAAAATTTTCAGAGGTTTTGGCGGATTTCTTTTTATTTTGCCATGATGTCAAGCAAAGAGGCACCGAGTTTGAAGGTAGGCCTTAAAATACATACAGAGGTACACCTCCAATTATGTCCAATTAGCCTATCAGAAGCTTGACATAATTTTCGGGAATTTTCCAAGCTGCTTTGAGGCACAGTCAACTTGTATGTAAACTTCTGACCCATTGGAATTATGATATAGTCAATTCAAGGTGAAACAATCTGTCTGTTAACGGTTGTTGGAAAAATTACTCATGTCATGCACAAAGTAGATGTCCTAAACGACTTGCCAAAACTAGAGTTTGCCAATATGAAATCTGTGAACTGGTTAAAAAATGACTTCAACCTATGTATATGTAAACTTCAACTGTAAGCAGTGGCGGTTGGTGAAAAATATCTTAAGTGGGGCTATGTCATATTTGGCATTTTCAATAGTCTGGTAACCATGGGACAGGTCTTTTAGCATTGTGGCTCCCAGGTTGTGGAATGCTTTTCCTCAAGACATCCATCAAGCATCCACCCTTCTCTCCTTCAAAAACCTCTTAAAAACACTTAAAAAAATAAAATAAAATCTGAATATTACTCTTCAGCTCACAATCTTTAAAGGTCCCATGACATGCTTCTTTTTGTAGGCTTTGATATTGGCCTCTGCCTTGTTATGGATATTGTAAGAGGTTATTGTAAGTAACCTCTGAATATTACTTTCTGCCCTTGGTGTGTCTATCATTGATGTTGAGGTTTATTTTTTTCAGTTTTTTAACCTATATTGTAAAGTGACCTTGGATGTTGGAAAGGCTATATAAATCATTCTTATTATAATTAATAACCACCCAAATACAATTTAAGGATACCAGTGCTCTGTGAAAAGGTAATTATTTAATGCCAATATTAAAAGGTTGAGGCATTCTCGCACAAAAACAAACGTATTGCATAAACTTTCCATTTGAAAATGAACTCAAACAATATACTTAGTGATTCATTAATTAGCTGATTAAATATAAAAGTATTACCCACAACAATTTTGAGTGATTTTTCAAGCAAATATTCCACATGTACAGTAAATAGCAAACATAGTAGCATGGGCGCGGGCGCGGCCGCGCGCTTGCTTGGGGCGCTATAAGAATCGCCCATAGCTGACTAGATTTGAGCTCGCTGATTGGCTACAGTTTATGTCAGTCATTTATATCTTAAATCAGCGATTGGCTAAGCTGCTCCAGAGACCCGCCTTCCTAGGGCGATTTCTCCAGCGCCCCAGAGCTGATGACACGTGCATTACAGGAAGTGGACGTGTAGAAAAACCAGATATTTTGAATTTCTATTTTATTTTTCACATATACTGGGTGCATTTAACATCTCAAACACACAAATATTGACAATTTGTATACATGATTTATGTATTTACTTATTTATTTATTGCATTTGACTCATAAACTGGGGGAGGGGAGGCGGCGCCCTAGCGCCCTCTATTGGCCAGCCGCCCCTGACTGTAAGTACTTTGACTCTGTATAATTAGTTTCAAAGATCCACAAAAACTACATTTGTAAAACAAACATTTTATTATTACTTAGCCCCTTCAGTTGATACATTTGGGCCCTATTTTAATAGCTCAAACATTAAGTGCAGCGCTATGCCATATGTAATTTGTGCAAAGTCAATGGGCATGGCTATTAAGTTGAGATATATAGCAAGTAGTTTTGGCAAAATCGCCTGCGCCATGCGCTAATGGGCGGATACAATTTCATTCTGAGGTTTTCTCTCATTATTACATCTGCTTACAATTATATGGTCCATTCCCTCAAGCACCAGTGATATAAAAAAGACAGCACATTCATAAGACGTTGGTAGTGCAAATTGATTGTATGGAATAAAATTGTATGCAAACTCAGTGCGGCGGTAAAACCCCAGGCATCTCCGCCCCAACATTGAGCTCCCCGCAGGAGGTGGACGCCCCCCGTCTCACGGACGCCTTCTGGATCCGTAAGGCTCCCAAATGCTCCTGAGACGGGCAACTCAGGGAGAGAGATGTCTGCCGAAGAGCTGGTGCTCAGACCACTCCATCCCCCCCAGTGGAGGGCCGGTGGAGAATCTTTTGTTCCTTTTCTTTGTTTGCCGTACCCACATTGTCAAAAAAAGAGCAGTTTTCTCACACCCTGGGTAACTTAGCTGGTGCCCACAACTGCCATTCTCACGGTGATCAGACACCAAGCACCTGCAGCCGGGCCCCCATGAACGTGGACCTTCTGCCTTCACATGCCCAACTGCACCACACCCATGCCTCATGCTGGCAGGTGGTGATGAGTCCAGAGGTCGTCGCTACAGAACCTCCTCCTCAGTCGCCTACCCGCCCAGACTGGGTACACAGAGCAAGGTAAGTGCTTTGAGCCTCTCCTCAGCACAACCACATCGGGACATTGCCTGCTCCAACCCATTTCAGCGGCGTCTGCTTTAACTCTCTGCTGGGCAAAAATGCCTCCACCCTTCGTTCGGAGATCGCAACCCTTCTGCGCAAGGAAGCGATAGAGCCTGTCCCTGCAGCCAAGATGAAGAAGGGTTTCTACTTCATCGTACCCAAGAAAGGAGGTGGGTTGCATCCAATCTTAGACCTAAGAGTTCTGAACCAGACCTTACACAGACTCCCGTTCAAGATGCTGACGCAGAAACTTATTCTGATATGCATCAAGGTGCATGACCGGCATCAAGGTTGGTTTGCGGTGGTTGACCTGAAGGATGGGTACTTTAACGTCTCAATATTACCCCGTCATAGACCCTTTCTACGGTTCGCTTTCGACGACCAGGCATATCAGTACAAGGTCCTCCCCTTCGATATGTCCCTGTCCCCTCACGTCTTCACGAAAGTCGCATAGGCAGCTCTTGCCCCATTAAGGGAAGTGGGCATTCGCATACTCTAATCTTAGGCTAATCTTAGCACACTCTCGACAGTTGCTCTGTGCAAACAGGGACTCACGCACCTCAGCCTTGTAGGGCTTCAGCTCAACTGGAAAAAGAGCAAGCTCTCCCGGTTCAGAGTATTTCTTTTCTCGGCATGGTGTTAGACTCAGTCTCAATGACAGCGCGCCTCACAAGCGAGCGCACGCAGTCGGTTCTGAACTGCCTGACTACGTTCAGACAGCGGTTCCACTGAAACAATTTTAGAGGCTCCTGGGGCATATGGCATCCTCCGCAATGGTCGCACTGCTCGGGTTGATGCATATGTGACCGCTTCAGCACTGGCTACAGACTCGAGTCCCGAGATGGGCATGACGTCACGGCACATACTGTTTGACCCTAACCCCTTCCTGGTACCACTTATTCAGCCCTTGGACAGACCTCTTTTTTCAACGGGCAGGTGTCTCCCTACAGAAGGTGTCCAGATGCGTCGTAGTTACTATGGATGCCTCCAATTTGGGCTGGGGCGCCATTGTGCAATGGAAACACAGCCGCTGGCTCCTGGTTAGGGCCCCGGCTGGGTTGGCACATCGACTGCCTAGAGTTGCTGGCTGTACTTCTTGCCCTGCACAAATTTCTGCCGTTGATCCACGGCAAGCACGTGTTGATTCATTCAGACAACACAGCGACAGTAGCGTATATAAATCGCCTGAGGTCTGTGCACACCACTCATATCCCAGGCAACCTAAACGCCACATTGGACGTGCTGTTATGACAGGTAATGCTCAGCGGAGAGTGGAGACTCCAACCTCAGGTGGTCCAACTGATTTGGGCTCGGTTCGGCATAGCACAGGTAGATTTGTTCGCCTCCCGAGATTCCACCCACTGCCCGCTCTGGTACTCTCTGATGGATGCCCCCCTCGGCATAGACGAGCTGGCACACAGCTGGCCCCGGGAGCTGTGCAAGTATGCATTTCTCCCAGTGAGCCTATTTTTACAAGTCCTGTACAAGTTCAGGGAGCACAAGGAACAAGTGATTCTTGTGGCTCCCTACTTGCCCACTGGGGCTTGGTTCTCGGATATCATGCTCCTTGCAACAGCACCTTCTTGGAAAATTCCCTTGAGGAAGAACCTTCTTTCTCAGGGACAGGGCACCCTCTGGTATCCGCGCCCAGACCTCTGGAACCTCCACGTCTGGCCCTTGGATGGGATGCGGAAGGTCTAAAAAGGTCTACTACCAGCCGTCGTAGACATGATCACTCAAGCCAGAGCTCCCTCTACCAGGCTTTATGCCCCAATGTGGCACTTATTCGCAAATGTGTGTTCTTCCCGATCTGAAGACCCGCAGAGGTGCACAGTCAGTCAGTGCTCCCTTTCCTGCAGGAGAGGCTTAAGAGGCGGCTGTCCCCCTCCACCTTGAAGGTCTATGTAGACGCCATAGCGGCTCACCACGATGCAGTGGACAGTAAGTTGTTTAGGTAGCATGACCTGATTATCAGGTTCCTTAGAGGCACCCGGAGGCTGAACCCTCCTAGGCTATGCCTGTTCCCCTCATGGGATCTCTCCATTGTCCTCTTGGACCTTCAGAGATCCCTGTTTAAGCCGGTAGAATCAGTTGAACTAAAGGTCCTCTCCTTGAAGACAGCCCTCCTGATAACGCTCACTTCCATCAAGAGGGTTGGGGACCTCCAAGCGCTCTCTGTCAGCGACCCTTGCCTGGAGCCCGGTCCAGTAGACTCTCACATCATCCTGAGACCCCGACCAGGCTACGTGCCCAAGGTTCCTATGACCCCTTTCTTTAGGGTTCAGGTAGTGAACCCACAAGCGGTGAGCGGGAGGAGGTAGACCCAGCCTTAGCGTTGCTGTGTCCGGTGCATACTTTGCGTACCCACTTGGACCTGAGCAGCTCTTTGTCTGCTTGGTGGACAGTGTAAAGGGAATGCTGGCCACAACAGAGGCTTGCCCACGGGATCGTGTTGGCCTTCCAGACCCGGGCCATGCCCACCCCTTCCGGGTTCAAGCACACTCTACAAGGTATGTGGCATCCTTGTGGGCACTGGCCATGGCACCTCTCCAGCAGAGCGGTGGGCTGGGCAACACCCAATACTTTCGCATGGTTTTACAATGTCCGGGTTGAGCAGGTTTTGTCCCTTGTTTTGACAGGTCCGAACATGTAGAATTTGGTAATACGGTGACAAAGCTGGCCGTGTGTATCGCTTGCGCTTGTCCTTTCCCCTTCTCTGAGGTGCAGACGTGTGCTTTACTCCCCCAGTCGAGTCCACAAGTCTTGGACCCTGGGTGTCCTTCATTCCTAGCCGTCTTGCTCTGAACTCAGTGGAGGAAGTTCAAGAGAGACCCCTAGTGTCAATACATTGCCACAACATCTCATTCCCTCCATCAGGGATCGGAAGTTATGACAGTAACTGAGACGCTAGTATTAACAGTGATTGTTTCGGCATGCACTTCACTTCTACCAGTCGATTTTGAATAATGTAATTAATTAATTGAAACCAAAAATTAAACCAAAAATATTTCTAAATTCAGATTACACTTCAAATATAATGACCATTTAATCAAAATAACGATGTGGTCAAAAAATCATACCAATTCGAAAGCATTTACTCTCTCCAACTTCTTCCACCTGCCTGTATTGCAGTGACTTAAAAATCATTGCAACAACTGGTGGAAAAATACTAATATAAATTATATCATAAATACAATTGTAAATTTAAACATAATAATAATTGAAAAAGAAACCATGACTTATTGATAGTTTAACACAAATTTCATAAATATTTGTTTCATAAGACAGCAACAACGGTGGTTGTTAGACACATAATTTGATGTTTCACTTTATTTTCAGAGTTTGGACATGAACTTCATTCCCTGGTAGTCACCAAACTGCAAAAGCAGGAACTGAGTTTAAACTTTGTGCTAAGTTAAGACCTGGTTTTCAAACGTCTTAGGACAATGACCTATTTCTCAGGAGAATAGTAAATTGCA
Organism: Moxostoma hubbsi; assembly: GCA_032164185.1. Lineage (NCBI taxonomy): Eukaryota > Metazoa > Chordata > Actinopteri > Cypriniformes > Catostomidae > Moxostoma > Moxostoma hubbsi. The sequence continues at coordinate 17,346,738 of JAVLUX010000015.1, read as the reverse complement.
CATTGCATACAATAAACCCACATTTTGCCTGCATACACCCACAATAGCACAAACTCCCCTAACAACGTCCAATTGTGCTTTGCACTGGCACAAAAACAGTGATCACAATTAGCAGTCTCACAAACATTGAATAAGGCGTTGTGCACACTTTGCGCACTCACGAATATACAGCCCTTAAAGTCACTACTGTATTTTCTCTGACTTTTTATTGGGAATGATATACACTCTCTGAAAAAGGTCTAGGATGGTACCCTCAAGAGGACTTTTTTGTACCTCTAGTAAAAATGAATAACTCATTTGGGGACATGCTTGTATTTGACCTTAAATCGTCACTTAGTAGCTTTTTTCGTGTCCTCTTGGATTTAAAGTGACACCTAGTGGTGTGGAGGCAGTGTCATCAATAGTTTTCAGTTACATATGCCATTGTAGCAACTCACTATTCACAATCAGCCATGATTAATTGAATCTAAGAGTAAAAGTGTCGAATAACAAAACGGTTACTGAGATTAAGTGAGTAGTATTCAGATGGTCATGTGATTCTAATATGGCTGTCCCCATTAGTGCACCCCTGCCCCATGTAGAATGAGTTACATTTATGTTTTGTTCCTCTGGGAACAAAAACACTACCTTTTTGTTGCAGATGTGTACCCTAAACTAAGTAGTAGTACCTTTTTTTCTGAAAATGTACAGTGATACCAAAAAAGTATTTGGACACTTAAGCCACACTTAAAAATATATGAATGTCATTGGATTAGATAACAAAATGTCAAACCTAGTGGCATTTATTTTTAAGTTAGTAAGCACAAGTACTCTTCAATCGATGTAATTAACAAAAAAAAGGGGTCTTTTGGTGTTCATTTTGAAAAGTATATCTATTTATATTTAAAGACATTTTATTGTTATCAAACAAAGTGGGGCACGGCCATAGATAATGTAATGAACTACTTGTGGTTACTCTGTAATAAAAAGTGACAAGTGAACTTAGTTCTGAGAAAATGTATCACATCATTTTTTTGCAGATCTGACTTGGTTTGATATTTTGATTATGTGAAACAGCATTAAGTAGTCGCACAAACCACAGTGTTATTGGTAAAGACTTCAGAATGTTTGTCTGTTCTGTTTAAGGTGTCTGTTTATGATTGAATGAACACTGCTAATTTACACTGCTTCAAAAATAAAGGTAAAATTATACACACTGATGGTTTGACAGACAAATCTGATCAATTTCATTACTAATTCATCTTTGATTTTGACTATAATGTCTATTGATCTTTAATTCAAGAGAGTAGATTGATTTATTGTATTTTTGCATTCTAGCATGTTTAATGAATGTACAGTAATATTTCCTCTGATTTGATCATTAATCATTAATTTTGTGTATCTCCATGAAAAAAAGGAACTGGATGAAAAGAATCTCAAACTATATTTAATATCTTGAACGAAATCTAGATCAGGTTGGTTTCTGACACCTATTTGGTTGATTTTGTGGTAACATGCATAAAGTTTGTTAAATGCATTGGAAAACCTTTATAGTGTTTTACCACATTCCAAACTTGTGCCCATATGATATAAGAAATCACAAATATGGTAAAGCATGTGTCTATTTAAGGGATGAGTATTGGGTTTGCTCCCCTGATCTAGGTTAAGCACAACATTAGTAATCCTCTACGTTTTACATTTGTTGGAATTATCCAGAATGTGCGTATATCTGTTTAAGCCATCTAAATTATACACAAGCAAAAAACTGATTACGATATGATGAGTGATTTAGATGCTTAGAAATAGAGATTTAGTTGATGTGCAGTTCACATGAGAGTATTTATTGATGTCTGTGAGAGCATATGCTCAAATTTAGGGTTCTGGAGAGCAAATTATAGCATAATGTGGAGTGAATGCACATCAGTCATTATGAGCTTGGCTCGTGTGTTTGAATGGGATCAGCAGAGAGGTCAGGCACATTAAGGGCCATTTAATGCCTGTAAACAAATGAGTAGATGTCAGCACTGCTATTAAAGATCCAAACTGTATTAGAAATAAAAGCAACCAGTTAGTTCTTAGTATACCTCAATCAGGGACATAGAAGTGATTAAATTATGTAATGTGGCTACAGAGCTTAGCTCGCCAACCATACCTTCATATGATTGGATATCACATGCCAGTCATTATTAGAGTACTTCACAATGATTTTATATGAATTGCTCATCTATCAAGTTTTATTAACTTTATATGAAATAATTGAACCATGAATAATCAGTGCATATCATATACGTTGCATTATGAGCATCATAACATTGACAAACGTGACAAATCATGTAATGAATGTCTAATAAATTCCTCTGCATCTTTTCCAAATTGAATCCTTTCAACATAAGGTTCAATGACCAATGTTTAAATGCGGTCCATAACTGAGCACAGAGCAAACCTTCTGTCTGTCTGCCTGGAGGAAAAAAGGATTGCCCACATCACTGCTCAACTGGATTAAAAACTTTACCATCTTGTTCAAGGACACATGCACTGAATGTGTTTTTCTTCAGTCATACTTCCAGAGAAGGATGATGTATGGACAGTATCAGCAGAGAACACTTCCAGGCATACACAACTCTAATTAAAATGGAGCAAAAGGAAAGTGTGATAGAGAGAGAGAGAGAGAGGGGGGGGGGGGGGGGGGGGGGTCGTTTACGGTCTTAATGTAGTTTACGGTCTTAATGTAGCGGCAATCATTTGCATTATAATAAGCTTAAAAGGATAGTTCACCTAAAATTAATATTCTATCATCATTTGCTCCCCCTCATGTTGTTCCAAACCCGTATGATATTCTTTCCTTCATGGAACATAAAAAGGAGAGGTTGGGAAGGATGTTAGGGATTGACAGCTTCATTCACAGCCTTGTATACAAATAAAGTAAATGCTGATGTATTCTGCCTTACACATCCTTTTGTGTTCCATAGAAAAAAAAGTGTAATATAAGATTTTGTAACGGCATGTGTGTGAGTAATTGATGACTGAATTTTCATTTATTGTGTGAACTGTCCCTATAAAATCTTCATATTTATGTTTCTCATTCTACATTTGCGGTGTTCCCTTTTATATGTCAGATTTTGTGCTGATTTCTCACTTTGATATAGGTAAGCAACAATATAGGCTTTTTCACAGAATAATGTCTAATTCACAGTACATGCTTTGTTCATTTTCAGAGAGTCTGTTGGATGATTTCCTGCTGACGTACCCTGTGTTCATGTCTACCAGTGACCTGTGCCAAGCACTACTTGCTCAATATCCTTCATTTACATGCATTAATGCCGATGCTGTTCATAGAAAGTGAATAGTTCACCTAAAAATGGAAAGTCTGTCCAAACCCATATAACTTTCTTTCTTCTGCAGAAACAAAAGAAAGAATTTCCTTTTTGTGGATTATAATGCAAAGACAGTTATTTAGTAACTCACTTTAAAGTTAAAAAAAAATGACCCAAAACTATAATACAAGTAGTCCATGCCACTTGTGCATCATGTTCCAAGATTTCTGAAGGCATATAGTAGATTTTAGTGAGTAACAACCCAAAATGTATTTCACTTTCATGATCTTGATTGAAAAAGGAAAACAAAGAGCGTACTTATGCTTTCACTTTTCACTGATGAATGTGCATAGGAGAGCTATGGTGGAAGTCAAGATTTTCACAGTATTAGAACTCATATTCTGGCTTAATCTCTCAAATGCCAAATAGATATAAGGCTTTCTCTTTGGACATTTTTATAATCAAAATGTAATTCCCTAAATATAAGTGTACTCAATACTTAAGCAACTAAAAAATATAATTGTACTGAAATGTCCACACTTCATTAAAGGGATGGTTATCCCAAAAATAAAAATTCTCTCATTATTTACTCATGCCATCCTAGATGTGTATAACTTTCTTTATTGTGCAGAACACAAATTAAGATTATCTCAGCTCTGTTGGTCCTTAAAATGCAAGTGAATGGTGACCAAAACTTAGAACAAAGGCCACATAAAAGTAATCTATAAGACTCCAGTATTTTAATATATATCTTCAGAAGTGATATGGTAAGTGTGGGTGAGAAACTGATAAATTCTGTCATTTTTTTTAACCATAAATCTCCACTTTCAATTTCACATTCTTTCACATTATCTGTTTCTGACCAACACTTACCATATCGCTTCTGTAGACATGCATTTAACCCATGGAATCTTATAGATTACTTTTATGTGGCATTTATGTGATTTTTGGAGCATCCAAAAAATACCTTCAAAGGTCTGGTCACCATTTACTTGCATTTTGTGGACCTACAGAGTTGAGATATTCTACTAAAAATCTTTGTGTTCTGAAAAGACAGAAAGTCATACATATCTGGGATGGCATGTGGGTGAGTAAATGATCAGAACATTTTAGGGTCAACTACCCCTTTAAGTGGAACAACAGTGCTAAATAGTGTGAAAGATTTCTCTAGTGCCAAATTAGCAAATTAGTATGATTTCATATAGGCAGGAGGTCACATCTGCCATCATAGGTAAAGACTGAATTATAAAACAGCTATTTCAAACAGTCATAATAATTTGCAACATTATTAACATTTTGGACTGTGTTTAAAAATTAAAAATTACCTTGGTGAACAGAAATATCCTATTTTAATTGATTCTAAACTTGTGAATGGTAGTTTATTATCAGTATCATCAGTATCAGTAACTGATACCTCCATAAAATGATGAGCAATGTATGGAACGGTACTATGACAGCACTAAGTTAGACATAATCTCCTTACATGAGCTTAACAGCATTACTCTGCCAGGTGTTAAACCACTTAACTAATTCTACACTGTTAACCTTAGGGCACGCAATTAAGTTTTCATTTAATACAGAGATTTCAGCCTCAGGTGTTTCCTTTTCCTCTAAACTGTGCTTCTGACGACTGCAGTGTGCTGAAGTAGTTTTGATGCCTTAACTGCTTCTGGCCCACCTATTGTTTAAAGAGAGGACGGATGAAAGATGAAGGGAGAGAGACTCTGCTTAGGAAACGAAAAGTGCTGCACCTGCTCTCCCGGTGGAGCTCACTGTGCACAGACCTGCCGCAGGACAATGAGCACGCCAAATTGTTCCTCAAGGTATGGATGGAGACAGAGAGGGAGGGAATTATTTTTGGAAATACAAAACTGCCAGAAGCCCCTAGAGCATTTGTTTATTTAATGCCAGATGAGGAAGAAAACGTAACATTATTGCTGGCTTCAGATGATTCTGAAATGCCCTCTGACCTTTTCATTATCATACGCTGCGTGCTGTAATTTTGTTCTGCGAAACCTCAGAAATTGAGACTTTGCGGCACATAAATCTGATTTGTTATTCAAATCCAATATTTGGGACAGACTGTCCATACTGTAATTTTGCAAGTGATGACATCACTTTTCAGAGATCAGACAATATATTAAATGTCTACATTTGTTGCCATAAACTTTTTGGAAACGGGATGGAAAACTGTAATTTAAATATTCTAGAAACCTCTGCTCTCTGTTAAGAGGGAATCACTCATTGGCATCCCATGTCTCAATTCAAAATGTAGAATTAGAGAATTAACTACTTTTCAATTAATGAGTTGGAATATGAATTGAATTGGCCATTCCCCACAGAAAGTTGGAAACTGGAGTTTGAATTGGAATGAAAGGAAATGAAATTTACTGAATTGTAATTCAAAGAAGTTCAACCCAGTCACACTACACAAATTCATTAGTCAAAGACATATTTTGTGACAAATAATTATTATTTAATTGCTATTATTTTTACCAAGTATGCCTTTTTATTCCCTAATAGGTAGAATAAAAAAAAAAAAATCTAATAATATTATACAGTATATATATATGTATATTATAGACATAACATTTCTCACTTAACATAAATAAATAAACTAAAATGAACACTGTCTATTTGCTGTACAGCACCAGAAATTGTCCACCATGTTGTTTTCAGATAATTTCCTAAAAATAGTTTCAGAATCTGAATCTATTGATTGTTTAATAAATCGAGCAAATTACAGCATTCCTGGAAATGAATTGTTTTTCGACCATGGTCCGTAAAATTTAAATGTTTTAAATCTAGTAGGTTGCTATAGGTTGCTTTTTAAACATTATTCAATTTTTATTATATTTATTATTGGATATTAATGCTGTAAAAAGTGATGTGTTTGTACTGTAGAACATAAAGAAATTAAGTTTACAGTACATGCTTTGTTAAGTTTAATTCATCTACTTCATTTGATGTGAATTAACTTTAAAAGTTAACCTGCCATGACTTTTACATTTTAGCTGTAAATATTACATATTTCACATATTTAAAAATGTCTTAATCTCTGTCAGTTTAGTCCTATGACAACTGCTTCCTATATTTACAGGATTATTAAACTGTTCAATATTCTAAGCATCTCATGTACATTTCTATAAATATATATTTCATGGAGAGCGATGCGCTTGCTGTCTAGTAATACAGTAAACCAGTCAAATCTAATTTTTACTCATCACATGAGGACCTATTAGAAAAAGAAATCATACAAAGGATTGGCACACACAGACACTCGACACTTGTTACATAAAACACGTTAAAGGAATAGTTCACGCAAAAATTAAAATTCTCTCATCTTTTATTCCATCCCAGATGTGTATGACTTTCTTTCTTCTGCAGAACACAAATTAAGATTTTTAGAAGAATATTTCAGCTCTGTAGGTCCATAAAATGCAAGTGAATGGGTGCCAACATTTTGAAACTCCAAAATCCACATACAGGGAGCATTATGGAAATACCCTATTTGTAATGCATATGATAATATGATAACATGTTTCATGTTGTACTGAAAAATGAAATGTGTCATTAAAAAATAAAAAACTTAAACAGTCATATTAATTTTTTGATATTTTTTTTCAATTTTAATTTGACTTTAATTCAAACTGCAATTCTACATCTTTCGTTCTACCTCAGTTCAAATTAGAAATTGAACTGGAATTGAATTAATTCAATTCTGAATCTGGGTATCAAAACCTGGTATCAAATAGAAATGCTCCTGACAAAAATGTATCAAATTAAAGTTGATTAATTATTTAGAAGATCTTAGTCAATACATTTTTGAGTTAGGCCCACAATAACAAATCGGCCTGTATCATTACATGCCTAAGGAACATGCTACATTTTTTACATTTCCAGTGGGAGTGGTCACAATAACTTAAAATATGATCGTGTAACTGGGATCAAAGAAGTTAAAGTTGAAAATCTATTCATTCAAATTTGGTTATTTTGCTCATGTTCTCTTCACATGTGTTTTTGGACCCAGATAACTGTTGCTTGCGACTGCATTTATATCTTGTGTTTGTTTCAATTTGTAGACCCTGTACAGATATGTTCTAGATGATCTCTATGAGTTCCCCTCCTTGGAGAAGGATTTTAAAGAACTTCAGAAACTTCTCCGGATGCAACGCAGACAGTGAGTCTCTCCATAACCACAACCAGACCACATGTGATGTAACAAACAACTCAAATTATGCATTTCCCCTCCACTGCTGACTTCTGGGAAGCACTTTGTTAAAAGAATCCATGATATTTTGAGGTGCATTCATAATGTTCACACAATAATGTCCCTCAGAGTTTGCACCCCCAAAAATACTAAATGAGATCTGGAAAAAGAAAAAGTGATGCCCTTTAAAAGACCCAAATGCAATTTCAAGTTTTTAACCCAAAATGAAATGACTTTGTCTCTCTGTTTGTGTGTTCCCTGGGAGACATGAGGAGAGAACAGAGATAGAATAAAGAAGTGAAATCATATTACAAAGAAGCTGTTGTTTGTAATTCTCATCTCGCAGTGTGTTGACAGTTAAAGCCCTCATCCGTCATTTCCCGCTCAACAGACATTCTGCTGTGGGTGATATCTGAGCTATAATTCATTTAACAGAATTTAAAAGGCTGTGGCTTTAAATGACCTCAAGCAATTTAAAAAGTTGACAGTTAAGCCAGGGGAACAAACATATTTTCTGTGGAAAATTCCTAGATTCATAACATTAATTCACAGCTAAAGGAACAACATATATATAAAAAAATAGCTAAAAATAGCACAAAGCGCAACAAGACACGTTCCCATTCTTTTTCAATGAGAGCAAAGCAATGTCCGGCAACATGAGCGACAGAGATCACTGGCTAAACGATGTGGGCATGGCAAGCAACACAACAGAGTTGAGAAAAGTTTAACTTTATGCAAATGATGAGCAACATTTGGGAGTGACAACCAATGGAAGGAAGTCAGTGGAGCTCACGTCATCCATCTGTTGTGAGGTACTGGAGCCGAGTGTAGGCAAGACAGAGAAGTGAAGATACTGTGAGCGATTTCACTGTTTAATATTATTTGTCTGTACATGTTTATTATTAAAAAAAAATTGTGGAAAGCATGTAAGAAATTGTCTGCATTCAAATAACTTTGTACGCTACCAGTTCAACATCTACTTATGAACACACCTACTTATTCTTTATATTACCTTTTTCCATGTTTTTGAATAAAGTAAGTAAAACTATGTAATAACACAAATGGAAGTATGGGAAATATGCTGCAACCACTACAAAACCATGAAAAACACATAAATGTTCATACAAATCAAAAACTACTTCGTCAAAGTAGACCCCCTTTGTTTGGACTACAGATCTGCAAACTCTGGGCATTCTCAGAAATATAAATTCAGTCAAGTATGTCAAAACTTCCAACAAATGTACTGTACAAGAGCTCTGATCCAATATCTCTGTTTAGTAAGCATGAGTCCTGGCAATGATCTCTCGGCTATAAATCACACGCCTGCCAGTGCTTCATTCATGGCCAATGATTAATTAGTGTGGCATCGGAATATGGAGACCATAAAGCCCTCTCTTTTATCAGGCTGTTTAATGAGAATGAGGTGTGCAGGGATGAGAGCGTTGTGCAGTTTCATTTAGATGAGGTAATCAGTAAATCACCACGTGTCAAATTTTTATGTTAGCGCTGATCAAGAAGTCCTGATCTGAATGAGAAAGGGCTTTTTACGACCGCTCCTGGCAACGTGTGAGGGATTCCAATGTTCAGCATTGATATAAAGGCACATTTATATTTCAAATGATCCCTCTTGCTCATTCCACACTTGATTTCTTTCTGTCTCTCTTTCTCTCTCCATCAGCACGGTAGATGAGTACTCTCCTCTAAGGAAGGTAAGAGTTAAAGCCATCCGTGATGTTACCTGCACAGAATGTCAATAATTCCACCTTAGTATTCATAGTGACTGAACTCCTCATGTTTTAAAGGGGCCATATTGTGAAAAACATGAATTTGCTTGCTCTATTGAATTTAAAGCTGTACAGTATAAAGCTGCATATCTTAAAGCTATACTAAAATAGACTGTTTAAATTTAAATGTCAGAGAGAGAAAGCTGAAAATGGTGACATTAAATTAAATTACATTCAAAAATGCTACTTGAGAGTCTAATATGACCCCTTTAATAATCTCTACAATGTATTCTGTCACATTATGCCTCATAATTTCCTGGTGTGAATAATTATTGAAAGCTTTAGTTATTGACCAATCAGTATCCATGACCAGAGCTATCTGTTCTATAATTAAATATTCCTTATGTTCAAAATCAAAATTTCTTTTTTTTATAGCCCACTTTCTCCCAGTTTAGAATGCCCAACTCCTACTACTTAGTAGGTCCTCATGGTGGCGCTGTTACTCACCTCAATCCGGGTGGTGGAGGACAAGTCTCATTTGCCTCCGCCTCTGAGACAGTCAATCCGTGCATCGTATCACATGGCTTGTTGTGCATGACACCGTGGAGACTCATGCCGCTTTCCGCGATCCACTCACAACTTACCATGTGACCCATTAAGAGCGAGAACCACTAATCGCAACCACGAAAAAGTTACCCCATGTGACTACCCTCTTTAGCAACCGGGCCAATTTGGTTGCTCAGGAGACCTGGCTGGATTCATTCAGCACACCCTGGATTCGAACACACAACTACAGGGATGGTAGTCAGTGTCAATAACTGCTGAGCTACCTAGGCTCCAAGATGAAGTATTCTTTTTAAAAGTTTTAACCAAATATAAAGTGTTTTATCATTTTGACTACAGACAGGTCTCCTAAGCAGCCAGATTGTCCCGGTTGCTAGGGAGGGTAGAGTCAAAAGGGGTAACCTCCTTGTGGTCGCTATAATGTGGTTTGCTCTTTGTGGGGTGCGTGGTGAGTTGTGTGTGGATACCACGGTGAAGCATCCACATCCGCTATGTCTCCGCTGTAAAACGCTCAACAAGCCACAAGATAAGATGCGCGGGTTGACTGTGTCTGACTGTCTCTGCCACCCGGATTGAGGCGAGTCACTACACCACCACGAGGACGTAGAGCATATTGGGAATTGGGCATTCCAAATTGGGGAGAAAGATCCCCAACGAGTTTTATAATTTGTACTGGATATTAATGTTATACTAGAGGTACACCGCTAAACGATAGTTGCTTTTTGGAACTATCAGTTATCGACAAAAATCTATGTGTTCACAGTCCTCTGTGTTCCTCCTGTGGAGGATTGTACAGTATAACAGCGGGCTCTAGAAGTGAAATAAAAACAATCACTTTGCTGTATCTAATTTCATCATTGTCAATTTTCATCCATATTTTTATCAATTATCTGTTGTCCAATGTCTTCTCTTTACTGTTGTACATGAAACTGGTGTTGAGCGGATAGGAGTCAATGAAACTGTCAGATGAGGACATGTGAGGCGTCTATTTCAATATTTCAGTATCTCAAACTAGAGACTCTGATGTACTTATCCTCTTGTTTAGTTGTACATCTGACCTTCCACATCTCCTTCTGTCCTTGTTAGAGCCAGTTGTCCTTTGTCTTAGAAGACTGTAGTGTACACCTTTGTTGTTTTTTGGGGGCAATTTCAAACATTGCATAGTGACTGATGAGTTTCTAGAGAAAGCTGTTTCTTTTTTGCCATTTTTGACCTAATATTGACCTTAAGACATGCCAGTCTATTGCATACTGTGACAAACACAAAGACAATGTTAAGCTTCATTTAATGAATTAAATATCTTTCAACTGTGTTTGATGTAATGACAAGTTATATTCTAGTGCAAGTGAGCAATTTAGCATAATTACTCAAGGATAAGGTGTTGGAGTGATGGCTGCTGGAAATGGGGCCTGTCTAGATTTGAGCAAAAATTACTTTTTTCAAATAGTGATGGTGCTGTTTTTTACATCAGTAATGTCCTGACTATACTTTGTGATCAGTTGAATGCCACATTGGTGAATTAAAGTACTAATTTACTTCCGAAACAGCAAAATTTGTTCATTATTAAAAAATTTGGGCTGCCAGTGTGTGTGTGTGTGTGTGTGTGTGTGTATATATATATATATATATATATATATATATATATATATAGAGAGAGAGAGAGAGAGAAAGAGAGAGAGAGAGAGAGAGAGAGAGAGAGAGAGGAAAGAATCGGTGGACCTCTCTATACACGTCAGACTCTCAGTATTGCCTTGAGTTGAGTCTTAGTGTGTGTGTTTTTCATAGGCAATTGTGTTTTCAATGTTTCAGAATAAAGCTCTTGTCCATCAGTTGAGTCTAAAGGAGAGCTGGCACCCAGTGAGAGGAGATCAGAGTGAGAGTAAGGAAGGTAAGCTCATAAAATATTCCCTCATATTTCTCTCCCACACTCTTGGAGCACTCTGACTGCCTGCAGAGCTGCTGGAGACCAGCGGCAGGTTGTTTACGAATAACAGTAGGTGAGAATCTTGTTTCACAACTTTTTTATGTGACTGATGCAGTGCTTCTGTGTGTCTCCTCAGTGCTGTGTCGTGTGTACGTGACTATAGACTCATACGTGAGTGTAAAGACACACAGCGAGGTGTGTGTGCAGGAATTGCTGAGAACTTTGGCTGAAAGGCTCGACTGCGCTGAAGATGACATGGTGCTGGTCGCCGTCACGTATATTGGAGGTCTGAACGTGTAGAATGCCTGTTTTCATGTTGATTGACAAAGCTGTTGCTTTCTATTTGTTCACAAGGAATCCCTTTCTGCAAGGTCCCTACTGACCTCTGTGGGCCAAATATTTTATTTCACTTCTTTATCTCTTGTCTTCTGTACATTACATGTTCAAAAGTTTGAATACTCCCTTGTAATTAATATGTTTGGCAAGGCTTCTTAATTCCAGTGAAGACAAATCATGATGCAACAGCATACAATAACATCTAGAGAATTGTGTGCAACCCCCTTTTCTGTTTTGTCTGTCTTGTGTGGAAGAACTTGACTGACCTGAACCCCACAAAAACACCTTTGTGATGAAATGGAACACAGGCTGCAAGCCAGACCACATTGCCCAATATTAGTGCCTGATCTCACTGAAGCTTTTGTGTCTGAATGGGAGCAAATCCCTGCAGTCATGTTCCAACATCTTGCAGAAAGCTTCACCAGAAGAGTGGAAGCTGTTAGGGAGGATCAACTCCCTATTAATGGCAATGGTTTTAAAATATAATGCATTTTATTGAATGGTATTTGGGTGTCCACATACACTTGGCTGTATAGTGTATCCTGTTGTATATGCTTATTCTCTGCCATTGACACTTCCTTTCTCTCTCTTTCTCTCTCTCTCTCTTTCTCCAGAGAAGGTTCTGCTTCAGTCTGATCAGTGTGTGTTTTCTGCTTTACTCAGCGCTGCAGATAGGCTGCACGTCTGCAGAAGAGACCTGACTGAGATCATGGTGAGACTGTAAAAGTAAATCTGTTTTCCACACAGAATAGTACAAATCTTAGAGGCCATGTACTTTTGTAGCATTGTATATATATATATATATATATGATCTTTATTTGGGGGCTTTTATGAGCAAATATTGATATTTGTGATGAATTTGATTAATTAAGCAGTATGGCATGCAAATATTTCAACACATTTTTAATCGATTGAAAGCCCCACATCAAATTCAGGGTTTCTTACACCAAGAACAGCCATAATTTCGTTTTTCAGGATAATTTCCCATCCTCTCTCTCTGAACCTATGAATTAAACAAGTCTTATGACTTCTGTAAACAAATGACTTCTGTCATGATAGGCTAACTTCCATCTACCAGTATAGTTTATGACTAAGTTCAGACATCAAACTACATGGGGCAAGCTAATTGGTTCTTTGTATTTGATATCGGTTAGCCAATAGGCTCCCTCACATGTAACTTGTTAAGTTGTCTTGCATGGTGTAAGCTGATAGGGCCTTTGAAAAGAAATAGGGTAGCCAATCAACTTGCGTGCTCTCTCTTTGTCTAACATTTAAATTTGCCCAGTTTGCAAGTCAGCCAGTTTCTCTAAAACATCCTCCTCTTCAGTTTCACATGTCTAGATCTGCTGTATTGGGATTATATTTATTAGTAATTGTGCGCCAGCATGCCATACAGTACATTATTGATGCAGCATGTCTTGTGTTTGTCTAATTGGGCAGCAGAATGTCTGTGTGCAGTCTGTCTAGCTGTAGTAAGTCTTCATACTGGCAATGCAGCAACAGCAGCAGTGTTCCAGATCTAGTCCGCCAAGACCAAAATCCTATCAATATGTCATACCCACATCAACATGCTATATCTTTCAGACAGTTGTCATGACTGAAAACTGTTATCACAATTTCTGATTGAGCAGTTTTAGCTTACTTTTCACAAATTGTCTGTATGGATGGGGTAGGGAACTTTGCATTGTGAACTTTAGAGTATGGCTGCATGGTACATTTAGTTAAAACCAGGAGACCTTGGCCTGCAAAGGGGTCTCTGCAAACTTCCAAAGGAACCTCAAGATAACTTAAAAGTGTTTAAAATAATTTAGATTGAATGAAAACAGCTAAGAAATCAAGATTACAACATAAACTGACAGCATTTCTCACGCTGGTAAAAATGCACCGCTGTGTGGTCTCTTGGACAATGTTTTTGACAGAGGAAAGTGGTCTATGAATATTGCCTTGAAGTCAAAAAGTTTATAAACTGCTGAAAGTATCATAGAATACTTCACTTGCACTGAAGCAAACGGATGAATGATAGTGTGTTGTGAATGTTGTTCTCTGTCAGAGTCCCTTCACTGATAACGGACAGCTACAGCAGCGGTCAGTGAAGATGCTTAGCATGAACACATGGGATGTAGCTATTTCACTCACCAACTGTGACTGGAGACTCTTCAGTAACGTCCATGAGGTGAAGTCTCTCTCTCTCTCACACACACACACACACACACACACACACACGCACACACACACACACACACACAAATTCTGTACCTGCTAGTAGGTTATTAATGAAACTGTTTAGCACACAGTAAATTCAAATCAGATAATTGCAACACACTCCAAAAATGTTGGGACAGTCGAGTGTTTACCACTGTGAAACATCACCATTTCTTCTAATTACACATAATAAGCATTTAGGCACTGAAGACACAAGTTTAGTAAGTTTAGAAAGTGGAATTTTCCCACATTCATCCATTATGCAGGTCTCCAGCTGCACAATTGTATGGGGTCTTCATTGCCGTGTGGTGTACTTAATAATGCACCACACATTCTCAGATGGAGATGGTCAGGACTGCAGTCAAGCCAATCAAGCACACACACTCTCTGTTTACACAGCCATGCACTTGAAATCCAGGCAGTATGTAGTTTGATGTTGTCCTGCTGGAAAATGCATGGACGTCCCTGGAAATTACAGTGCTGGATGGCAGTTTATGTTGCTCCAAAATTTGTACAAATCTTCTGCATTAATAGTGTCCTCACAGTTGTGTGAGTTACACAACCCTGGCCCATAAAGACACTGGCTTTTGGACCTGATGCTGATAACACCTTGGATGGTCCTTTTCCTCTTTGGCCCAGAGAACGCAATGTGGACTCATCGGACCAAAACACATGGTTTCACTGTTCTACTTTCCATCTAAAATGAGATCGAGCCCAGAGAAGTCGGCAGCACGTCTGGACAGTGTTGATGTAGGGCTTCTGCTTTTCATCTGTGGTTGCAGTGGCAAATGGTGTCGACTAGCAAAGGTTCACAAAAGTAATCCCAAACCCATGTTCATGATATCCAGTACAGATGAATGACGTTTTTTTAAGACAGTGACGTCTGAGGGATCAGAGAATCACGCACATTCAGAAGTGGTTTTTGTTTTGCCATGTATGCACCAAGATTTGACCGATTCCTTGAATCTTTTAACTATATTGTGCACTGTAGATGGTGAAATGCCTAAAATCCTTCCAATTTGTCTTTGGGGAACATTGTTCTCAAAGTGCTGGATCATTTACAGAAGCATATGTTGGCAAATTGACAAGTCTTGAACAATCCTTGCTCTTGAAGGACTTTTGTTTTTGTAGGCTCCTTATATACTATGACACAATTGCCTCGCCTGTTAAACATCTCCTGTTTCACATTGCCTTCAATCTCATCAGATTGTTATTAGTCTTAAATTGCCCTGTCTCAACTTTTTGGGATTGTTTTGCAATCATCTGATTTGAAATTACTGTACATTAAAAAAACAAAAAACGATTAAATTCACAAGGTAAATCATCATATGTGTAGTTGTAGCGCTTTCAGTATAGCAAAGAGTGAACATAATTTACAAATCAGTCCTTTTTGTTTTTATAAGCATTTTTCAAACTGTCCCAACTTTTTTGGAATTGCGGTTGTAATAAAAAAAAAATCTTTCTTTTTTAATCCAATGCAACTGAATGGAAGCCCCTAATAATAATACAGGTTTCCTATTCATTTTTTACGTAATAAGTACTGTGCAATAAAACAAGAAAAAGCCACAACAGATTGTCAACAACAATAGTAATGCAATTTTCCATAACCCTGCAGCAAGAGCTGGTGTTTTTTACGCTGAGCCGCGATTCAAGCACTGGACACACAGTGGCGCTGGAGCAGCTGTTACAGCGCTGTAATGAGACTCAGCAGTGGGTGATGACTGAAGTGCTTCTGTGTCCGACCCTCTGCAAACGTGTGCAGCTTTTCAAGAAATTTATCAAGATCGCAGCACAGTGAGTTTACACATTTGTATTTCTTTTGACTTCTATTGTTTTTATACTGAGCTAATTATATTTTCTATCCTTTAAACCTTCCCCTAAACTCACACAAACCTTTTTGAAATTGTTTTATGGGGAGTTTGGTGATCTCCACAATGTTTTTACTGTCAGCATTATTTTACTGGTATCTGTTAAAGCCATTTTTTTTTATCTCTTTCTTCTCAAAGCATTTCATATACATATTCATTTTGTTTTTCTCCTTTATTGTCCTCTATTTCCATTATATTCTTTTTCTCAATTTGTCTTAGCTGTAAAGCACAGAGGAACCTAAACTCATTTTTTGCTATCATTATGGGATTGAACAGTCCAGCTGTCAGTCGACTCACTCAGACATGGGAGGTAGGATGATACCAACCCCAATACACCGACATACTCCACAATATATGTTTATGTGAGGAGTTAGTAGTGCAGTCACATTGTTAAAGGTGCAGTATGTAAGATCCAGAAACCCTTGATATTAATGACACCTGTGGCCGTTAAGTGAACTTCAGCCAGCTACCTGTTGCTCGTGCACACACTCCATAGGGACGCGAGCGAGCCAGCATCCAAAACATACAAAGAGACTGAACGTGATTCACCGACATCATGCTGACAGATGAGGTAGCATAATTAAAATTACATAGTTATTATTGTTTTACTACAAACTTTGAGACTGTATATTATATTTGACTCTCCAGTGCTGGAACAGGACAAACAAAAGTGGATATAGGTCTGACTATGCAAGACTGTAGTTTGAAGTAATCACTTTTATTTGCATGATACATTGACTGCATTTATACTATAGCCTATTAGCTTGGCGTTAACTAGCTACTAGGCAGCTTTATCAATAGCTGTTAGCTAAATTTGGTGGATGATGACAGTATCTGTTTATAAAATAGACTGTACATTATAAATATGTTAACAAAATTCAGTATTGATGTGATTCCATCACAACTGATATTTTAATATATATGTGCTATTGTTTTATAATAATGGATTGTATATATTTTCTGTATAATCAAGTTACATTACACTAATGAATGGAGATTTTTGCATTATCTTGAACATTGTCTAGCATTCATTTCATGTGTTATTGTTGTTTACATTCCTGAATAATTACAGATTAACATTGATTATGACAGTTACTGTGCAGGCAAGATCAAGTTAGCTAAAATTATACAGATTGATCCTTATGGCACTATATTTCACATGATTTGCAGTTATGTAAGCTTACCTGTCCAATAAGAAGAACGCCAATTCAGGGTCAGTTTTGATCCCCAAATCCGAACGAAAGGTCCATCCAGGAATAAAATGCCCTGCCGATGTTCACTCTAGTTTTATCTCGACCACGATCACGTTCCCGCTTAGCCAAATGGGATTCAGTAAATAAATGTTTATTATTTGTATTTTTTTTTTTACTCTGAGTTTGTGTAGGAGTCGGTGTTGTGCTGTGTGCCGGACGTTTGCTGGATTCCATCTCTAAGATAATGTTACCTAGTGTTGCAGACAGTTGTCTGCTGTAAACGTCACATACTTCGGACTTTTTTTTCAAGTTGCGTTACAAACCGTTCACACATTGGCAAAAAAAAATTGGCAAATATTATGTGACAATTGTTACATATTGCACTATCTATCTATCTATCTATCTATCTATCTATCTATCTATCTATCTATCTATCTATCTATCTATCTATCTATCTATATGTTTGCCATAACAAACTCCACTAAAGCTGTAATTTGGCTTCATTCCTTCTACTTTTTATTTTTTATTTATTTTTACTGTCCCTTTTCCAGAAAGTCCCTGGGAAGTTCAGGAAGTTATTTTCCGAGCTGGAGAGCCTGACAGTAAGTGATTGTCTCATCAGGATTTTAAGTTGCGTCCTGCTATTTCACCTCCTGTTCCCTCCTGCTTGAGCGTTTTGTGCTATTTACGGCTCATTAGAATGTAATATATGAAGCCATAATCAGATCAGAGCCTGTGGCCTCCAAGGAGAAAACAGCAGGTGGCATTACAGAGGAAGAGATTCAAGACAAACCAGTACAAATTGCATTACAAACACACTTGTGCAAATATATACTGTACACATGAATGCTCTGCCATGATTTGCAGAACCCTTCTTTAAACCACAAAGCCTACAGAGATTCCTTCAGGAAGATGAAATCTCCCAAGATCCCATTCCTACCTCTACTTCTGAAAGGTGAGGCGAGTAAAATGTTCTCTGACTTATTGTTTGCTGTTTATCAAGCATCAAACTTATGATTCTTAATAAGTTGCACACAATACCCACAGCAATGTCCTTACTGGGTGTGATATGACAAGTTTCAAACAACAAGCAATTTGTCTGTCCACACTTAAGGGATGGTTCACCCAAAAATGAAAATTCTCTTATCATTTACTCACCCTCATGCCATCATCCCAGATGCTTATGACTTTCTTTCTTCAATAACACAAATTCATATTTTTAAAAGAATATCTCAGTTCTGTAGGTCTGTACAATGCAAGTGAATGGGTGCCAACACTTTTTCACTCCAAAAAGTACATAAAGGTCTCCAGTGGTTAAATCATTGTCTTCTGAAGTGATATGATAGGTATGGGTGAGAAACAGATACATATTTAAGTCCTTTTTTGCTAGAAAGTTTTCTCCCAGCCCAGTAGGGTGCGATATGCACGAAAAATGCACATCACAAAAAAAAAAAAAAAAGAAGAGGAATGTTAAAGTGGAGATTGACTGAGCAGGTAGGAGAATTTATAGTAAAAAAAAGGACTTAAATATTGTTCCATTTCTCACCCACACCTATCCATATCGCTTTTGGAGATATTGATTAAACCACTGGAGTCAAATGGATTACTTTTATGCTGACTTGTGTGATTTTGGCACCCATTCACTTGCAACAGAGCTGAAATATTCTTCTAAAAATCTTAATTTGTGTTCTGCAGAAGAAAGAAAGTCATATACATCTGGGCTGTAAATGAGAGAATTTTCATTTTTTGGGTGAAATTCAAACTGCTACGCAAAGGGACACAAACACAGCTAGTAAGAAGAGATTGAAGGTTTTGTGCAGAGCGAGACTTTGGACAAATGAAATGTCACACCGGGTGGGGCCACTTAGAACATCTGATCAACAAAATGCTTTTTTTTGGAAGAATAAAAACTCATGCCACGCATGATTAGGATGCTTTGTGAGTCCATTTGGAGGAGTTTTTGCTAGTTCTCATTCTCACTTGTGTTTCTGTATTGACGTCTGAATGAATATTTTCTCTTTGATTAGATATTACCTTCATTCATGAGGGCAACAAAACCTTTCTCGACAACCTGGTCAACTTTGATAAGCTAGTAAGTGAACAACAGCCCTTGTGGAAATATTTTTTTCTCTGAAATTAATTAAACAAGTTAATGAAGGTTTATTTTGTGTGCAGCACATGATAGCAGACACAGTGCGGATTATAAGGCAGTGTCGGACAGATCACATGGGTAAGTGCTCAAATCAATTAAATCAGAATAATATATTGCAAAACTTAAGGTGACATGTGTAATTTCTGTGCCACTAGCATCACCAAACACAATTACAAAAATAATGACTGATTTCAAACAGGTTTCAAACAGGTTTCCTAAATACCACTGCTCCCAGCCCATGTGCCATTGCACAAAAGGTCCTGTTCCATACACATGCCATTGTTTGGGCCAATGTTGCTGTGTCAGACCACTCAAGCACTGCAGAGCCACAGTGCTTACACTTTTCTGGGAAATCAATCTACAAAATGCTTACTTCTAGATAATAACCTGGGATAAAATAGTTATGTAACATTGAACAAAAATTACACACGTCACCTTTGACTTGCTCAGCTCTGAATATATCTGTGCATTAACCAGATGTGCTTCTAGTTTAGCTGTTTACACATACTCTTTGCTAAGAGCAAAACTTTGGTTGTGGAGGTGCAGATTTGATAGGCTTTGGATTTTTCATCAATCAGGAAACATGCTGTGCCAGAAGGACAGTGTAGAGGTGAGAACGTACATCAACTACCTGCACGTCATCGACAATCAACAGACCCTCTTTGAGCTCTCACACAGACTAGAGCCCCGTACCTAGAACAACACATGGGTCCCGATCCACTACTGAAAGTGATAGGACAAAATCCTTCCTCTAAAAATGAAGTCTGCGTTGAGCAATTCATCCACTAGGGGACACACACACTTGCATCAATCACAAAGACCAGAGGCAGAGTTTCGCACAACCAAAGATCTCTCTGCAAGTTACAGTATAGTACACAAGTACACAGGTAAAAGGTATAGTTCACCCAACAATGAAAATGTGTTCATTATTTTCTTACCTTCATGTTGTTCTAAACCTTTATGACTTTTGCTTCATAGAAGAAAGTTATAGAGGTTTGGAACAACATGAGGTTGAGGAAATGATGACATTTGTTATATTTTGGGGTGAACAATCCCTTTCATTTATGTGAAGAAACTGAAACTGAGATATATAAAATTGGCTTCAGAAACAGCAAGACATCTGCAAAACTGTTACAACTGGTATGAACAATTAAAAAGGTCCAGTATTTTATATGTTACACTAAAGACACATCATAATGGGATTCCAGATGGTGTTTTTGTACAGCTCACTTACACTCGGTAGTGTAGAACACATTATTATAATTTTTTTTTAGCCAATCCACCACTTTAAAAATCTGGAATTTCAAAAGTAATTTAGAACAACATTTAGTGGAGTTGTTTGCATACTTATATGGGAAAATCATATGGGGGGCTGTTAGAAACATACTTTGTAAACACAAGGAAAAGATGTAGTACTGTAAATGTGATTAGTTGGTCTGAAGGATTTGGAAACACCATTGATTGACCATTCTGATTGTTCATGCATTTGAGTTTCACATGTATACTCTGTATATACAAGAATGTTTTTTTGTTTTTTTATAAATTACAAAAAAAAAGAAAGAAAAACAGGCCAGAAGGCAGTGACTGACTGTAGCTGCTGTTTGCACAATTTTCTTTGTCAAGAGCCTGATATTAAAGAAAAATACTTTTTTTTGCCACTCCTCTTTTTTATTTGTGTAATTAGTCGCAATAAAAGCTATATTTAAACCTACAAATAAGATAAAAGTTGATAAGTTCAAATAAAAGTTGACACAATTGAGAAAATAAAAGTACTTAAAAGAGATTTACAGTTCTCTTCTAGGATTACAGACCAAACACACTGAGGACTCACCTTTTACTACTGATTTTAAATTTGTGTCCAATCAGATGCTCCCTAGAATGAGAATGTCCCTCCCCTTAATACCACCTGAACCTGACTAGCAAATAGCAAATCATTATCATCATGATGTAACGAAAGTGTATTGGCTTTTTAAAAAACGGAGACAATTCCTGCGATATGTCCTACCCAAACATCCTGTTTCAACTGGAAATACAGCACATAGTGTTGGGTAGATTACAAGTAATCCTTTACTGATTACAAATTACATGACTAAATTTTAATCAGCAGCATTGGGTTGTAACAGATTACATGTAATATGAATTATATAATCAGATCATGTACTTGTATTTCAATTACACTACATTTTAAAAAGTTATTTTTTTCCCTTTTCTTTTCCCTTTTCGAGAAGTTTTACTCAGCGACTGACAAATATGATGCTGTTTGATTTTACGCGTACTAATGTTTAATAAAAGGAAGGTAAATTGGTAATACATACATTTTAATATAATAATAATATAATATATATATAATATAATAATAAATTTTAAATTGATTATTCAATATAGCAAAACATACAATAAGTAATCCAGAAGTAATCAGATTAGCTTACCTAAAAAGTGGAATCTAAATTAAAAGATAATGCTACTGATTTCCAGTGTTGGGTAGCTACTTCTGAAATGTAATTCGGTACTGATGACAAATTACATTACTAAAATTGGAATCAATAACGTTAACTTTGGGATTACAGTTTTTAGGTAAACTTTTTTTTTTTTTTTTTAATGTAATTTAATTACAAGTACTGGATCTGGATTTGACATAATCCAGGTTAAATGTAATCTGTTTCTACCCAACACTGTCAACACAGTATAGAAAACTTCACTCATCATATGATTTAATTGTCTTTAATGTTTGAAAATGTTTAACGTAAACTATACACTTACTGCCACAGAGTGGTGGGAATACAAAATGAACCATACCAGTTATGCTTTTAAATATCTTAGGTCTTATCAAAGTAAAAGAGTATGTGTCATGTATGTAGAGTGTGGATTTTCTCTGATGCAAAAAGCTGTAAAGCTCAGTGTGCTGTTCAGGGAGAACAGATGATAAATTGTCTAAACAGTTACAGATCCATCCAGTTGTGGGCAATTATTACCTACTGTGTGCCTGCTGCTGGACTCACTGAGAGAGGAGGAACAGCAAAACAGCTTGTGTTAACTGCTTGTTTCCCTCTCCGGGACAGAAATATAATTTTCTTGTCTCCTGACAAGGCCTGCGTCATAGCAAATAACTATTGGAAGGGTGTACAAGCAATCCCAGACATACACAGCAGAAGATGTTTTGTGTTTTGTGATCAAGTAGAATATAAAGGCGCTGTTTAAAGGAAAGTTCACCCAAAAAATTTAATTCTCTCATAATTTTCTCACCCTCATGCCATCCCAGATATGACTTTCTTTCTTCTGCTGAACACAAACAAAGATTCTTTGATAAATATTTCAGCTCTGTAGGGCCTCACAATGCAAGTGAATGGGTACAGACATTTTTAAGATCCTAAACCAAATAAAGGCAGCATAAAAGTAATTAATACGACTCCAGTGGTTAAATCCTTCTCTTCACTTTCTTCTTTTGTTTTTGGCAATTCACATTCTTTGTGCAAATCACCACCTACTGGTCAGGGCTTGTCAAATGTGGAGATTTAAAGTATAAAAGGACTTTTTCTCACAAAACATTGTTCTGTTTCTCACCCACACATACAGTATCTTATGGCTTCAGAAGATATGGATTAAAACAATGGAGTCTTATCAAATCAAATCAAATCACTTTATTGTCACACTACTGTGTACACGAGTGCAACAGCAGGTGAAATTCTTGTGTGCAGTTCCGAGCAACATAGCAGTCATGACAGTGACGAGACATAAACCACTTTACAATAAACAACATATTTACACAACACAATTTACATAACAAATGTACACATACTTACACAACAATTTACATATCAAATGTACACAATACACACAATGTAGAATACACGTACACTAGATAAGGGTATAAATATATATATATATATATATATATATACACTAATTGAATTGGGGAGAATATATTTGACAGAATGAAGATTAATAAAGTGCAGTGCTGATTGTAGATCGTGAGAGATCATGTGTTCAAAAGTCTTATTGCTTGTGGGAAGAAGCTGTCATGTAGTCGGGTGGTGCGGGTCCTGATGCTGCGATACCGCCTGCCTGATGGAAGCAGTGAGAGCAGCCCATGACTCGGGTGACTGGAGTCTCTGATAATCCTCTGAGCTTTATTCACACACCGTCTGTTATATATATCCTGGAGGGAGGGAAGCTCACCTCCGATGATGTTTCTGGCCGTTTGCACCACCCTTTGCAGGTCTTTGCAGTTGTGGGCGGTGCTATTGCCGTACCAGGCGGTGATGCAGCCAGTCAGGATGTTCTCTACAGTATTGGTGTAGAACCGTGTGAGGATGTGTTGGTTCATTCCAAACTTCCTCAGCCGTCTCAGGAAGAAGAGGCGCTGGTGAGCCTTCTTCACATCCCTTCTTAGGGATTACTTTTATGCTGCCTTTGTGCTTTTTGGAGCTACAAACATTTGGTACCCATTCATTTGCATTGTATGGACTTACAGAGCTGAAATATTCTTCAAAAAAACTTTGTGTTCAGCCGAAGAAAGAAAGTCATACAAATCTGGGATGACATGAATCTTCATTTTTAGGTGAACTATCCCTTTAATACCTTCTAAAATACTACCTAAAAAGCACATTTGTACATTTCAGCGTTATGATATGTAGTAATATGCAGTTATTAAATCACATATAGGTTGAGCAAAAAACTGGCAAGATGAAGCTTGCCATTCAAAGATAGCAGATTGTTTTCTCGGCATGAGATGAATCACAAATAATCTATCAGTAGTCAGCAGGAATGGAGGGTCAATGTTAAACACACCTAATTTAAAAATCATAAATAATATACTGGGTAGATGATAGTGTCATTCAGAGCTCTGGGTTGAGAAAAAAAATGCTTTTCATATAAGCTACTCTAAGTCTTAAAGGATAGTTCATCCAAAATAAAAAAGATGTCATCATTCACTCATCCTTAATGTTGTTCAAACCTGTATGACTTTTCTGTAAAGTGCAAAAGGAGGGGTTAGGCAGAATGACAGCCTCAGTCACCAATCACTTTCAATGTATGTTAAAAGAAAAGATGCAATAAAAGTACAGTTAATGGTGACTTAGGCTGTCAGACCCTAACATTCTGTTAAAAAATCTACTTTTGTATTCTACAGATGAAAGAAATGTTGCATGTTTGGAACAATGTGAGGGTGAGTAAATGATGACATAATTTTAATTAATTAAAATAATTAATACTCAAACCTCCATTACTTATTAAACAGTGCCAATATAATACTAACTGTAGGAAAATAATTATGTATTATGTATACAACATATCTATTATAATCTGATCTTCCGAGCAATTTAACAATGTTTGATAAAATGACTTGGTTCCATCAACACAATAAATTATTTTTTATATAATAAAGGCATCTATTTTATGGATTTGAACAAAGATAACATCTATGAGAGGAATGGAGTAGCCTCTTGTTCACACAGACATAAGCAGGGCCACACCTGCAAGGACCCACTTTGCAGGTGGATGGCGTGATCTGGAGCTTCCGCCTCAAATCACGCCATCCACTTTGCAGGTGGATGGCGTGATTTGAGGCGGAAGCTCCAGATGTAGGTGGGGTTTGGAGTTTGGAGTTTGGTGTGGTACACTGGGCACCCATAGGTGTTTTCACATCCTGCTGGTCAGCTGGCAATGCTTGTATGTACAGCCTGGCATGGGTGGAGTCAACGCCTTCAAAACAGCCTCTGATAAATGACCTGTGGAGTTGTCCCAACGACCACCTGCAAGAGGCACAGAAACAAAGATGACAAAGTCTTACAGCTGAAGTGTGTAATTTCTGTGCCACTAGCATCACCAGGGGCTGATTATCTTCTAGGTCCCCCACTGGTCCAATTATCTTTTAAAGTTGAGATCTACACAATCTGTTTTCATTTATTTAAGTCTCTTTTAATACCTGTTCTGTTATTTACAGTTAAATTAATTCAAACACACAGCACGGATGTGGTAAAGAAACCGCTCAACCGAAACACAGTTGCTGAACAGCCACTGTTCTTAAAGAGACAGTACCATTTTAACATTTGTTATACATGTAAACGCAATGTAAATACTACAAATTATGGATAAAAAATGCATATATTTACTGGGGCTATAATACATTATGAAATTATTTAATTTCATCAAACACATTAAAAAAATATGATTTTAACAAAGACAGTAGGCTTCAACAGTATCTATACAAGGGATTGGTCAAATTCGGCAAATAACTCAGGCAGTTCTGGTTCACGCTGCTATATCTTTTCTAACTCATCTGAATGATGGGGTGCGTTCCATTCATACGTGATCATCCCTACACCCTATATCCTACAAAGACTTTACCCTCCATTGTGAGAGCTTTAAAGGGCTGAAAGGTGTGGGGCTCAAAAATAGTGGTTATTTGGTAATTTTTTGGGGAAATTCTGTCCTACAGCTTGGTCACCATTATCATTCTTCTATCAAAAAGCCCTGCTAAGTCATAATTTAAGCCTTTTTAAAGTATCCATCAATTCCCTAGACTACATTATATTGACAGAATGTTTAAAAGAGTCCGTTTTGGAATGTTCGTAATTTCAAACTTCAGCTGTCAATCACAAACCTGTTAATCTTTTTTAAAATGCTCTTAAAACTTTCAGACAGTGTTGTAGCCAAGGGTGGGCCAGGCCCACCCAAATTAGACCTGGGCCCACCCAGAATATTAGAGATTATTTGTTGATCACACACACACACACACACACACACGCACACGCACACACACACACACACATATATTTGTTTTGCTTTTTTAAATGCATAAATTCTGATTTCTGAAAGTGAATGAACTGTTTGAATGCACTGCTTATCTATTGTTAAGGAGAATGTGGAGGAAAAAAAAAACTAGGATGAAAACTTGGCCCATCCATTTTTAGTGACCCCCAAAAGTCACTAATTTCAGACAAGGTTTTGTCAGACCAACATGGTAGTTTTTCTCAACAAATTGTACGTATCTAGCTGAAGTACTTTCACTCTTGAACCACACAAAGAAAAATGTTAATGTTAAAGCCAAGTTATTTTTTCTAATGTATGGCAAACATGCATTTATAGCAATGAATATTGTAATAAACGTTTTTGTTTGACAGCCCTTTTATACAAAGATTAAACCTTAACCTTATAAAGCCTAACATATGAAATAATAGTCAGAAAATTATATTTGTAAACCTGTTTTAACCTATATTTCTACAAAATAATGACATTTGTAGCACATGTTTCTTCAATAAATACTAATTTTGAAATATTTGAAACATATTAAGTTATTTTACTTTATCAAAATTACTAAAAATTTCACATAAAAAAAGATGACTGCATCGAAACATGATGGTTGCTATTTTGGAAAATGATATAACAAGGTCTTCTACTTCCAGTAGAAGTCTCTTTTTATTACTGGCTTATTCCAACACAGATAGTTTGCACGGAAGCTCACCTGATTGGACGTTGGACTTAGAGCCGAAGGACCACGCATCAAGTCCAGCCATGAACTCAAGCTGACATGTGACATTACAGAGTTATAGTTACTCGAAATGAAGTGGTTGCTTTAGAAATTTTGCTTTTTCATTTAGCTTCTACATTTTAAAACACTAATGGTTAGATTTAGGCATTGATATGTTTAGGATATCTTTTTAAATTGTCATAAATATTTTAAAACACTAATGGTTAAGTTTAGGCATTGATTTGATAAGGATGTTTTTTTTTTTAAAACATCTCATTTATATTGTAAAACACTTGGTTAGGTTCAGGCAAATGTGTTAGGTTAGTGAGGTGTGTTTAATATATATATATATATATATATATATATATATATATATATATATATATATATATATATATATATATATATATATATATATATATTTTTTTTTTTTTTTTTTAATTTTTTTTTGATTATTATCAGAAATGTACATTTAAACAGTGTCTGAATACAATACCATTTTACTTGCTTTTGGCGCCCCCAGCTGGACATTTCACTGGAAACCTGCAGCCAAACATCTAATACATTTTGAATTGCAAAAATGTTGACATGTTCACGTAAATTTCATGAGACCAGTCTGCATATTTAAGCATATCTAAAAAAAAAAATTAAAAGTTGATGGGCCACGAGACCTTGCAGCCCAGGGCCCCCTGGGCCCCTGGTAGTCAAGGGCTCCTAGGCACTGGCCCCATTGGCCAGGTCCATAATTCACCAAGTAGAATTGCAAAAATAATGACTGTTTTCAGACAGGCTTTACAAACACTACCCCCATCTTTTATTGGATAATCCCACCCCAAACTCACATCACTGGTTGAGCCAATGTTATTGGGTTTGGCTGGTTAGTTTGGTGAAATGAACAAAGTAGTGTTTTGATTGTGCCACAGTTTGTATGCTTTTGAGGGGAAACAACCTACACTATACACACACACACACACACACACACACAAAAAAAACATTTTACTAATGTGACCAACTAACTAAACCAACACAATTCTATTACTTGTTATTTACTTGATTTCACTGCATTCTATCCATAATTTTTTTTTGAAAATGGTTACATTTGTAAAATAGAACTTTACTTTAACCATTTGAGTTGGAACTACATTAATACTTTTTGTGACGTTAATGTACACTGGTGGTCAAAAGGTTGGACTAATGTACAGATTTTGCTCTTATGGAAAGAAATTGGTACTTTTATTTACCAAAGTGGCATTAAACTGATCACAATATATAGTCAGGACATTAATACTGTGAAAAATTACTATTACAGTTTGAAAAAAATAAATTAAATACAAAATTCAGAACTTCTTAAACTACTTCAAAGAATTCTCATCAAAAAATCCTCCACGTGCAGCAATGACAGCTTTGCAGATCCTTGGCATTCTAGCTGTCAGTTTGTCCAGATACTCAGGTGACATTTCACCCCACACTTCCTGTAGCACTTGCCATAGATGTGTCTGTCTCATCGGGCACTTCTCATTCACCTTACAGTCTAGCTGATCCCACAAAAGCTCAATGGGTTTAAGATCCATAACACACTTTTCCAATTATCTGTTGTCCAATGTCTGTGTTTCTTTGCCTACTCTAACCTTTTCTTTTTGTTTTTCTGTTTAAAAAATTGCCTTTTCTTTGCAATTCTTCCCATAAGGCCTGCACCATTGAGACTTCTCTTTACTGTTGTACATGAATCTGGTGTTGTGCAGGTAGAATTCAATGAAGCTGTCAGCTGAGGACATGTGAGGCATCTATTTCTCAAACTAGAGACTCTGATGTACTTATCCTCTTGTTTAGTTGTTCATTTGACATTCCACATCTCTTTCTGTCCTTGTTAGAGCCAGTTGCCCTTTGTCTTTGAAGACTCAGTTGTAACGGGCACTCAGGCTGA
The DNA here is from genome assembly GCA_032164185.1 of Moxostoma hubbsi. Lineage (NCBI taxonomy): Eukaryota > Metazoa > Chordata > Actinopteri > Cypriniformes > Catostomidae > Moxostoma > Moxostoma hubbsi. The sequence continues at coordinate 17,317,880 of JAVLUX010000015.1, read as the reverse complement.
TTGGGATCCATAAGCAGTTTTAATAGTGAGTTCAGAGTAGTACAGGCAATGGTCAAGTGACAGGCAGACAGGAATATAGAAGGCAGGCAGAATCAGCGTCGAAAAGGCAGAAGATCAGGGCAGGCGGCAAACAGTGTAAATCCAGAGACAGGCGAGACAACAGAAAGGCAGGCAGGCAGACGTGGTCAGAATAACAGGGCAAGGTCAGTACACAAATAATCAAATAGGTAAACAGTAAACGCTCATTAATGCAGCCGGGGCAAACAAGACTTCGCAAAGAATGAAACAGCCGGCATGGCTTAAATAGAGAGAGACAGTGATCGGGCACAGCTGTGATACAATTATGCCAGGAATGTGGGCATATGGGAAATGTAGTGACAGTTAGTATTCGGGTGATTCCGATCTCCGATGGCCTATTGAGGAGACGCCTACCTCGGCGTTCGTGACATCAGTATACACCTTTGTATGAAATCTTGATTTTTTTTTTTCAAGCATTGTATAGCCTTCATTCCCAAAACAATGGTTGACTGATGAGTTTCTAGAGAAAGCTGTTTCTTTTTTGCCATTTTTGACCTAATATCGACCTTAAGACATGCCAGTCTATTGCATACTGTGGCAACTCAAAAAGACAATGTTAAGCTTCATTTAATTAATCAAATATCTTTCAACTGTGTTTGATATGATGACAAGTGATTTTCTAGCACCACGTTAGCAATTTTGCATGATTACTCAAGGATAAGGTGTTGAAGTGATGGCTGCTGGAAATGGGGCCTGTCTTGATTTGATAAAAATGACTTTTTTCAAATAGTGATGGTGCTGTTTTTTACATCAGTAATGATGTGACTAATTCAAGATCAGTTGAATGCCACGTTGGTGAATTAAAGAACCAATTTCCTTCTGAAACAGCAAATTCTGAACATTGTTCAAACTTTTGGCTGCCAGTGTAGCATTGATAAAACTGGATTTCCATTTCTCAGCATGCTTTGGATGGAACTGTATAGGAGGAAAAAGTGTTGAAATGAAATATTATTTTCTGCATTTTTGAGCAAGATGAGAATAGGAAGAATAGGATTTGTTAATGTTTAATGTTCTGTTAAAATGTTTTTCAAAAAGAGTGTCTGTTATGCTGGAGTTTTGGGGGTTGCCACCGTGGTAAAGAATGGCACTTGTGTTTAGGTTGAGTATGGACTTTCACTTTCAAGTGATAATTGATTTGTGTGCTGCTTGGCTCAATAATCAGTTGCTATAAAATAAACAGTTCAGCAATTTCATTGTCCTTGAACTTGCTCACCTGGCATATACTAGTGATTATTAATATAGATTCATTTGTTCCCACATAAGAAAATTTATTAAATTGTAATTTAGTAAATGGAATTTTATGAATCTAATGGAGTTAAATGTACTATAGTACATTAATTTGGCTTAATAAAACTGACTTAATCTGAATGAAAGACTATCTTAAAAATGTTCACAATTCAACTAAGGGTAATTCATTTTTGGATTACTTTCTGTAGTTGCCTCAACATCCAATTACAACGTTACTATCTTATTAAAAATGTCAAGTTATTGTCAATCCTTTTTTTTTTTTTTGCATTAAAATGGTTCGCAATTAAGCTGTTGCAGAATTTTTGTCACCTGAATGTATTGTTTGGAATTTGAATTACATTAATTAGCTGTATATTTCAGTTAATAGAGATGCATTGTTTCATTTTAAGAGTTTTGTTATGTATGTTTTTTGTGTACTTAACATATTTTAACTTGTGAAATGACCTTTAGTACACTGTGCCTCCAAAATACAGTATACATTCATGATTGTTTTGCAAATTGCCATAAAAATGTGAAATTAGTGCATCAGAAATTATAAAAACAAACAGTGGCACAAACGATTTAGAAGTTTCAGAAAAACCCAGAACATGCACTTATTTAATACATATATAAAACAACAAAGTTGTTTATTCTCACCCTCTATGTAGAGTCCACGGATGTACGATCCCTCTTGCGGAGAATGTCCATCCTCAGTTGTCTTTGTGACATCCACGGACAGAGTCATCCTATCTAAAGGCCAATTATTCTTATGGGCTATACTCTGCATTATTGCTGCAAAACAACATTTACAATAGTTAACTGAATAGGACATCACGTTTTCATGGTCTAATTTACTTAGTTTGAAAAATACATCAATCCATGACCCATCTTTGGCATCATAATGTACATAGGGATTTAGTGCATGTGGGTTTATGTGTTTGTCTCACCAGTGAGTAATGATTGAGGACTAAATTGTCCAGAGATCCAAACCACAGCAGGAATCACAAAGTCTTGATTTCAAGTGTCCAACTCATGAAACTAGGCCAGAACATTACTAAACCTGCAGGATATAATCATACAGTCTACATTACTCAAATCTGCAGTAATACAATTTACACATTTTGGATTGTGTCTGATGTACTGTACCATAGGGCAAGTGTTATGGTTAAAGGAACGCCAGCCTGCTCCAGCTCTCTGGAACACTGTCATAGAACAGAGCTCTTTGGAGCATATCCATGTCTGAAGAAAGACTCAGTTCACCCTGTACAACATACATATTTGAGAAATCTTTGTTTGGGTCTTCCTTGAGGAATATTAATTTAAATAATCCTCTATTAAAATTATTTAGCTAAGCCCTTACAATAGCAAGCTTCATAAAATACACATCATGAGTTTTGGTGGCCTCTTTTTGCTTTTTCACAATTAATTAGATGAGTGCAAAAAATATGAATGTTCCAGCATACTTTATGGAGCAAAAAGTCATGAAATGAATTATTTAAATAGCCCCAAGACTGTTCCATTCCTACTCCAAATGATGTTTATTATTCTGTGTGGCATAGTCTCCTACCTTCAGTCCCAGGCCCACCTCTTTTAATGATCTGTGTATCTCTGCCAGCAGCACATTCATTCGCTCACACTCCAGCAGACACACTAGGATGTAGAGGCTCCTCTCTGCTGTCTTACTCATGAGCTCTGCCAGATTATATTCCTCAGGCAACTTCTCCAGCATGTCTACCAGAACACTCTTCACCTGATCACGGAGAAGAAAATCATCAATAGTAGTTTCAATAGTAATTCTATGTTACTCTTAAACGCTAAGATTCATCTTAGAAACGAAAAGGTTTGTATAGCCTGAACCCATATAAAGTTGGCTCCAAACAACTCGATTTTGGCCGAGGGGTGTCTTACATGCAGACTTACATGCTGAGATCTCGCTCTGTTCAGTCTGAGGTATGACACACTTGCTGATTAAGAATGGTGGAGTTGTGACAGACATACCGACTCTCTGCAACTATCTCTATTATCCCATGTCACTTGAAGCTCACCGAAATAACATGAGTACCGTGTGAGAATGAACAATTGTAATAGAGTGATTTGGGATGTGATTCATGGAGAAACTTTATCTTGTAAAAAAGTGTGTGGTTGCGTATTTATCCCATTGAGGCTTGCTGTGGGCAGCTTTCAGTGAGTACAGAAATTACATTCAATAAAACAGTTTCTACACTTTTTGATTTCATTAGCCATTAAGTGTAGCAGAAAAACGCAGGAAAAATGCTCGGTGACAGAATCACTATTGATTACAATTAACGTTTGTGATGATATGCAGCTGAGTGCGATTTAAACGTTCAGATCAGCTTGACTTCTTGCCAGTTCTTCAGTAATAGAAGAAGCTCATTGGTCACCACTTCAGCAACAGAACAAGTTTTTCAAGCATGCCTAATGTGCTTTTTTTAGTTTTTTAAACCATTAACTCGGCAGTCCCGATGCTGAAGTGAATAACAACCTTCCACTGGAAGACGATAATGCATACTCCATTTCTCACCAACTGGCCGGCGATTCTGTAAACGAACCTCACACCTGAAAATCACTAAAAAAAGCAGCAAGAGTGGTGCTGGCTTAAGAGAACCTTTTTTTAATGTTAACAAATAACTTTTTTATTTTCTAGTTCTTCAGAAGAGAAAACCATCCATATACTAATGCTTTAATGAATACATAAATCAATATGCTGATCTACTGTACCATCAAGACTTTTTTAATCACCAAAGAACCATATCCAATGAAAAAATAGAGAAGTTCAAATGATGCAAAGAGCCACTGGACCATTATTTTTAAGAGTCAAGGGTGTTGCCTGAAATGTTTTTGTTAGGACAGTCACACACTTATTTCAGAAAAGAGTCTCTGGTCTGGAGTTACAGCAGGGTTATGAAGGGTGCATAAGATGTGGCTGCCATGAACTCAATCTCAGCACTAAGGTGCATGCTATAAAGACCAGGGCTTTCCTCATGTAATATCTCATCTACATAGCTGTGATATTCAGTGTAGTCCAAATCTGGAGGAGCTGGAAAGCCGGGACACAGGAACAGCTCACCTTCAAACTGGACAGAACAGAGTTCACCAAAACATGAATCATCTGTCATCATTTACTCCCCTCATGTCATTCTAAACCTATGCTACTTTTTCCATGGAGAAAAAAAAAAAAAAAGTATTATTATTATTATTATTAAGAATCTTAGTCATTGGCAGCTCTTTTCCATATAAGGGCGGTTAAAAGTTAAAAGTTGTCCATGTTTCACCTAATTGGTTCTCGCATGTGTTAAAGCCAAATGAGCCAGTTTGAATAAGGTGAATACGGTGAATGGGAAGCGAGATTTGAAAGCTGCAGTGAAGGTGACGTTTCTGACTGCGGTTCCTTAAACAAAATTTTAAGATCTTTTATAATTGGTGTATAGATCATGAGTAATATGGACTCATTTATGATGTCCTTTTTGGAACTTGGCGACCATGAGCACAAGGAATTTTCATTGTATGAAAAGGAGATGTGTAAACATTCTTCTAATCTCTTTCTGTGTTCCACAGAAAAGTACAAATAAGAACAAACAGGTTTAGAACAACATGGATGTGAGTAAATAATGAAACAATTTGATTGAAATATCCTTTACAGATCTCAGAGTAGTTAGGAGTTGACAGTATTTTAAGATTCATATTTGGTAGTGATTTCTGATGGTTAAAGGTCTTGGCTGGTAACCATACTCCTTAAGGGACGATTCATGAGCTATCACCATAGTGCCCTTGATCAAGGCACTTAACCTCAGGTTACTCCAGGGGAAATGTCTCTGTAATAGGCGCGAGTTATACAACAGGACATTAGCAAATGAGTGCGGTTTGGAGACCATTTCTGCACAAAATTTTGTCCTGATCAACATTTTAATATTTCTCCATGCTCACCCATTGCTAAAACTGCAGCTCCCCTTAGAGTTGTGATCACTAACAGATGAAAGTGTGCAGGGTAATCGATAGAAGGGCTCGTGCTGGGCACTGGGAGAGTAATGCAGCTCAGTGGGGAGGCTAAAGATAAACTGTGATTGATGGTTACTCATCCAGTGGCCTAATGAGACTAAGCAAGGAAACAGTGGGCTGAATGCCCGACCACTGCAGAAAAATTGCCTTAATCACACTGCACTTCAGTAAAAAAAAGTTATTGTTCACACAAAAATGATGTCGTTTACTCACCCTCATGTTGTTCCAAATCTGTACAACATTCTTTCCTCCAAGAAGCATTAACATTCTTTAAAATTTGTCATTTTTTTATTTTATTATTTTCCTGGACGAAAGTCATTCATACAGATTTGGTACAACATAAAGATAAGTAAATGATGACCGAATTTTCATTTTTGGTTGAACTACATAAAATGGGAGCATGAAAGACAAACAATATGCAAAGTAATACATTTCACACTAAATTGTAAATTCTTCAATGTATCATGGTATTTTTTTACCCAAAGCTAAATTTGTCTATGAGTCTATGCTTACAGTATATAATATTAGTTTTGAGACAAATAAGAAGTGTGGAAATGTAATACATATCTTCACCACTAGATGGCCCCATACAGCTATTTAAATGTAACTTACAACTCTGATTCTTTAGAACTATAAAATAATACTCTAGATTAATCTAGATTATGTATTTGCAAGTCTACATTCACCAGAGAAATCTGCTGTGAGCTATACCTCATGGTACCAACACAAAGTTGCACAAAATAGCATCACATCATCCAAACACCAAAACATGTTCTGTTGTTCCACTGTCTTACCTATAGTATATATCTGTACTAACTCACTGCAATAAATAAATAAATTATATATATTTGTGTGTGTGTGTGTGTGTGTGTGTGTGTTTTCAGAGAATATATCTTGAATTAAGTTTTTTTCTTTACCCCAATAGCAAATTATAATTTTTTCTTGCGATAAGTATTTCACTAAATTCTCACTAAGACTATGCTTTTAAAGATAAGGTAAGAAAAACGTAAAACCATATACAATTTTGCTTCTCAAGAAAATGTATTTAGATATATTTACTGGAAAACAAGACAAAAATACTAAGAAACATATCTGCAGTGCTCATACATCTTGCAGTGCTCATACTTTTGTCATTTTCTGAGCTTTCTGGTATTGCACTTTTGTTGCAATATTCATCATTTGTTAGTCACTTTGGATAAAATCATCTGCTAAATGAACGAATGTGCAAATTGTAAACTTGTCTCTAGTTTGTTGTGGCATTGCATTGGAAACATCAAATTCTACTTCAGAAACATTGGTCTTGGCTGTAAGGCTTTGAATTGAATGTTTATTCTGTCTTGGATCCAAAGTTAAATGACACAATCTTCAATGCTTTTATCAAATATGTTGATGTGGTGTGCTGCAATGCATTGAACCGCTCTGAATGTCTTTACCCTGTTGGGATTGATGAACTCCTGCAGGTATGTACGACAATCTTCTGTCCCACTCATCAATGATGTGTCCTCCATTTATGATTTCTCCAAATAGATAGCACAGATCCTCCCATTGTACCTGACCCCCCCACACATCAACCGAAACGTCATATCCCATGCACAGTCTGATACCTCAGCGAGGTATTTTCAGCCAGGTTTGCAAGTTAACATGAAAAAACACATGGTTAAACCTTTCCAAAGCAGACAATTCAGACTTTAAATTCTGTTTGGATAAGATCGAACTGAAATTGTTGTAAATGCTGATCTATATGAATGTGCCAAGCAACCACAAACAGCCTACAGTGTATAATAAACTATATTATTTGGTGGAAGAATTGAATTCAGATAAATATCAATAAAAACTGTAGCCGAACATTGGTATCTTTTATCATTGTGCTGCAATAAGCCACTATGTCACTCATCACAGTCATTTTATCATGGGCAAAGAAGATTTTAAACACCACTTCACTATAATGCACAGCCTCTCATGGCTTTTTGCTTTCATGTTATCTGTAAAACAACTGATCCCTTAAAAATAAACCTCTTGTGGTGAAGTGCATTGAGGGTTTTCATTTGAAATGAAATATTATAGGCCCGTGGACATAAAATTGCACTCGTCTCTCACTCATTGTACCAAAACAAAACACATCATTTATATTTCAAACAAAAATCAAGCTCTTTCTGAACTAATGATGTGTTTGACTCAAGTCTGTCCTGGGCGCAGACTTTATGATGTGTGATTCTAAAGGATAGAAGAACAAGTGTGTGTGTCCCTTATAGCCGATGACAGAAGCTAGAGGTTCACCATCATTTGTACCTGTATTGTTTTGCAAATTGCTTCTTTCATCAGCTCTAATTGCAATGATCACTTATAAAGCGCTGTAAGGTGTCATGCACAACACGTGTAATTATATTTAGCATGACGCTTCATTTGCCGCCTAATGAATCCACAGAGTACGCATATACAGGTTACTGTTTGGTTGGCGTAATGAAGGACATTCGTTTTTTGAGGGGAGTGGCAAAATCTAGAGCCGGCATAATTGGTTGTGATCAGATTGATGCAGGAAGAGGAAACACACAATGAGATTTTGTGGATACAGTCATATCTATGTAACTATTTGCTTTGTGCAATGAAATTATACAGTACCAGTGTGAATTGAGATGATAGAAAGTAACAAGGAGGATTTATTTCTTTCCAAGCAGCTTTGTTTGTTGCTTAAACTTCACAATGAAATGGTCTGATGAATTTTTTTATATTTGCGACTCAAACAAGTTAAGCTCTATTACCACAAACAATAATTTTTACTCGTCCCTCAGTTTGTAAGAACAAGCATGAGTTAAGTGTAGATTAATGCACTTGTTTGCGAATGCCAGTTTATGAAGTAAGACATTCTGGATGATTTAAAAGCAGATGTGCATCTCAAGACTTGAAATTTAGCCTTGAAACTCTTCATGGCACAAGCTGATAGGTTCTTTGACCTTTTTTCTGTTAGCCAATAGAGTGCAACAGTGACCCGCCACTTATTCAGTATCTATGTTCCAGAAGTATTTTTCCCATTCTTATTTCCATAACCTCTTCATAAAATCCTCCATAAAAGTTATAAGCTATGAACCAATGCAACCAGCACTGATGTGAAGCACAACATCACAAACATTTTTTTGAGGCAAAAACAAAAAGACACAGATACAAATATGTGTACTTAACGTATTTCATGAGGGTCCAAACTACAATCCCATGAAGCATTGTGAATGATGTGATTGAATAAAAACAGTGGGAAAATATAAAAATGTTGATTTTAGGTTGTTGGCTATAAGTATAGAAACAATATATTTTACATTTATAGCAAAATATTCAGATACGTACAATTAGATAAGGGTAAAGTGAGACTGACTCGATTACGTCACTCACAGTGCGTCGTGGAGTTGGGTTGTTGCTCCGAGGCAAATTTTGCGGGTTTTGTTGGCTGCATTTCTCTGATTGATGAAGCGTTCTCGGCTGTAGCATGGGTAATATAGTTGTTTACCAGGAATTCAGCAATCAAACACACTTTTTAAACAATGAAGTTGAAATAATACAGATGGATGGCTTCAACAGAAGCATATACCATCAGTAAACAAACTCAGAGCTCAAGGAAAGTCTTACTTGAAGGTTGAAAGTAATCAGTGAAAATCAAATTGTCTATGGAAAAAATGAATGGGATTTTTACTTCCGGAACTTCTGTTGGCTTGCATTGTGTTAACTAATAGGTCCTTTGACATGTAATCTGTTAGCAAATTAACTTGAGTACTCTGGATTTGTCTAACATTTAAATTGCTTATTTTCCAGATAAGATGCTTTCACTGCAGCGTGCTGCAAGAGTTTTTCCCTGAAACCTCCTCCGATTATTTAGTGCAAATTATAACATTGTACTTTGTATTATATTACCCTGGAATTAGTTTTAAAAATGAGTTACCATAGCTGCATGAGACTTCTATGAGCTGTTTGAGGCTTCTAACACAGCTGCTGAGAGAGTGAAAGAAAACTGTCTCTCTTCTGACTGTCGTAATCCATCGCTCTCTATTTTTGTCTTCATTTGAATTTTGTGGAAATTTAATACTGACGTTTTTCTTTGGATGATGGAGCAAATGGATAAGCAAAAATTATATCTGCCATGGTCTCCCATTCATCGCTGTCGAGGTTTACCCTGCAATTCTTTACTTCCAAGTTACGAAACCCAGAAGTGTTAAAAGGGTCTATAGAGCTTAACTTGAATTGAAGTTTTGAAAAGTTCTCTGATTTGTCTCAATATTCACTGTTAAAATTATAGTCATATCATGCTGATCTCTTAATGTAACACTTGTTTCCAGGTATTTGTACAGCACACTGATCTGTTGAATGGGTATCTGTGGTTCCAGCCCTGAGGCCCATACTTCCTCCTCTCACTAACACAGACATGAAAGTAACACATTGAGAAAAGGAATCATTTAAACTCCTGCTCATGAGAACACATTTCCAGAGTATCCTGTAGGATTTAAACGAGGACATGGAAGAAAATACACAATAGTTATTTTTAAATATTTCGATATACATGTTTTATAAAAAATTTGAATTATGAAACCAATAAATATTAAAGGTGCTGTGAGATATTTTCTTTGGAATACCATGCATAAAATGTCCTTACTACCTGACAGATACAGTACCAGTGAAATAGGTGGCCTGAGAAATCACACCTGCATATATGCATTTTTTATATTGGCTAATCAGAAACACTCTACCTGTGAAATCATTTTGTATGTTTGGATTTGTTTGGATTTTGATTTTTATGTTTGGATTTCCCAAAATCGGGTTCACTGACATGACTTAGTAAAGCTAGGTTTTAGAGAGGTAAGGTGTGGCTGAAGTTAGCAGAATAGCTGAAATCACTTACAACATCTGCAAATGATGATTCACATTATTTTATTTAAGTGACATTGAAAATAGTTTAGAAGTGTGTAAAGACCTGGGTGAAGTTGTGCAGAGCAGCATGAAGGCTGGAGTTCATCGCACTAAGTGTTAAAGTTGTGAGATTGAGAGCCGGTAAGTAATTAATAAGATTCCTGTGGTTAAATCCATGTCTTCTGAAGCAATATGATAGGTGTGGGTGATAAAAATATTAATATTTAAGTCCTTTTTAACTATAAATCTTCACCTTTGACCAGCCACAACAAGGTAGGTGGTGTTCCCTATCAAAAGCTACACTTTGATTCTGCGCCTTTGAGAACGTGTTTTAGGAGTGACCAGCTGTGAATATGTGTGCAACACGTCAATGAAATTGACTGGAATTTATAGCCTCTGCTGGTGACATCATCAGGATGCTTCGGTACCAGGGGCTATAAATAAATGGCTACAATCCAGGAAACTCACCATAAAGCTCTCCTCATCCAGGAGCAGCATTTTCATGAAGAATGCGACTAGCCAAAAAACAAAAGAAGTGAAAGTGGAGATTTATATTAAAAAATGACTTATGTAGAGATCTGTTTGTCACAACTATGATTATCATCTAACATATCAGCTTTTGATGATTTAGATTTAACCACTGGAGTCTTTTAGATTACTTGTTTGCTGCCTTTGTGCAACAAAGTTTTGGTTACCGTTGACTTGCATTATATTGACTTACAGTACATAAATATTCTTCTATATATCTTTGTTTAAATTCTGCTGAAGAAAGAAAGTCATACACATCTGGGATGGCATGAGGGTGAGTAAATGATGAGAGAATTTTCATTTTTAGGTACATACATGTGGATTGGGATGTGGTCATGTGTCTGTCAGTGGAGAGAGAGAGGAAGTGGTAAGGGCCATCACCTTGTGATTGTTGATATCAAACACCTGTGTATTTCAGTGACGGTGGAGACATTCTTTAAAAGGCTGGCTGAACGACAGACCGGGAGAGTTCCAGTCACACACACACCCAACGTTACGAGGAGCTAAATGCTGCAAAGCTGTTGTCTTAATATTTAAGAGTTTATGTTCACTGAAGCTGATGAGTAAAAGTGATTCTGAAAAGGCAGAAATGTGACTGGAAACCTGAGAATAAAAGCAAACTTACATTTTCCTCCTTGTGACTGAGAACTTTACACTAGTGCTGAAACCCAGGAAATTGAAGATGACTGGCCACCATGGACACTGCTGGGTGAAGTCATCCCTTCCCAGGCTAGAATCCAGGAAACTCACCACCAAGCTCCCCTCATCCAGGAGCAGCGTTTTCAGGAACTCCTCTAAGTACAGGCTGAGGATTGGCAGGCATTGCGGAGCTGGTTGGCTTTAGGCAGATCCTCCACCATGGCCCCGGAACCTGCGTTGAAGCCACTGCTACCCTCTCAAAGATGGGCCCCCAGGACGAGCCAGAGACATTTATGAGTTTCTTTGAGCATTCGGCCACTGCCTCCGGCTGGCCACAAACCCGCTGTAGACCGCCTGGACTACTCAAAATTGAAGACAGCTGTCCTTTAACGAATTGGCCACACAATGGAATAACAACGCCAGGGGTTCCGATCCCTCACCCTGAGAGAAGCTGGCCGCCTGTTTGCATTTACCCAGAAGCCCCCATGAAGCCTGCCGGAAATGGGTGCTAGCCGAGGAAGGCTGTGGTGTGGAAGATGTCATTGAGCTGAAGGTGCTTGAGCAGCTAACCGTTCTCCTGCCCTGAAGAACTGCAGAATGGGTCCAGTGCCATCGCCCCACATCAGTGGATGATGCCGTCCAGCTGGCCGAAGCCCACATGGCGGCCTACCCGTAAGCCAGTGATTAGTCCAGATCTCTCTCACTCTCTCTCTCTCTCTCACTCTCTCCCTCTTGCTCCTCCTACCCTCTTGTCCTTCGCTCTCTAGGCACGCATTTGACCAAGTGAGAGAAATCAGTGGCCAGCATCTCCAGCCTGATGTCGCCTTCACATATCTGTATTTTTTGATTATTAGGGACTGGTTGTATCTAGTGATGCAGGACACTCAAACCCATGAGAATACAACACAGTTATCCAAGGAGCAGTCAGAAAACACTTTTCCAGGTGGCTCACCATAATCCTATGTCTTAGGGCAAGAAAGAACACTGCAGTGGTTAATGGCTCACTTTTATTGGCCAGGCTTTCGAGGGGATGTGCACAGATAGTGTGAACAGATGGTGTGTGGCATGCTGTGAATCCCAAGAGTGCCATTGTGCCCATTACAGTTGATAGAGGTCCCCTTCGAAAGAATTGGTATGGAACTCGTTGGGCCATTAGAGCGGTCAGCACATGGATATTGGATTTGTATTATTCCTGGTGGGTTATGCAACGCGATATCTGGAAGTGATGCCTTTACTCAATATCTCAGCATGCAGTGTTGCACAGGCACTCTTCAAAATGATCTCCTAGGTGGTGATTCCAAAGGAAATCCTCACCGATCAAGGCACAACATTTAGGTCACGTACACCGCAAACTTTGTCAATTGCTGGGGATTAAATCGACTCACACCAGTGTTTATCAACCACAAACTGGCTGGTTGAACAGTCATAGAGGTCCCGCAAGCCTCCACAGGGTTTTCTCACTTCGAGCTCCTGTATGTACGATCAGCCCCATCGGGTGCTTGATGTCATATGGGAGAAGTGGGATGAAGGACCTTCCCAAAGAAAAAAATGAATTCAATATGCCCTTGATCTTTGAGCAAAGCTACACACACTGGGTCAGTTGCCACACTAAAATTTGCTCAAAGCTCAAGAGAGACAATGCCGGCTCTATAATCTATAAATAATTTGCACCGGGAGTCAATGTACTTGTATCACTACACACGTTGAACTAGAAATTACTCGCCAAGTGGCAAGGGCCCTTTGAGATTAAATGACAAGTCAGGGATCTTGATTATGAGGTTAAATGACAGATACAGGAGAAGCATGTCAAATTTACTCAGAGAGGTGGTCCCCGTGTCCATGGTGATGGTAACACTGGAGAGGGCACAGCTCAGGCCGGAGGTGAAGTTCAAAACTGATCCATTCACCCTGGTCCCTTGTGGAGACCACCTCTCACCATCCCAGCTCGTGTGGGGTGGCCAAGTTGCAAAAGGAATTTACGGACCTGTTCTCTCCTCTTCCTGTTCACACAAGGAGTGGTAGTGTGTAGTCGGCCGTACCGGTTGCCCAAACATAAGAAAAAAGTGATTCGGGACGAATTAGAGGCAATGCTCGAGATGGGGTTAATAGAAGAATCGCACAGCGATTGGACTAGCCTGGTTGTTCTTATACCTAATAGCAACGGGTCAGTCCGATTCTGCGCAGATTACCGGAAAGTCAACGCAGTGTCTAAATTTGATGCATACCCAATGCCCCGAATTGACGAACTGCGCAATCAGTTAGGTGTGGCTCAATTTTAATCGACACTGGATTTAACAAAGGGGTGTTGGCAAATCCCTTTAACTCCATTATCCAGAGAAAATACAAATTTTTCCACACGTTCAGATTACACCAATTCATGAGACCAAGTACAGCATGACTGAGAAGGATTGCATGGCCATCAAATGGGCTGTCCAAACCCTCCGGTATTACCTACTGGGGCAGGCCTTCGTCCTCTGCTTGGATCACGCCCTGCTTCAGTGGCTCCACCACATGAAGGATACCAACACGTTGATCACTCGTTGGTACATGGCACTTCAGCCGTTCAAGTTTAAGGTGGTCCACAGGCCGGGGCCGCAGATGGTTGTGGCTGATTTCCTCTCCAGGAATGGTGCAGGCTGGACGGGGCCTGGGTCTGAGTCGGGCAGTGGGGGTATGTGGAGTGGGTCATGGTTGTGTGTCTGTCAGTGGGGAGAGAGGAAGTGGTAAGGGCCATCACCTGGTGATTGTTGATATTAAACACCTGTGTCTCATTTCAGTGATTGTGGAGACAGACTTTGAATGGCCGGCAGAACGAGAGACTGGGACACCCAACGTTATGAGGAGCTGCAATGTTGTTGTCTGAATGTTTAAGAGTTTTTGATGTCTGGTGAGTGTAAACTAAAGTGATACTGAAAAGACAAAAATGTGACTGGAAACCTGAGAATAAAAGCAAACTTATGTGGTATGCAATGCTGACTCCCACATCCTTCTTTCCCCCTTGTGACTGAGAACTTTACTCTGCAGAAAATGTTTTTCTAAGAAATAAAGAATAAAAAGCTAATTGGAGAAGTTAAAAACATTCTCTTAAGTGGAACCTTTATCCAGTGAAAAATAATTTTAAACTAGCCTAAGGTGGATTGCTGGTCTTAGCTGGTCTGGTTTTATGGTTTTAGAGGGCCTTCAGGAATCTGGTCAGCTAGATGACTGACTAAACAGCATAAAACCAGCTTTACCTGACTGAGATTAGCAGGTCTTTTCAGCGGGGCATTTTAAAGAGTGATATTTTTCTGAAAAACTTAAATGATATTTGTATATATAGAATACGAATTTGCTTTCTAAGTACTGCCAGTTCTTACTCTAATAGCACCCCATACCTGTGGAGACTTGAAGCTGACTGGACTGCTCTGACAAACTTCTACAGGACATTGCAACAGAAGCTCCAGATCCTCAGCCTCGATATATCCTCTCAGCAGGAGAATCTAAATAAATACACCAGAGAAGCAAAATAATGAGGACATTAGGTCTCAGGTCTGTTGAATGCAGATGTCTCCATCCATCAGAGAAGGACAAGTAGGTCTTGCAACAGATTTACACGTGTGAAGGACAGGCAATGGAGACAAAGCAGCAGGGAAAATAGGTGCCGTCCTGACAGGTATTTGCATTCTGCCACTGTGACCCACCCTCCTGTCAGAGCTGACCAGTTGAGGGAGAGGGGTGCTCTGGCTGTGAGAGTTAATCAATAGCAATGGACCAGGCTCAACTGACAGGGCCTAATGGAACTTAATGTAAGGGCAGAAAAGTGGAATGATTGATGTGAATGACAAAGTGCAGAAAGAGGAAGGGAGGAGGTGGTGGTGGGTGGATGGGAGGTGTTTCTATTCTCGCGGTGTCCCCTCCCACTCACCTGGAGGGCAGTGTGGTTAAAGAAGGTGAGACGGTCCTTCTGGAAGAGCCCCTGGGAGGTGTACTGGAGAGCTGAATGGGTGATGGCCTCACTGAGAGACACAACACACACTGACTCATCTTCATCTTGTAGAGCTGTCTCAATGGCTTTTAGGAACACTTTATTCAAGGCCTTCAATGTTGAACACAACTGGCTACAACTTTGTAGCCATGACAATGTAATGTCAACAAACCCTAAAATGACTATAAAAATTACAATTTAAACAACTTTACAGCTCAAATAAGACATGAGTTTTAACAGAAGAATTAATGTTAGTGCTTTTATGCAATTTTAAGCTTCACATTTCTGCCTTTAAACCCTCCAAAAATTGGCCACATTCACTTCCATTGTAAGTGCCTCACTGCAACCTCCATTTTATTTATTTTTTAAAGAAAAAATACAATTTTGTGGTAATCAACATTATGCCACAAATGCTGTCGATTGAGCTTAACATGTATTGAACCTGGAATAATCCTTTAAGAGGAAACAATCTTTATCTACTCCTTTACACTTAAATAGTATACTGCAATGAAACATTTTTTCAGAGGTTAGGCCGCTTTTTTAAACTTCTGCATCAATCTCAGTGTGAACAGTTTCGGTGTGAAAAATTAGCAAATATTTTATACTATCACTGTGTTTAGCTGCACTGGAATTGCCAAGCATGTGCATTTATTCTGTGACAGGACAATTTATATTTTATGACACGGCAAAGGTAATATTATTGACATTATTTTTTTTTTTTAAAGTTCTTATGAAATGGCTTAACAAGTTTTCTTTACTATGTTGACATATTTCCAACTGAAACAGGAAGTGTGGGTGGGACATACTGTATGTTTATTAGCCAATGCCTTTAGTTTTCGTCACATCCATGGATCATTATTTGCTATTTGTTAATTCTTGTCAGAAGTAGTTTATGTTTCAGATTTTTTTCTTCTTCTTTGCTAATATTTGTTGGGGAAGAAATCCTAAATGCCCATCTTTTATCCTGTCAATATTGGAAATATCTCAATGTACATATTGAAGAAAAAAAAAGAAAATATTTAATGTTCATTGTCAGAAAATAAGGTACATTTGTTCCCAGAGGAACAAAATAAAATAACTGTACCTTGAAAGGTACCCAATAGGTCCTTAAGGTACAATTCTGTACTCAAAAGGAGTTATAAACTCTAACTACAGGTACAAAAAAGGATCCCCGTGGTACCACCCCAGTGATGGCTGCTTGTCCTTTAAAAATGTCAAGTTTAATACTTTAAGTGTAGGTGGTATTAAGGGGAGGGATATTCTCATTCAAGAGAGCATTTTATTGGACAAAAATTAAAAATGTGAAAAATGTCAATGTTTTCGGTTCATTTTCCCAGAAGAGAAAGACTGAACAGTATACATTTTAAATGCGTATATCTGTGTAAAGTTTTTTTTTTTTTTTGGTAAACTTTTACAAGTCTACAATAGATGACTAACAGAAAAGGACTAAAAGCAACAAAATGCTATTTTTGATTGCATGGGATATTTACACTGTGAAAGAGCACTAGCATTTCGACTTGATTGTATGGTGTTTTACAGCAAAAGAGAGTGCTAATGGCACATGGCAAAAATGGTACAGTATGACTGTCACTGTCTGGTTAATACTGCAGTGTGTTACAGTACCTTGAAGGAGTACTGGTAAATAGGGTGGATGTTGTGAAGCTCTTTGATAGTGAATTAGAGTAAGGCTCTCTCTGATGCTGGCCGATAGAGATCTCATGCCTCATTGATATTTAACTCATACTCTCAAGCTGCAATAGCCTGTGTATTAACACAATATCATTGAATTACAAACAAATATAAGCTCTCATATGAATGTACAGCATGATTATACCATCTAGTGGCAGTTGTTTTAAGATGCTACTAGAACGAGCACTGACCTTTTTTCCGTAAATCAATGATTTACAATGTAATTAAATTTTTTAAGCTCAGTAACCATTACAGTTTCAGCACATGGCAACCTCCACCACCCCACCACCACTAGTTGAGTCCTGCCCTGCACGGGGGTAGGCTCCTCACCCCTGCCTCCTATATCTGGCAGGATCTGATGGTTCAGAGTACAACTTCTTCGGACTGCCAGACGGACAAAAAACCCATAGGATCAATTGGTTAAAGTTAACGTTAAATGAATGAATAAATGATTGAATGACCAAGAAAGGGACAGTTAGTTCTGATTTTGCAAATGCCACATGATAAATGTTCAAAATAGTCCAAGAGACTTTTGGGACCACTGTACAAGCAAGGTTCTATTCAAAACTTTTAGAAAACATTTAGAAAATATGACAAATAAGTAAAATAATGAAACTCAAAAATATGAAAGCATGTTGGAGACAATTTAAATGCAAATAAATAAATTAATTATGATTATTGTGGATTTGATCACAGGCAGTAGATGACCATTATTTTGTCATTTAACTTCCAGTGAAACAGGAGACTCTGTGACTGACTGACCTTCATCATCTCAAGCTTGGGTCTTTTGTGTGTTACCATTTGTACTAGGAGCTGCTCCTCTAGACCAGTATGTGTCACAGTGAAGTTTATAAGCATGGTCTGGGCCTGTAGCTCTGGGGAAAAGTGGGGGTTGGCTTGCTTAGTGTGTAGTAGGAGACCACGGTTATATTCACACTCCTTATCACCTAGTCTGATGTACCTGTGGGAACAACACATTGTGTTGATTTGTTCAGGCAAGTCTAGAGTAAAAAGTGCTAAACAGTGCTTGATGATAATAGCTTGTCATCTACTTTAAAAGCTGGAAAAAGCACTTCACCCATACTCCCGTTTCAGCAACTGCCTAATTGAAGCAAACAGAAAAGAATGACAAAACTCCCAATAGCCACCACAGGCAAAAGTCGTTAAATAAAACTGGAAGATGTTATTCCCAGCAGCCAATATTTATCCCAATTTGCATTTCAATTAAATCAGGCTTGGCTGGCCAAACGTTGTGGCTTTTAATTTTTCTCTAATTATCTGGCACCTGTCAGCCAGCGACAACAACTCTCATGCTAAAGGTTCCACAAAACCCGGGTCGTCTTCGGCTCTATATCTTCAAAAAATGGAATTAATGTACTATTGATAGAACCATTACTTCACCAAATTAAAGTCCCAGCTGATGGATTGGCTCATGTTCCTCCATCAGACATGAAAGGAATAATTAGTATTCATTATTTCACAGTGCAACATTGCAATTATTAATGAACTTCAGCCGGCAAGCCACACCAGATCCATCATGGCTGCCGCGGCTTTCCGGATTAATCACAGGCGTGGACCGATGTGTGGGTCAGGTGCTGGAATATACTTGTAATCAAATTAAACATCGGGCCATGGTTATGGGTCAAAGATGGGGACTGAAGGTGTCCCTGAGGTACAATGCTACAAGGACAAAAGGCATGAAGACGTGATAAATAAGATCTAAGAAATTAATATTGAGGAATGTCGCAATAATAGTCCCATTTAGTATACACTAGATTAGCAAGAAAATGCATTGATCCAGCATTTAGTTTAAATGAAATCTTTTGCTGAAAATTCTTTTTATTTAATTTTTTACATATCTTAGCACTGAACTATTAAAATCTAATATAATATAATACCATTGTTTTCTCTGATTTAAAACAACACTCTGCTGCATGAAACTCATCCGTATTCAACACGCATAAAGGAAAAGAGCAAACAAAACCACATTTATCAGCTTCTGTGAGTGAGGAATCAATACCGCTGCCTTCACCTCTATTCAAATCACACAACACTAATTCATCTTCCATTCTAGTTTTCATACTGCAGAGAGTCACCGCAAAAATAGGGCTCTTTAGAGCTCAGTACAGGTTCTTCCCTGGAAAATTTCACCTTCAAAGGATCTAGGCCAAAATTATCTGCTGGTAAAAAAGTACATAACAATATGTACTTTGCTGTTTATTACTGCAATATGTACAATGAGAGAATCAAATTGAGACAATAAAATTATTTAAGGTAAAGTGACAGATATTCAGAGATAGCAAAACTTGCCTACCTGTCTTCCAATCAGTGGTTCCAGGAGAGGGTCCAATGTCTTCTTGTTTTTAATCAGGATCACCTCACCACAGGCCAAAGCCTGCTCAATAACATCCAAATATCTGTAAGAGAACATCAGCAATCAGTGAGGCACCTCTCAGCAGTGTCTGGGACAATGTTACCAGGTAAAAAAAACTTTTGGTGAATATTTTTGATGACCAGTTACAGCATCTAAATAATACTATCAGCATGTTTACATGCACATTACGCTAGGTCAGGTTTTTGTGTAGTGCTATTGGTTACATCTGTCCAAGTATACAGTAGATGACACAACACAGAATTGAATATTTGAAAGAAGGACATCAGCTTAGGAAGTGTTAGAATACATGCTGCAAGTCACCTCTGTCTTTCGAAGCAAAGCTGAGGCCAGTTGTGGTCCAACGTGTAAACATGCTGGAAGAAGACGAGCTACAATTGCATTATCTACGTCTGTTAGCCTGACAAAATTTGGACGAAAATGTTAAACTGCCGTTTTAAAAAGATGAATTATTGTTTAAGTCTGGATCTCCCTATCTCTAGAGAGAGAAATTGGGAGAGAGAGAGAGAGAGATACATGACCGTGAGAACAGGCACTTTTCAATGCAGAAAAAATGCAAAAGCAACTAATGACAGAATAATTTGGTAATAGGGTAATAACCATGATAGAAACTTTACAACTAAAAATGCTACATCAAAACAATTTGACCTGAAAACACCTTTTAACACTTCACACTCTTTGGCCATACTGCAGCACCCTCAAGTTGGGCACGTATAGGTTTCTGATCCACTTGCTGGCTTGCTGCTGTGGATCCACTAGCAGAGGCCAGCACTGGCTCATTTTCAGGATGGCTGCATATTCAACAGACAACCGATCAGCTGGCAGGCCCTGGTTCTGCCAGGTTGTCACCGTGGCCTGATCAGTCAGCGTATGCACAGGGTCCAGACCGTCTGTCAGTGGGATAGCGGTCTGGATCAAGAGGTGTGAGAAGAGGAAGACAGACAGTGATGCTATTCAGTTCAATGCTCCACTGGGGTGCAGACACAGTTTTACAGTAACAGGATTTTACAGTAGACTGCTCAGGAGAAAAAAATGATCCAAAAAACTTGTAACCTTGACAAGAGATACAAAAGAGTTGGCAAAAGCTACAATGCAGAATAAATATGGCTGCCATTTAATTAATTAATTAATTACATTATGTTCTGATAATATAATAGAATAAATTAGCTCAATATCAATAGCTGCTGAGAAAAGCCCCTATATTAAGATAATTCAAAGGCATTACATTCTTGTGAGAAAGCATTGAATAAACATTTCAAAAAGTGGCTTTAGTTGTCAATATATTGTCAGTTTTAATGTCATATTGTGGCCTTCTTTACACAGTGATCTATTTTACAATCAATTTGGTCAGTCTCTCCAACGTAAACTTAGGAACCATTCACTCAGAACATGTTATCACATTCTGTTTGTCTATTGTTGGTCTGTGGAGCCTACATTTGAGTCAGGCAGATGACTTTGGCCATTTTTTTTCATAATAAATGGCCTGTTTTTAAGATAAAGTTTTAAAGGCACCTCAACAAAAAACATATCTTGAGATCCCTGCATTTTATTCCATTTTGTTGTGCACTGTCTAGCTGTTTTTGTAAGAAAGAACATATCCTGTATGAACAGCTGTAAGTAGGTTTAAAAAAAGTCTGCTAACTGTGAACTAGGGATGTGCCCGAAGCCGAATACCTTATTCGGAAAGGCACGAATGGATTCATCCAAATAATACGGAGCGGTGGTGGTGTAGAGGGCTAAAGCACTAAACTATTAAGCAGAAGGTTGTCGGTTTGATCACCACAGCCACCACCATCGAGCAAGGCACTTCACTCCAGGTTGCTCTGGGGGGGATTGTAACTGTAACAAGTGCTCTGTAAGTCGCTTTGGATAAAAGCATCTGCCAAATGTATAAATGCAAATAATATAAAAATAGTTGTATGATTGATTATACAAAACGCACAAGGATAAAGTGACATTTTAAATAAATATATCCAAAATTACAACAACTTCATGAAACTGTGCAGCCAATATTTCACTATTTCTCTGTAAACCTTATGAATGAAAATGAGCACAGTGTGATTTCAGATCGGCTCCGTTTGCAGTCTTTGTAAATTGTGTGCGTCTGGAGCTTATCAAGTGTAACATTAACTAAGATACGACATCCTATTCACTTTCCACTTCTTGAAATGTCTTTGTTAATATATCACACGATTCACACATAATGATTCCCATGAATTCATTTATTGCCTAAACCTGAGCACGATGTTACATTTCTGACTTGAAGTGATGATTTCACATCGGAGCCTGTCTGTCAGTCTCTTAAAGTGGACCACATGTCTATCGACATCAGCAATTAAGGTTATTAACTGGTTAAGCCCAGGGATGTAAAGTAATTTAGTAAAAATGTCTCAAGACGCTGGGTGCTCTGGCATCGCAATGTGTGAGTGACTTCTCCCATGCAACGATCATTGCAGGACTGTGGCAACATTTTTGCTAAATAAAATTATGTGGTTCAATACACTTTTTAGGACAGTTCAGAGTGAAATGTCCACTGACTGGTGCTAAAAGTGAGTGAAATGTTCTTCCAAACAGATATGGTTTTTATGGTTAATATTCTATCAAGTTTTTATTCAACAAAACCAACCCTTTCAGGGGGCCTGGGTAGTTCAGCGAGTATTGACGCTGACTACCACCCTGAAGTCACAAGTTTGAATCCAGGGCATGCCTTGTGACTTCAGCCAGGACTCCTAAGCAACCAAGTGGCCTGGTTGCTAGGGAGGGTAGTCACATGGGGTAACCTCCTCATGGTCACTATAACGTGGTTCTCGCTCTCGGTGGGGTGCATGGTGAGTTGTGCGTGGATGCCACATAGAATAGTGTGGGCCTCCACACGCACTACGTCTCCGCGGTAACGTGCTCAACAAGCCACGTGACAAAACATCTCAGACGAAGTATAATTTCTGAGTACTTTTGAAATCCCTGGTTAAGACTTTATTCCGAAACAAATTTAAATGCTCCATAGAGTATTCATCGATTAGGAATATTTCTCCTTATGTAATATGAAGAAACTGAAACTCTTTTTATTTCTTCTTCTTTAACTGTGCTAAATTTTAGAATGTTAAGTGTTCTTGAACTCTATATAAATGCACTATATAAATGTAACATTATTATTTTTATTACTATTATTTAACAAAACAATGGTGTCCTAAATTCCTGATAGACTTACGGGACTTTCAGCTGTTTGTAGGCTATATTGATTTTATTTAATTTCTTTTAATGTTTGAATTTATTTCACCTGTGCTGATGGAACCACTGCACATCAAATTGGGCCTTGTGAAACAATTTGTCAGAGCTCTAGATAAGGAGTTGGCAGCCTTCAAGTACCTTCAAGACATCTTCCCTAAGCTGTCTGAGGCAAAGGTCAAAGCCACAGTCTTCTTCGAACCACAGATAAAGAAGATCCTGGAGTGTAATGAATTCCCCAAGAAGCTCACTAGTAAGGAGAATGCAGCTTGGAACAGCTTTGTCGCAGTGGTTCGGGGCTTCCTTTGCAATCACAATGCCGAAAACTATGTGGAGCTGGTTGAGACTCTGGTGAAGAACTATGGCACGATGGGCTGTAGGATGTCCCTCAGAATCCATATCCTTGATGCTCATCTTGATAAATTCAAGGAGAACATGGGAGCGTACTCAGAGGAGCAAGGCGAACGCTTCCACCAAGATATACTGGACTTTGAATGCCGCTACCAAGGACAGTATAACGAGAACATGATGGGAGACTACATTTGGGGGCTGATTCGTGAAAGTGATTTACAGTATAATCATAAATCTACTCACTTCTAAATCATTTGTAGTCATTTTTGTTTTACTTTAGTATAAATACATGTTAATTTGGATTCATATGTTGTTCTTTTAGGGCGGCACGGTGGTGCAGCGGTCACCACTGTCGCCTCACAGCAAGAAGGTTGTGGGTTCAAACCCCAGTTGCCCTGGCCTTTCTGTGTGGAGTTTGCATGTTCTCCCTGTGTCTGCGTGGGTTCTCTCTGGGTGCTCCAGCTTCCTCCCACCATCCAAAGACATGCAGGCTAGGTTAATTGATGTCTTCCAAAAAATTGCCCTAGGTGTGGATGTGAGTGTGAGTGGTTGTCTGTATATGTGTGGCCCTGCGATGGACTGGCGACCTGTCCAGGGTGTACCCCGCCTTTCGCCCAATGTTAGCTGGGATAGGCTCCAGCCCCCCGCGACCCTGTACAGGATAAGCGGTTGACGATGGATGGGATGGATAGATGGGATGGGATGGGATGGATGTTGTTCTTTTTGACTTTATGTGAACAAATTTGCCCGTTTAGGTCAATTTCAAAATATTACTGTCCTGGTCACAAAAGCAAAGTTTGTGGGGAATAATAGCCATTTTCTATACTTTTGAGGCATAAGCAATTAGGAAATTACACTACCCAGGAACAAAAATTGTGTTACATAGTGTATTTATTATTCACTGCAAAATGTGTGTTTGACAATTCACATTTTGCTTGACACCTCTTGTCTCCAGAATAATGTTGTTATACATGAACAGACAAGTGATTCATGGTTCATGTTTCATGCAGGTATTAATATCTGAAATACCAGGAGAAACCACAGTTAACAACATATTCCACAGTTCCATAGCCTACAAATTCAGCTTCATCTGGAAAGAAAAAAATAAGAAAAAAATAATATTTTTTTTTAAATAATAGTTATTATAATAATATATAATAATATTATTATTAGGCTATTATTATGAAAAGGCATATACAAGGCACATTTTATTCATATAAACTATAAATGTAAGAGTAGCATTTAAAAATAGGCATTTTTGCATTATAAAAAAATTTGAATTAGAGAGAAACATTTGTGTCAAATGAAAACAATCATTTTTTTATTCAAAATAATTTCTTATAATTTTCTTATGATTATGTGTTGAAATGTGACCTGGACATGTTCTTGACAAGTGTTGTGAAATTCACAGGAGTAATACATAGACAAAGTGATTGAAATAGAGCCAAGGAGAAGAGGTAAAAAAGAAAACAAACAAACAAACAAACAAAAATCCTTAAAGTAACCTCAAATCTAGCCTTCAGGCCAAGAAAACCTCAATCTTAAGCCAGCTGTCTTTGTCCTCCCAACTGATTGTAAACACTGATAGAACATAATGTACATGGTCACAATTCAAAACTGGCTCTAAAAGTTTAGTTACATTTTCACTTAGCATCAATTTAGCACTCATTTAAGACTTCAATAATATTGCAGAGATGCTCCTGCAACGATAAATCTGTTCTGACATTGCCATTGCAGGGGCCGAGCTTCCAGAACATGTCACATAATAAATTCTCAGACAGTTAAAAATCACTATAATTTTATCCTAATGCATTATGGATTGCTTGGAATATCAATCAGTCCTGGGTGAAGCATTTTTAATTTCCAACAGCTGTTAAGGCTTTGAGGTAAGTTAATGATTACATATAGACGGGCTGATTTATTAGTCTAAACACTATTGCTTCCAGGTGAATGCCATAAAGACAAATAATTTGTCTTGATATGTTTAAAAGCCAAGCCGTCCCATTGTATCCCTATTCTTTTCTCCAAATATGAAAGTCGAACAGTTTAAAGAAAAGCACTAAAAGAAACATTACATTCATTTTATGCATTTACAGTGCTAACAATTTTAGATAATTCCACAGGTATATATATTATCAATGCTGCAGTGAAAAAAGAGAAAGGGAAAGGAGAACTCCTTTAATTTTTGTAACAAAAAAATAAATAAAATAATTACCCCTAAAGAAATTAAAAGTACTCCAGTATCAGTAAACTTATAAAAGTTGTTTATATTTTAAACAGAGCTGGGCTGCCTCATGGGGGCCGCCATCTTGGGATCACATGACCAATGTAATCTCTGCTGCTTCCACTCGACCTCATCATCCTCATATATATAACTGACACTTCTTATATTACTTTCTCTTCATTCATTTTAATATTCATATAATGTTATTTTCTATAAAAGACATATTTTCTATCACTGTAAGCGATGCGACCGCTCACAATATAATGAATAAATCTGTCCATACTGCAGGTGCGCTATGTTGGAAATGCGGTAACATTAGCAATCAATTCTTTTGATGAACTACATGGAGTGGACTTTTTACCTGACCATGTCTGAGGTCTGAGGATTTTCTGAGGTGAATCCCAAACTGCATTTATTGCTCAATCGAAGGGCACTGCTGCGGGAGGGGATGCCAGTGGAAAACTTGTACAAAACGAAAGTAAGAAAATGTATCTTTTCTCAAAGGACCCATCCACAGGACTGTTAGCAAAGGGTACATTCATACAGTAATGCTACTTTTCCTGAATCGGCCACTGATCTGCTGTAGATTGCGCTGTTAAAGGCATCTCTGCTTAATTTTCATTAATTCACCCGTGATATACTACACATTATTTCTGTTATTGTGCGATTATTACAAGATTTTAATTTAGATTTATTTAACAATATTAATTCAATTATTACAATTTTGTCCCCTTTTCTGGATGACCAAAAGGGTCCTTTAGATTTGTGATTGAAAGGGGCAGGAGCCAGTGCCCCTGCTTTGCCCGTTCTGTCCACATCACAGGACTGCAATTAGCACAATTCAACAATGGCATCTGTACCAAAAACCTAAAGCTTTTCCATGATTTAAAGAAAAAATAAAATCCAAATCCAGTTTTTCCAATCATAAACCAATTATCCTGACCAGTATGTGAGCCACATTCAGAACAAAATAGACAGCAGAAACAAAAATATGCCCTTCATTTTTCGCTGTCCAGAACTGGCCTACATCCATCTAGCCCCCTGCCCAAATCAATGGTGCATTTGGTGCATCCCTTTCTTCCGACCTCTCAATCTCAGCGTCTGGCCAAACATTTACGCCATGGCCACCTCTCCTTTGAACCAAGCCAAGCTCATGTTGTGATTAGGTCTGTTGGTGTAGTCTAGTCCCCTAACCCAGGACCCTCGCCTCTCACAGTCAGCTGGTACCTGCAGGCCTCCCACCAGCCGATTGGACAGCACAATGGTTTGGCTGGTGCGTGTCACTTCCTCCTGGCAGTGTAGCTTCTCAGCTGCCGCCCTCTCAAACTGAGCTGTTAGGCTTTACATGTGGCTGTCCAGATCCTGTCAAAGCAGCCATAATCGCAAAGCATGCAATTCACACCACTACTTCTTTGTTTTACTAAAATACATATGTATCACATGCAGTATTCAGTAAACGATATGGTGTATGCCTTAGAATTGTTAGTTATACTGTATAGTTCTACTTAATAAAGCATGATTTTCTTTTTAAGAGGTAGCACAAACACAATTTTCAGGCAAAACATTTCAAAACAAGTAGTTTGTTACGTCTAAAATATAAAACATTACATATATTGCTAAATTTTAAGACAAAAACGTTTTGGACATTCTCTGGTTTTCCAACTTTGTGGTCTGTAGTGAATGTGACTCAGCTAGGACACCTGTGTGAACTTAAAGGGAACTTACATCATACATTTCCTAAAAATCACCTTAGGAACAGTTGATTAAAGTAATAAACAAAATAGCAAAGCATGGTTAGTTTTGTGAAAAGTCCTAGCATAATTTATTTGCAGATGACACATGGTTTGATGTTTTTGTCATCTAATGCAATCAAACTCATCTATATTTTTTCAGTGTGACTTAAAACTATCCAGAATTGTTCAAATACTTTTGGGGGCTGCTGTCTGTTATTTTTAGAGGACACTGAATTGTAATAGCTATAGTAAATAAAACACATAGCACATTTACAGATAGATAGTGATTGAAATATGCAGATGCACTGCTTTAAATAGGTGCTAAGTATGATGGAAAAAAAAATATATATTTGTACATTTCACTTACTTCCAGTTCCTTTCTAACTCTGAGGAGTTTTGTGGTAGCAGCTTCTAGTTCAATATTGGCTTGAGCCAGAGCCAGATGCTTTGGTACAACCTCACAATACACCTGAAAAAACTTTTTACTCCACAGTCACACACGATGAGTCCAAAACTGCTCATTTCTAATCTTGTGTTACTCTAACAACTTGTGTCAAACCCCTTAAGTGGCGATACAAGATCTTGTACTGTACTGATACTCTAATCAATTTTCTACTCTGAATAAAAGCATCAGATAAACAAAATTTTGTGAGCGGTGTTTACACTAAACTCGAAGCCACAATGCTTGGGTGTTGTGGATGGTTACCAGGGCACTGCTATTCAGCTGCTAGGGTTTTCTGGGTGGTTGCATACAAGCCCAAGTAAAAAGAGTACACCCCCAAGTCTCTATGATATTCTAGACACTAAAGCCCAGGTCCCCTTCAATGCAAGTCAATGGGATTTTTACCTGCTTTATCAATTGGCAGGTACAATTAAGCCTCATCACTTTGAAAAGTAATAGCAAACCTCTCCTCATCAATCAAGACAGTTAAGTAGATTTCAAATGGTGTGGGGCGAGTTACTGTACACACTGAAATTTAATTCAAAGCAATAAAACAATTGTAATCCTGATGGCATAATAAGTACCATTTATGACTTGAGTGAGTTAGAAACAATTCAGTATTTAGTTTGACATTTCTGAGTGCAAATCATAAAACACCAAGATATCCTTTATTTAAAGTTCAGAAAGCAATATCAGGACATGACAAACCAAGAACAAATGCATTTTTCCTTTTAATTTTCCTTTGTTTCATTTGTCATAAAAATACTTAAAAATCTGCAATTTTATAATTGGAGTCAATCAGTTGCCTATACAAAAAAAAGAAGAGGCTCTGTGTTTTCTGATTGGTTACGGTTGTGACCACTTAAGTGTTTAGATGTCCTGTGAACATGATTGCTCATTGATAAATAAAGTATTTCAAAAGACTTTTGAAATATTTTTTTTACATCATCTTTCAGAGGAGCACAGTGGAATTAAATGGCTCTGGTCATGTGACTTTTTGCACTTACCTACTGTATGTAAAAATGTCTGCACTAACATTTACAATTGACTATAAAATAGATCAACACTTTTTAGACCTTTCAGATTTCAAACTAAATTTCAGTCACATGTAATCAGTGGGATTAAGTGGGTTCAGTGAGTTCAAGAAGTGGAGACCACTAGTGAAAATGCTTCCATTTTGTATTTTTATGATTTAATACAAAATCATTATTTCAAATTATATTATTAGCATAACAACTTCAGTAAAATGATGAATTGAAAATTGAAATTGGCTGTAATGACAGCATGCACTTAAGCTGGCATAGAATCCACAAATTTGTGTAAATCTGATAATTCATGTCATCCAGCATGATTCGAGAATGTTCTCTTAAGAGTATTTTTTGCGCTTCACTGGGAACATGAACATTTTACCGTGATTGTACAATGGAGTTAACATGGTCAGCATCACAAAATTTGCTTAATTTATTAGTGACCTATAGTGCAGAATCTTATATATTTCTTCTTCATTTAAACTTTTAACATTTCTTTGTTTTAAATATTTCAAAATCATACAATTTTTGATTTCCAAACTTAAATTCAATATTCAATGTGGTGTCAGACTTTCGGTCCTGACTCTACAGAAAGTAGCAAAAATTTCACATTGCAATCATGTAACTGTTTAGAAAATTTACATCAAACACAGGTCAAGTATAATCTCAAAATCTAAATTAAACTCTGCAAGACCTCACAAACAGCTTTTAAGGCTTGCTGAAAGTAGTAAAAGCAACTTGATCTTTTTAATCTAGAACCCATTATCAGATTAAAAACCTCTGCAACATTTGAATCTAAAACCCTATATCACAAAGGCAAGCAATCACCAACACTTTCAGACTCAAGAGTCCCTCAACCTTTGCTGAGTTTTGGCATTCATATTGAGCATGCTGTATTTACTAGCAGGAACTACTGTACTTTCCCTCGCATATCCTTAACTCCAGACTTGGGAAGGCTACACTGGCCTGTTATGAACTCTGTTGATGCCAATGAGCTGTACACACCTGAGAAGCAGTTGTCTTGAGTTTATGAAGGCCAGACTGAAGCCTGCCGTGTCTCAGCTGTAGCTCCATCTCTCTATTTCCCAGCAGACTCTCGTAAAGCCTCAGCTGCTCCAGGAAGCTCTTGGGAGTGCTGTAGTTGTGCCTCCTCTCATTACAGCAGAAATGCTCACTAACCTGTTTGAAGCTCACTTGAGTATGGGCCATGATAAGACTGATGGATTCCCGTACAGCCGGCTGTAAAGACGAGTGTTAGAGCAAGGAAAGAGGGTAAGAGAAGGACCTGTACGGATTAAACGCTCTTTAACATCCTCACCTGTCACAAACCCTGAAATATCATCTTCATAAATCCTGAATTCATCTCCAAGTTTGTATGTTTTTGCCTGCTTGTGGACTTACTCAATCTGAAATTTAGGTGCTGGAAGCCAGGGGGGAAGATTAAGCTGGAAAATAATAGCCCATGGTTGGTGACACAGAGCGTATAAAGTAGGGTGAGTGTTTATATCACGTGGCTTCTAACTTTCAGAGATGCGTTGTGTTTTATTTATTGGTTATTTATGATGAGTTCTGCTCTCCAATGACTGACTCATTTATCAGACTGTTAAAGATCAATTCATGCAAAGGCAAATGCACTATAAAATTGCAAGAACACAGATCATATTTCACTGAAAAGCAATAAAACATGTACATGTAACTGGCTGGCAGAAGACTGTTATAAATGAACATCTGACATAATGCTATTGGATAAAGAGGGTATTGAGTTTAGATGCATGTTAAATAATCTATCGATCTCTTACTCTCAAAGGTCAGGGTTACTTGTGTATGACATTAAACACTTTCATGCTGTTCTGCTTTTTACAGTTACAAATACATTACACCAAAAATTACGCACATGCTCAAAATGTTGCACAAAGTTGGAGTTTTATCATAAATCTATCTAATAAGTTTTACTCACATTGTGTTCTGAGATTGGAATAGATTACTTAAAAGATTATTCAAATGTATAATGATATTAGAGTGTCAATTCAATTAGACATGTCAAAGTTAACGCATTGAAAAGTGGTTACATAATATATCAGCATTTATTCAATTTCATACTATAACATTTTATTATGTACAATGTGATTTCTTAAAACTGTTTGGAAAGTCATGTATAGTCTTTGGATGGTAGTGTGTGGGATTCTTTTTTTTTTTTTTTTTTTTTTTTTTTTGTAATAGTCATTGGATGGTAACATATAATAAAAAAGAGCATTGTTGCATAAAATTGATAGTTTTATTTGCACAAATGGCCTTGCATAATAATTACACAAAGGCCTATTATTTACTTTTCTTTCCTTAAAAAGCAACTTTAACACTGACTGTGTTTTAAAGAATCCTAGTTAACTATGAAAATATCCCTAAATTCACTACTCCAGTATTGTGGCCTAATACTGAGAGAAATACACACAAACTTACAGCTGGTCACATACAGTCTGGATGAAACAGCTGTGGCTTCTCTGAGGGTCAGTCTGTGTGTATTAATCACTGTTGCGTTATTAGCATAAATGATCCTGCTTAGTGATCGTTCCACTGCTGCAGGGAAAATAACAATGCTGAGAGAGAGAGAGCAACTTCGTCTGTCATTGAGCTCACTGTGCATGTGATCAGCCATTTGTCTTCACTTCAGAGTTGAGCTAATGATGAGGAATTTGGTGCACATGCAAATGTGAGGAGAGAACAATCATTGAAAGATTAGTGGTTTTTATGCTTTTTAGTTTTATTGTGCAATGATATGCTATCTGTTTTAGCTAAGCCTACTGAGAGAATTTAAACTACAACCTGGTAACTATTAATCAAGCTTATTATTTAAAATAATGAAACACAGAAAGACTATAAAAACCCTTTTGCAACATTCAAAGACTGTTAAAATGTTTGACGAGCACAGTCCTTTCATGTGTTGAAGTAATTGCATTTGAAACTGATAGCTGGGCCAGGGCATATGGAAGGGTTTGTCTCTTGTCTGCTTGACTGGTTGACTGAAACTCATATTTACCTGAATGCCTGGGATGTCCTGCAGGAACCTCAAGCTGACAGACTGTAGGGCCTCCAGTGGCCACTCCTGGAACCAGTCCAGAGAAGTGCAGATCAACAGAGCTGGGAAACGCCACACTCATACACGCAAACTGTTACCTACCGCAGACATGCAGAGCATATCCTACACACATTAACACACATACATGTGTAATTTATATATGTACCTTGATGGCATACTGAGATATGCAAAATCACATTTAAAGTATTACAAAGAATCCAATTGTTGCACTCGGATCATAAAAAAGCTCCAGCAGTTCTCGTTGGTGTCCAGCAGACCCGATTCCTGCACCTCACTCCTCACAGCTTTCCTAACACAATCCACCTCATCTTCATTCAACAGATCAGGAATTTCACCTGAGGTTAGACCTTCACAGAACATGGGTTCATTTTTATTACACTGGGCTCATCTGCATTTGTGCATTTACAAAGCTTTAGACTGAGCAGGTTATGTTTACTATAGATATTAGCTCGTGAAACTAGTTAAGATTTTGATACACAGTATTATTTGTTTAAAGAAAGCCACAACTAATATCCTATAAAGGTCAAGTCCACTTCAATTCATCAATATGAATTACAGTGAATTAAAATTTTCAAACAGATTAACATTTTGAAAACAGATCAGTTGGTGGACATGAAATGTACAGCAATTTTGTAAAGCTTTTCTTAAATGACTTAAAGGTGCAGTGTGTGATTTTTCCACCACGTTCCGCAACTTACTGAAACAGAAAATATGATTGGTTATAAAATATCCAATCGTTTCTGAAATTAATGTTCTGCTTGATGGATCATCTTAGTTGGACTGTCTGTCTTCCCAGTGCCATCAGCTCCCGCAGATCTGTGTGCATTTAGAGAGAATCTCTGTACACTTTTAAAAAAAATTATATTAATAATAATAAAACGTCTCAGTTACTGACGTAACCTCCGTTCCCTGATTGAGGGAACGAGACATTGTGTCATTGAGTTGTCATTGCGGAGCCCAGACATCTCTGATCTTTAGAAAAGGCCAATAGAAATTGGCATGTGGAATTTGCATGCTACTCCCTCAGACATACGTGTATAAAAGAGTAACACTGCAAACACACATCAGGTATCACACTAAAGAGCCGGGCCAAAGACCCGGCCATTTCAGTGGTTGGTTCAGTGTTGTGGCAGGAGGGACACAACATCTTGATCCCTTCATCAGGGAACGGAGGTTACGTCAGTAAATGAGACGTTCCCTGTCTGTCACTCACTCGACATTGTGTCTGTGAGTTGACACTAGGGCTCCCAATGGAAAACATCACAAGAGCTGAACCGAGTTACGCAGACTGGCGGTGCGAGACGGGCAGACCTCTGTGTGCCTCGCAGCCAGCGCAGCAAGCCGTCGCATAACTACCCCCAACACACTGGCAGGCATGAAGCGTTGCCCTGCACCTCATCATGGATCTCCGGGAAGAAAGGAACTGGGGGCGGAGTGTGGCCATGAGCCCAGCTCTCAGCCCGTGCGTCGAGCACCCCGCAGGAAGCAGACGCCCCACGTTTCACGGACCCCCTTGAGGACCCGGAAGGCTCCCAGACGCTCCTGAGACGATCAACCCAGTGACCAAGACGTTAGCTCCGGAGCTGGTAAGCAGACCACTCCGTCGCCCGGCGGAGGGCCGGGAGGAGAATCTTTTGTTTAATTTATTTCAATGTACCCACATTCTCAGCAAAAGAGCTATTTCCTTTGTCTCTGGGTCACCTGGCCCGCAAATGCCGTTCTCACAGTGTTGGGGAGTAACAAAATACATGTAACGGGAATATTTAATAATACTAAATATAAGTAACTGTATTCCACTACAGTTACAGTTTAAATCTTTGGTAATTAGAATACAGTTACATTCAAAAAGTATTTTGATTACTGAAGAGATTACTTTGCATTTTATTGTCATTTGATTCATTTAATATTTAGTCATTTCAGATGAAAAACATTTATACATATAAATGATACGATCCAAAGTGCATTTCAACAGCGGGGAAACTTTATTATGATGTGTCACATTCATACGAGCAGACAGAGAAGTAAGATTGAACTATGTTAGAAGCAGGAAAAATAGAAATAAAGCATGTGTAAATTGTCATCTTTACGCTAAGCTGAAATGCTATTTCTAACCATTTTACGTGCACGTTCCCAAGCTTGTCATAAGAAAATTCACGTCGGATCATAATTTCTTTGATATTAGGGCAAAAAATATTCTTGATAATAATTTTTGTATTGTTTTCCTGTGAAAACATCTAAAAATCCTTAGAACAAATCAATTTGATTTATCTTGTTTTAGAAACAACACTGAATATGATATTTAGGTTTTTCAGAGAATGTATTTTTAACATGTGTATTTTGTCTTACTGTAGATTTATAATCAAAACAATCTACCAGTGCAGAAGAAGAAATCCAAAGTATTTAGAATACATTACTGAATTTGAGTAATCTAATGGAATGGTATTCTGTAATCTGCAGTGGAATACATTTAAAAAGTAACCCTCCCAACCCTTTATATACAGTACATATAGTTACTTCATTTCTATATTCATTGTCTGGTTATTTTTATTTAAAGGGATAGTTTTCCCATTTACTCACCCACCCTCATGCCATCCCAGATGTGTTTGACTTTTTATTTTGCAAAACACAAATTTTTATTTTTAGAAGATTATTTCAGCTCTCTAGGTCCATAAAATGCAAGTGAATGGTCGCCAGAACTTTGAAGCTCCAAAAAGCATATAAAGGCAGCATAAAAGTAATCCATACAACTCCAGTGGTTAAATCCATATCTTCAGAAATTACATGATAGGTGTGGCTGAGAAACTGATAAAAAATGTAAGTCCCTTTTACTCTAAATCTCCACCTTCACTTTCAGATGTCGAATCTCGCCTAGGGTACCAAATAATCCAGAACAGCCACTGGTAATGTTGCTATTGTCTTATGCACTTAAAATGAACTTGATGTCTGTGCTTTGAATTACAAACTTTGGTCATGCACTGTCATTGCTGTTAGATTTAATGTTTCATTTATGTAATGTTTTATTTACTTTTTAAAAATGTCATAAGAAGCCTTTTGTGAGGTTATTTTTGTTAGTATTAAATAATGGAATACATTTTTTTCCTCTTTGTACATTTATGTTAAAATGATAATACTACTGTGGCAGGGAGGAGGGTGGGGCTGGGTCGTGATTATACACACCTGGTCCCTTATCGGGCTAATTGAGGCCGATTGCAGACGGTGGTCCGGGAGAGAGAGATAATTTACGGACATGTCCGTCATGTGTGTGTTTGTGCTTTTTGTTAAGTTTCTCATTAAACTATTATTTATATCGTCAAGCCAGTTCTCGCCTCCTCCTTGCCCGTTGAAATGCTTTACAACTACTCAAATGCATGTGATGTAAAATAGAATTAGGTTGAAATTAATCCAAGAGTAATCCAAAAGTAATCAGATTATATTACCCCAGAAATTTATGCGATATACAAGATTACATTACTGATTGTATTTTTGTCATGTAATTTTTAATCAGTACCTCTTTACAATTCACAAGTAATCTGGCCAACACTGGCTATGCGCTATGGTGTGGTGTGCAACGCCTTATTCAATTTTTGTGACAGCAATAAATCTAAGTGCAATTTGTGTGTCTGGGCACACGCAAACTGGGCGTGGGTGGGAGTGTTTGCCCTATCTGTGGGTGTATGTGAGCAAACAGTGGGTGTTTTTGCAAAAATATGTGGGAGGACTTTGTAAACAAAGTGTTGCTTATTTAGTGATAAATAAGTCATTGCGCTTAAGTCCTGTGAGAAACTCATCTATTTACAGAGCATCTATTCCACCAGCATGGTGCTATCAAAGTGCATGTTCAAACTCTGGAATTACAATGGCACATAAAATGATGGCTCTGACAATTTGTTAATACTAGCCATGGTCTTGTGTCAGTCAGTAGATCAATATGATTAAATATATGCACATTCTCTATAATTTAACAGACCCTTCATCCACTTAGTCCCGACAAGAACCATCGTTTCCTTGCGTATAAAGAGCGTGTCATAGATTTATACCTGACATTCAAGAAAAGCATAGTTACTGTTAGTTAATGTTACTGAATTCAGTGGGACAGTCAGTCAGTTACATAGTCTGATAAATGTCTATGCATTGTGTGATTGGTCGCTCTTCTTTTCCACTGGTGCTGAAATGCTGCATATTAGTGATTTACAGCATTTGACTTATTCTTTTCTTCATGTATGTAATTTTTTTTATTTCATTTCAGTGTGAAGTTTTCATTTTACCTGTTGTAAAAACTTTAAACTTTACTCCATTAATTATTATCCTTAACTAGTCAGTAGGTATTTGATCCTGGATCCTCTTGATTGTTTAGGGCACACAAACAAGAAAATAAATCGGTTCCTATGCATATATCAAGCAACTTATGATTGGTCTGTCTTCATTTATTGCAATTTCACCAACCCACTCATGCCTTAATATCATGCTTGCAAAAATATATCAAACCACCTTGGCCATGCCCAATGATTTTTCACATATTGCATGTCACATAGCAAAGCACTTAACACAAAGTGGTCTAACTTAAAATAAGGACCAATATCTCATGGCATGCCGATATAAAAATCTTTCTCTTTAGAGCAGTGAAGCATTAACACTTACACCCGCATCAGTTATTTGTTAACTCTGATGATGATGATCTGATGCTTTATTCTGGCTCAAACACTAAGCAGGTCTCTGACCTCGAAGTTTGACATCAATGACATATGAGAGCCACCATCTGTGTTCTGAAGGTCTTGATCCAATGACACGCAGGCCTGTTTCAGTCACCCTTAATCTACTTCACCGGCCCTGCTCCATTTACATATGTTTTCCATTCATCAGAGCAACACACAGTGAGTCCCCCAGTAGCATGTGTGAATGTGTGTGCAGGAGGCTCTGACCTGACAAGAGAAGGGTGCTGATGATGATGAGAAAATGCTCCTCTGGGACCTGAGTGTCTGTGAGGAGCAGCACGGTGGGAACGTTTTTAACCACCGTCTTCACATACAGTCTGGACAGATCTGCCTGACAATATTACACAAGAGATTGTTCAGCACACCTACAACATAGGAGGGCAAAATAAAACACCAAAATCAGTTTGAGCTATCGCCTAGAAGTAAGTACATGTGCTCCAGACACATTGAGCTGTGGCGCTCATGTTGAAGATACAAGTTTGTATCTGGCCGATGTCATCTCACAATACCTTTCCCCCCTCTACTTCCCATTATTTCTTGTCAATTCCAGTCTCAAGAAAAAAAGCAGAAAGTCCCTCAAATAATTTGACAAAATCAGTGAGATGGGGAGACAGAGGACAATGGAGCGTTTTAATTTTTCTGTGTTTGGAATGCAGAGGGAAACTATGACTTTCCAAAAAAAAAAAAAAAAAATTATAATAATAGAGAGAGAGAAAGAGAGAGAGAGAGAGAGAGAGAGAGAGAGATTTGTCTCTGAGAGATGGATTACAGCAGTCAGAGGAAAGAAAGATGCCTAATTTACTGTCAACCCCCCCCCCCCCCACCCATCAGTTGTATTTGAAACCCCATCTTTTTTAGTTTTTTAGTTATTGTCAGGTTAATATAACACAAATAAAAATGTTATAAATTGACATTAAACAATAATAAAATGAAAAGGCTGTGCTAAATAAAGGCAAAACGTTGAAAATGATCTACTGTAACTTTTTTTAATTTTATTTTTCTTCATAACTAAAAAAAAAAAAAGTATAAAAACATGTATACATGCCAAAATGAACTGTACCATTAATAGACTTATAATGAGCAAGGTTCAATCTTAATACCACACACACACACACACACACACACACACAAATACAGGTGAAACTCTAAAAATTAGAATATCGTGCAAAAGTTCATTCATTTCAGTAATTCAACTTAAAAGGTGAAACTAATATATTATATAGACTCATTACAAGTAAAGTAAGATATTTCAAGCCTTTATTTGATATAATTTTTATGATTATGGCTTACAGCTTATGAAAACCCCAAATTCAGAATCTCAGAAAATTAGAATATTGTGAAAAGGTTCAGTATTGTAGGCTCAAAGTGTCACACTCTAATCAGCTAATTAATCCAAAACACCTGCAAAGGGTTCCTGAGCCTTTAAATGGTCTCTCAGTCTGGTTCAGTTGAATTCACAATCATGGGGAAGACTGCTGACCTGACAGTTGTGCAGAAAACCATCATTGACACCCTCCACAAGGAGGGAAAGCCTCAAAAGGAAATTGCAAAAGAAGTTGGATGTTCTCAAAGTGCTGTATCAAAGCACATTAATAGAAAGTTAAGTGGAAGGGAAAAGTGTGGAAGAAAAAGGTGCACAAGCAGCAGGGATGACCGTAGCCTGGAGAGGATTGTCAGGAAAAGGCCATTCAAATGTGTGGGGGAGTTTCACAAGGAGTGGACTGAGGCTGGAGTTACTGCATCAAGAGCCACCACACACAGACGGGTCCTGGACATGGGCTTCAAATGTCGTATTCCTCTTGTCAAGCCACTCCTGAACAACAAACAACGTCAGAAGCGTCTCAAGCGCTCTCAAATTCCAAATTTGAGAGCAAATTTTGCATCTCATTTGGAAACCAAGGTCCCAGAATCTGGAGGAAGAATGGAGAGGCACACAATCCAAGATGCTTGAAGTCCAGTGTGAAGTTTCCACAGTCTGTGTTGGTTTGGGGAGCCATGTCATCGGCTGGTGTTGGTCCACTGTGCTTTATTAAGTCCAGAGTCAACGCAGCCATCTACCGGGACATTTTAGAGCACTTCATGCTTCCTTCAGCAGACAAGCTTTATGGAGATGCTGACTTCATTTTCCAGCAGGACTTGGCACCTGCCCACACTGCCAAAAGTACCAAAACCTGGTTCAATGACCATGGTATTACTGTGCTTGATTGGCCAGCAAACTCGCCTGACCTGAACCCCATAGAAAATCTATGGGGCATTGCCAAGAGAAAGATGAGAGACATGAGACCAAACAATGCAGCAGAGCTGAAGGCCGCTATTGAAGCATCTTGGTCTTCCATGACACCTCAGCAGTGCCACAGGCTGATAGCATCCATGCCACGCCGCATTGAGGCAGTAATTAATGCAAAAGGGGCCCAAACCAAGTACTGAGTACATATGCATGATTATATTTTTCACAGGGCCGACATTTCTGTATTTAAAATCCTTTTTTTTTATTGATTTCATGTAATATTCTAATTTTCTGAGATTCTGAATTTGGGGTTTTCATAAGCTGTAAGCCATAATCATAAAAATTATATCAAATAAAGGCTTGAAATATCTTACTTTGCTTATAATGAGTCTATATAATATATTAGTTTCACCTTTTAAGTTGAATTACTGAAATTAATGAACTTTTGCACGATATTCTAATTTTTCGAGTTTCACCTGTGTATATATATATATATATGTGTGTGTGTGTATGTGTGTATATATATATATATTAAAAAAAATTATTTTTTGGAACATTATAATTACCTGAAATAAGAAATAACTTTTTAGTAAAGTATATTTTTTAAAGATTAAATTTCAGTTGTACAACCATACATTTTTTTATTGCATTACTAATAAAATACTAATATAAATACTAATAAAATTACCCTCAGCCTCACATAGATAAGAGATGTCATCTAGCAATAATAACATAGACAATGTTTGAAATGAAAAGCATACAAACTTCAGACTTTAATGAGGGAAAAAAGAGAGAAAGCTGTAACATCTTCGTCTATAACAAAAACTATACATCCCTCTAAGAAATCAAAATTTAAGATAGTATATACTCATATATGCATAGACACAGAATAAAACTTGTAGGAATTGTCTTTTTGTCATTATGTGTAGAGGGCATCAGACAGTGAGTGTTGAGTGTATAGAGATCAATGCAGCTCAACCAACTGGCCTCAGATTTACCACACACTGATGAATG
Source organism: Moxostoma hubbsi (assembly GCA_032164185.1). Taxonomy (NCBI): domain Eukaryota; kingdom Metazoa; phylum Chordata; class Actinopteri; order Cypriniformes; family Catostomidae; genus Moxostoma; species Moxostoma hubbsi. Next base: position 17,278,409 of record JAVLUX010000015.1, on the reverse strand, counting down.
AAATGATAGCAGCAGCCCCATCAATAGGGCATTGAAATATTTGCCTTGGTCCTTTAATAGGATCTGGCAATTACTCCCCATTGCATCCGGGCAGGACTAAATGAGATCGATGGAGCAGGACAGGGTATCGATCAGGGAAAGTGTCTAAAAGAAAGCTTGATCTCTGGCAATGAATCATCGCCATTTTAGATTTATCAGTGGTGGGTACTATGATTTAGGCAGTTGATGTGGGTTGCGAATTTTGGCATAAATATAATTTGTCACATTTGTTGTGGTTTTTGTTCTATTCTTTATCATGTACTCCATTGATTGTACTGTGTGTTTGGATTCTATTGGCTTGAACTCAGTGGAAGCGGTTACCTTCTGGTCCAGTATGCTGTAGCCCTTGCTGAGAGTGGGCTGGAACACATCCATGTTGGAGAGGTGGGCGGCAAGGCGGGTCAGACTTTGTTTGCCACTGCCGCCCACACCTACGAGCAGAGCGTGGCCTCTAGGACATGGCAGGATGCAAGTGATCCGACACCTGCAGAGACCAGTCAAAAAAATAACAAATAAATAAACAGTGTTAGCATTGTTACACTGCAGAAAAAATTCTTACTCAGTATTTTTGTCTTGTTTTCCAGTAAAAGTATGCTTAAAACAAGAAATTAAAAAACTTAAAAGGGAAAAGAAGCTTATTATCCTTAATCCACTGGCAATTACTTGTTTTAAGCATAAAGCTCACAAAATTGTGTTAGAATTCTCTAGAATAATTTCTTATGTCATTTTGCTTCTCAAGTAAAGTAATCTTGTTTATAGGATGTTTCAATATTTTTCTCTGGAAAACAAGACAAAAATACAGAGTAAGAAAACATTTATGTTTCGCAATATAGATCTAAAGTTGAAGTCAGAAGTATACATACACTTAGGCTGAAGTCATTGTGGCACGGTGGAGGGCAGGGCTGGGTCGTGATTCATCACGCCCGGTCCCGTATTGGGCTAATCAAGCGGATGATGTGCGTGAGAGAGAGATTGTTCACGGACATGTCCGTTGTCCTATGTGTTTGTCTTTTGAGTTTTCCATTAAAACTATAATTTATACGTTAAGCCGGTTTCTCGACTCTTCCTTGCCCGTGAACATGAACTTCTTTACATTGGTGCCAAAACCCGGGAAGGAAGAGGGATACACCGTAGCGGAGTTCTCGCCACTACCCCAACGAAGCAGCCGAGTACGAGTAGCCCAGCCACCTGGACGTGGAGGAAGGGCCGCCGACCGCAAGGGGAGAAGGGGCTCCTAGCCGACCACCTGGAGCGGTCAGGGCCGCTGCCAGGGGCGGAGGATGCCCCTACCAGCCGCTGAAACACGGAGGGGTCGAGGAAAGACCGCCGTCCGCGAGCGGGGAGGGGATCACGACCGACCGCCTGGAGCGGGAGAACCACTGCCAGGGGCGGGGGAGTCCCCTTCGACTCCCCGAGAACACGGCGGGGCGTTCCATCCGCCAGGGGCTGGAGGACTGCCTCGGATCCGCCTGGAGAGGCGCGGCTGCCGTTCGGTAGAGGGTGGAGGAGTGGCTGAGGAACAAGCTACGGTGTATCGGAGAACCGGCGAGTAAGGTTTTTTTTTTAATCTCTCTCTCCTCTCTCTCTCACTGCCGCTCTGTGTAGGCCTTTTCCCTCTTTTTTAAATTATGGTGTTTGTGGGAGTGGAGGTACTGCTCAGTGCAGGAAGGACCCCCCCATATTTTTAATTATTGTTGTTTCCCTCCCCTTGCCCCCTCCCTCGTCCAGGTAGATGGGGATGACCCGCCGGCAGACCACGTGGGAGGCGCCCCCCTCCAGGGGATGTATGTCAGGCCAGTGGTCCCCAGCCTGAAAGAACGAGGGAGGAATGTGGCACGGTGGAGGGCGGGGCCGGGTCGTGATACAACACGCCCGGTCCCATATTGGGCTAATCAAGCCTCCAAGAGGGTTAAAGGCCGACCGTGGATGATGTGCGTGAGAGAGAGATCGTTCACGGACATGTCCGTTGTCCTATGTGTTTGTATTTTGAGTTTTACATTAAACCTTTAGTTTGTATGTCAAGCCGGTTTCTCGCCTCTTCCTTGCCCGTGACCATGAACTTCTTTACAGTCATTAAAACTAATTTTTTTACCACTCCACAGATTTAATATTAGCAAACTATAGTTTTGGCAAGTCGTTTAGGACATCTACTTTGTGCATGACATGAGTAATTTTTCCAACAATTGTTTACAGACAGATTGTTTCACTTTTATTTGACTTTATCACAATTCCAGTGGGTCAGAAATGTACATACTCTGTTATTTTTTAACAGTGTACATAAGTTTACTGTGCCCTTAAGCAGCTTGGATTCCAGAAAATGATATCAAACGTCTGATAGGCTAATTGGAGAACAATTGGAGGTGTACCTGTGGATGTATTTTAAGGCCAACCTTCAAACTCAGTGCGTATTTGCATGAAAACATTCAAATAAACCAGCCAAGACCTCAGAAAAGAAATTGTGGTCCTCCAAAAGTTTGGTTCATCCTTGGGAGAAATTTCCAAATGGATGAAGGTACCACATTCAACTGTATAAACAATAGTATGCAAATATAAAAAACATGGGACACACAGCCATCATACGGCTCAGGAAGATGTATTTTGTAACCTAGAGATGAATGTAGTTTGGTGCCAAAGGTGAAAATCAATCCTAGAACAACAGCAAAGAACTTGTGAAGATGCTGGAGGAAACAGGTAGACAAGTATCTATATCCACTGTAAAATGAGTCCTATATTGACATAACCTGAAAGGCTGCTCAGCAAGGAAGAAGCCACTGCTCCAAAACTGCCATAAAAAAGCCAGACTACAGTTTGCAAGTGGACATGGGGACAAAGAAAGTTTCTCTGGTTTGATATTATAAAAAATATCGATTTTTGACCATAATGACCATCATTATGTTTGGAGGAAAAAGGGTGAGGCTTGCGAATAGTGAAGCATGGGGGTGGCAGCATCATGTTGTGAGGGTGCTTTGCTGGTGCACTTCACAAAATAGATGGCATCATTAAGTGGATATATTGAAGCAACATCTCAAGACATCAGCCATGATGTTAAAGTTTGGTTGCAAATGGGTCTTCCAAATGGACAATGACCCCAAGCATACCTCCAAAGTTGTGGCAAAATAGCTTAAGGACAACAAATTCAAGGTATTGGAGTCACCATCACAAAGCCCTGACTTAAACATGATAGAACATTAGTGGGCAGAACTGAAAAAACATGTGCAAGCAAGGAGACTTCAGTGAGGATACAGCTGAGCTGCTCCCATCCAGCTTCTGGTCTCTAGGAAGGATCTTCAGACCCCACAATGCTGTGCAGTATACTATTAAAGGCAGCACTGCCTCCTCCTGCATTTCCTGCAAAAGATAAACAAAAGGCTATTTTTATGACATAGCTTCATATGAAAAAGAGATAACTTAGTTCTTTGATGAAGAGTGAAACTTCTGTCATTTACAAATTTCTACACATCCCCTGCCCCTTGCATGTTCATTTATTAAATATTCTGGCTAATTTGATAATACTTCCAGTGACAAAATCAATACAGAACAGGGCTGGGGTTGGATTCATATTCAGCTCAGAAATGTGTGTGTGTGTGTGTGTGTGTGTGTGTGTGTGTGTGTGTAAGATGTGCACGTATTCATATTGCATTAAAAAAATTAAGTTTAAATCACTCAGATTTAAGCTTTCTGAAATAAGACTTCATTGCATCGGTTGTAAATAATAAGTCAATTTTATTGTCAAGTGCACTATATGACTGTAACTGTGCAGACTCACAATAAAAACGTTCAGTGCTTTGCATTTTAGACACTTTTATTTATATCAGCAGAGAAATTTTGTGCAGCAATTAAATGCCCAAGAAACTTTCTATAGGTAAAGTCATTGTCTTTAAATTTGTACATGCAACCAGTTATTAGGTTGGGTAGAGTCACGTTGGGTTAACCTACTCGTGGTCACTATAATGTGGTTCTCGCTCTCGGTGGGGTGCATGGCGAGTTGTGCGTGGATGCTGTGGAAAATAGCATGAGCTTCCACACACGCAATGTCTCTGTGGTAATGTGCTCAACAAACCATGTGATAAGATACACGGACTGACGGTCTCAGATGCGGAAGCAACTGACCCGGATAGAGGCGAGTCACTACGTTACCACAAGGACTTAGAACACATTGAGAATTTGGCATTCCAAATTGGCTAGAAAAGAATAAATTAAATATAATAATAATAATAATAAACATATGAACCAACAGTACTGGCACAATTTTTAAGCGGCCCACCGGGAATATGTGAATATGTGTTGACTGCCAACACTGTGAAATGCCTCCGATGAAGATTAATATCAAAATAAGATCAGTGCTATCAAAAGACAGTAATGAATTAACTTAATTAACCATATTTGGCCCATAGATCTTTTGGGGGGCATTTTAACCTTTATTAGGGCATTTTTAAAACACACTGGCAGCCAAAAGTTTGGAATAATGTACAGATTTTGCTGTTTTGGATGGAAATTGGTACTTTAATTCACCAAAGTGGCATTCAACTGATCACAAATTATAGTCGGGACATTACTGATGTAAAAAAAAACAGCACCATCACTATTTGAAAAAAGTCATTTTTGCTCAAATCTAGACAGGCCCCATTTCCAGCAGCCATCACTCCAACACCTTATCCTTGAGTAATTATGCTAAATTGCTAATTTGGTACTAGAACATCACTTGCCATTATATCAAAAACAGTTGAAAGCTATTTGGTTTGTTAAATGAAGCTTAACATTGTCTTTTTGAGTCGCCACACTATGCAATAGACTGGCTTGTCTTAAGGTCAATATTAGGTCAAAAATGGCAAAAAAAGAAACAGCTTTCTCAAGAAACTCATCAGTCAATCATTGTTTTCATATAAGATTTCATAAAAATGTGTAGACTACAGTTTTCAAAGACAAAGGACAACTGGCTCTAACAAGGACATAAAGAGATGTGGAAGGCCAGATGTACAACTAAACAAGAGGATAAGTACATCAGAGTCTCTAGTTTAAGAAATAGCCTCACATGAATTCTACCCGCTCAACACCAGTTTCATGTACAACATTAAAGAGAAGACTCAGTGGTGCAGACCTTATGGGAAGTATTTCAAAGAATAAGCCACTTTTGAAACAGAAAATCAAAAAGAAACGGTTCGAGTGGGCAAAGAAACACAGACATTGGACAACAGATAATTGGAAAAGAGTGTTATGGATCTTAACCCCATTGAGTTTTGTGGGATCAGCTAGACTGTAAGGTGTGTGAGAAGTGTCGCATCACAGCTGCATCTATGGAAAGTGCTACAGGAAGCGTGGTGTGAAATGTCACCTGAGTATCTGGACACACTGACAGCTAGAATGTCAAGGATCTGCAAAACTTTTAGCCGCCAGTGTATCAACAGTGTGTGCCATCTTTTAAAGGGGTGATGGCGAGCCTTTTTTATTATGTTAATATGTTCCTTGTGGCTCAATTATAATATTAGTAAAGTATTTTTCACCCCCCCCCCCCCCCCCCCAAAAAAAAAACAAAAAAAAAACATTAATATATTTGTAAAACATGATAATTTCCCTCCCTCATTCCGGATTTCTGTCAGAAATGCTTAGTTCCCTTTACAAAAAGCTTCACTTTGATGCTGCGCTGCTAAGCGCTATGGGGAAACAATCTTATTGTGAGCTGCTTCTAAACATGTGTGTAACACGTCAATGAAATTGACTGGAATTTATAGCCTCGGTTGGTGAGATCATTGGACCTGTGACGAGGCTATAAATAGAAGGCGTCACCAGAGTGTCGTCAGACATTTTTCTTCAGAGCTTTCTCTCTGTGTGTTTTCACGAGACTCTTGCTAGAAATTGCTTAAACTCTTAAGCCTTTCCTTCTTTCTCTCTTTATATATATATATATATATATATATAAAAAGGGGAAAATGGCGGAAAAGCAGGGCAAACAATGCGTGTTTCCATGTCAGCGTTCTATGTCTGACAGGGACACGCATCAATTTTGCTTTGTTTGCTTGGGGGAAGAGCACGCTACTCTCGCGTTGGAACAGGGCGGGTGTGAGCATTGCGACCTACTTTCGGTCGGGATGCTTCGCGCTCACCTTGCTTACTTCCGAGAGCCGGCACCCACACTTCATTCGTGGGGCTCTCGCGTGGATCTGGCTGAGGAGCGAGAGACGGGTTCGCCCCTTTCGCTCGCTCTCTCCCCAGATCCTGCTGGTCCCTCGCGTGATCCTGAAGCGTGCTTCGGCGCCTCTTCAGTTCACGAGGGGGACCTCCTTTCCCTTGGGTCGGATTTAGAGTTAACCGCTTCTGAGCGCTCCAATCGCGATTCAAAATCTTCGGAGGAGCTGCTCGATGTGATTACTCGCGCGGTGGCCAGGCTTCAAATAGACTGGCCACGTGACCAAGTTCCCTCCAAGCGCTCTAAATTAGAGGACAGATTTCTGTCTGGTGACCAAGGGAAGGGAACACCTCGTCAGTCCCTTCCCTTCTTTGATGATCTCCATGACGAACTTTCTCGTTCTTGGAACAAGCCTTATACTTCGCGCATTCACGTGCCTTCGACGTCAATATATTCGACTATTGTCGGCGCTGAGGCGCGAGGGTATTTAAAGATGCCACCGGTCGAAGAGACACTTGCGGGTTATCTCTCGCCGGGTTCTACGTCATCTCTTAATAAATCTGCTCTCCCTTCTAAGCCATGCAGGGTAACCTCCATGCTGGTCGGGAGAGCATATCAAGCGGCTGGTCAGGCTGGTGCTGCGTTGCACACCATGGCTGTTTTGCAGGCATACCAGGCTGACCTGCTAAAAGATTTGAGTGCGGGAAGGAGTCTCGACGATGAAGCTTTCTCTGAGCTTCGTCGAGCTACTGATTTGTCTCTCCGTGCCACCAAGCAGTCAGCCCGTGCTATTGGCCGGTCTATGCCCGCTTTGGTTAGCACTGAAAGGCACTTGTGGCTGAATCTATCCGGCATCAAGGATAAGGACAGGGTTTTCCTTCTTGATGCCCCAGTTTCGCCTTCTGGTCTCTTTGGAGACGCCATGAATACGGTCATCTCCAGATTCCAGGAGGCGAAAAGCCATGAGGAGGCTTTTGGAAAATTCCTTCCTCGTCGCACTCAGGGGGCGAGGCCGTCGGTCACCCAGTCTCGCCCTGATTCTGTGAGGAGGGAGGTTCAGAAGCAGAGCGTGGCAAGTCGTGCTCCCCCTCGTAAAGATTGGGGACAGACTCGTCGTTCTCAGCAACCTCCCAAACAAGACCTCAGGGCTGTTATCTCTAAGAGAAAGAAGCCCTGACGTCTTTGTTTCCAACCTTGTGAGGGTAGTTCCCTTCGGGACGGGGCGCGTGTATCATTCACTTCGGCCCTCCCGATACCCTCACGAAACCTCTTCACTCCCGCCACCCTTGGTGTTTCGGGTGACAGGGGTTTCCAACAAAATGTTGAATGTACCGTCGCTTCCTGCCATATTCCAGGACACGGAACATTCTACACCCCCTCGACAGGAAGTCTTGAAATTAGTTCCCATCTCAGAGAACCTGGCAGCGTGGAAACTTCTGCCAGGTATTTCTATGTGGGTTCTAAAAACAGTAGAAAAAGGCTACAGAATTCAGTTCGCTTGCCGCCCTCCGAGCTTCAACGGTGTGCTTTCCACTACCGTAAGCCCGAAACAGGCATCTCTACTTCAGGTAGAACTGCGAAATCTCTTGGAGAAAGGGGCCATAGAACATGTTCCCCTTCCAGAGAAAGAGTCTGGCTATTACAGCAGATACTTCCTGGTCCCCAAGAAGGGGGGGGGGGTTGTGTCCCATCTTGGATCTTCGTGCCTTGAACCGCTCCGTCAAGACGCTCAGGTTCAAGATGCTCAGGTTCAAGATGCTAACAGTCAGGTCCATCGTGTCTCAGTTCCAACGCTTCGATTGGATGGTCACGATCGACCTCATGGACGCATACTTTCATATTGGAATTCTGCCACAGCACAGGAAGTTCCTGAGGTTCGCTTTCGGGGACGAAGCCTTCCAGTATCGGGTCCTTCCATTCGGTCTAGCCTTATCACCCCGCACATTCACGAAATGCATGGATGCAGCACTGGCTCCGTTGCGACTCCAGGGCATCCGCGTTCTGAATTATCTAGATGACTGGCTGATCCTAGCCCAGTCTCAAGAACTGGCAGTTCAGCACAGGGATATCGTCTTAGCTCATCTAGGTTCTCTGGGTCTGAGACTCAACGCCAAAAAGAGCGTTCTTTCCCCGACCCAGAAAATTTCCTATCTGGGGGTTATATGGAATTCGGTCACGATGCAGGCACAGTTGTCTCCCGCTCGTGTCACCTCCATTCAGAACTCCCTGAGCATTCTCAGGCTAGGTCAAGTTTGCACTGTTCTTCAGTTCCAACGAATTTTGGGTCTCATGGCGTCTGCGTCCACGGTGATTCCTTTGGGCCTTCTCCATATGAGACCGTTTCAGCTGTGGCTAAAAGCCAGAGGGTTTCATCCAAGGGCCAGTCCCCTCAGGCAAATAAGGGTTACGCGCCCAGTGCTTCGTTCCCTTTCTATGTGGTTCATACCCCGGTTTCTCACCTTGGGTCCCACTCTTGGTGCGTTGTGTCGTCGCAGGATGCTTACGACAGACGCCTCCCTGACGGGTTGGGGTGCGGTCGTAAGTGGTCGTCCAGCCCAAGGGGTATGGGAGAGTCATCAACTCGATTGGCACATAAATCGCCTCGAGCTGATGGCAGTATTTCTGGCCCTGAAATACTTTCTCCAACATTTGAGAGGCTGCCACGTCCTTGTGCGGGTGGACAACACAGCGGCAGTCTCCTACATAAATCATCAAGGAGGCCTACGTTCTCGCCACCTCAATTTGCTGGCACGTCGGATTCTCCTTTGGGCCCAGGGCAAGTTACTGTCACTCAGGGCAGTCTATATCCCTGGATGCATGAATGTGGGAGCAGATTTTCTGTCCAGACGAATCTTACCATCGGGCGAGTGGAAACTCCATCCCGAGGTAGTACAACAGATCTGGGAGAGATTTTACAGAGCCGAAGTGGACCTCTTCGCCTCTCAAGAGACTGCGCAATGTCCCCTCTACTTCTCTCTGAGTCACCCAGCCCCTCTGGGTCTGGACGCGATGGCGCATACATGGCCCAGAATGCGCCTGTATGCGTTCCCTCCGATCTCTCTGCTCCCGGGAGTCCTGGCCAGAGTTCGCCAGCAAGGGTCTTGCCTCTTATTGATAGCGCCTCGCTGGCCGAACAGGGTTTGGTTCTCCGAGATGATGCCTCTCCTAGACGGCTCGCCCTGGGCGATTCCGGACAGGAAGGACCTTCTGTCTCAAGCACAGGGGACAATATTTCATCCCCGGCCCGAGTTGTGGAGACTTCACGTTTGGCCCCTGAAGGGTACCAACTGAGGGACACAGGGCTGTCGCTTGGGGTTATTGAAACCATTCTTAGTGCTAGGGCTCCCTCCACCAGAAGAATTTACTCCAATAAATGGGGTGTCTTCGAAAGGTGGTGCAGTCACACGATGCAGATCCAGTTAACTGCCAAATTGTTTCAGTTCTGGAGTTTCTGCAAGAGAAACTGTCAGCAGGCATGTGCCCCGCTACTCTCAGGGTTTATGTGGCCGCCATTTCAGCTTGCCACGCCCTGATTGACGGGGTGCCCTTAGGGAGACATCCTTTACTCGCCCGCTTCATTCGTGGAGCCAGGCGACTGAGACCTCCCGTTAGGGCCAGAACTCCTTCGTGGGACTTAACTATAGTCCTGGAGGCTCTGGTCGAGACCCCTTTTGAACCTCTGGAATCAGCGTCTGACAGACTTCTGACTCTCAAGATGGTCTTCCTTATGGCTATTACCTCTCTTAAGAGGATTGGGAATCTACAGGCTCTGTCTATTCTGCCGGCCTGCTTAGAATTTGCCCCCGGTATGGCCAAAGCAATATTGCATCCTCACCCTGATTATCTTCCTAAAGTTCCATTTTCGACGGTACACCCTGTCACTTTAGAAGCCTTCTGCTCCCCGCCGTTTTTAACGCCGGAGCAGGAAAGACTTCATGGACTCTGCCCAGTCCGTGCCCTTCAGATTTATGTCCACCGCACAAGCCAGTGGCGTAAGTCAGGGCAATTGTTTGTTTGCTATGGGGGCCGCAACAAGGGGGCGGCCGCTAGTAAGCAGACTATGTCACATTGGGTGAGGGATGCTATTGCCCTGGCCTATGAGGCGCGCGGTCAAGCTTCGCCAGTAGGTGTCAGGGCTCACTCCACCAGAGGGGTCGCTTCCTCTAAAGCCCTGGCTAGAGGGGTCCCTCTGCAACAGGTTTGTGATGCGGCAGGCTGGTCCTCTCCGCACACATTCATTAAATTCTATAGTTTGGATGTTCATGCTACTCCGGGCTCTTACGTCCTTGAGTCGACATCTCAAACTCATGCAGGAGCAAGTTTGTGACGTGGCGGGCTAGTCCCCTCCACACACATTCTACAATTTCTACATTGGCCGGGATGTTTTGCTACCCCGGACTATGTCCCTGGGTCAACATCCCGGGCTCATGCCAAATCCAAGTTCATGGTACGAACTTTTGAGTTAGAGCATTTGAATCGACTTTTAAAACTCATCTTTAACTTTGTGGGCCAGATGTTCCGCTACTCCGGACTCTTATGTCCTTGAGTCGACATCTTAAGCTCATGTCTAAACCAGGTTTGTGACACGGCAGGATAGTCCTTTCCGTACACACTCTTCGGATTCTATGGTGTTAGATGTTCTGCTACTCCGGGCTTATGCCCTTGAGTCGACATCTCAAGCTCGTGTCTGGAACCTCTCGCGTTCTGTGAAAACACTTCACAACGATCAGGGGTCCGGACAGCCCCAGTGCGGCGGTGTGGGCATTTCGTTCCCCATAGCGCTTAGCAGCGCAGCATCAAAGTGAAGCTTTTTGTAAAGGGAACGTCTCGGGTTACTTGTGTAACCCTTGTTCCCTGAAAAAAGCGGAACGAGATGCTGCGCTTCTTTTGCCGCACTGGGACGTCCCAGGACCGCTCTTCAGAAAAATAATCTGACGACACTCTGGTGACGCCTTCTATTTATAGCCTCGTCACAGGTGCGTCCAATGATCTCACCAACCGAGGCTATAAATTCCAGTCAATTTCATTGACGTGTTACACACATGTTCAGAAGCAGCTCACAATAAGATTGTTTCCCCATAGCGCTTAGCAGCGCAGCATCTCGTTCCGCTTTTTTCAGGGAACAAGGGTTACACAAGTAACCCGAGACGTTTTATGTGCTGCTTGTCCTTTAAGACTTTATAGTAAACACCCACTGTTATGATTGGCTCTCTGCTTTTGACTGACATGTTTTCTACTTGCCATCTCACTGCTCACCACTACTAGGTGGGGCTACAGAAGTAATAAGGTAAAATAGGCATTGATGTGTTGTTGTGGAGGTGGTCAGATGCAAAAGTCTACCAAAGTGTGACAACAATGTGGAGGATGTTTTGGCAGCTTGATTTCAACAAATGCTCTTTTTGTAGTGAGGAGGAAGTTCTGAGATATGAAACTTACAGTATGTTTTTATAATGACCTCATACTGTATGTCAAAAGATCAAAGGAAATGTAATCCCTCATGTCATACCCTTTTAATGTAAAACACTTGAATGAATTTAAATGAATTCAGTAAGGCTGTTACCTATACAATGAAAACAGCATCAACTCATATTTTATGTGATAAATGTATGAGGCCTAGACTAAAATATTTAGAAATACAGTATATAAGATGTAACAAATAAAGAAAAATCAATAAAAACGTCTTGTGTTGTGACAAATACACTTGCAAAAATACAAATATTCCATGTAGTCTCTTAATTAATATGGAGAATAAAGAAAATAAATTATTAAAAATATTTTATATAAAGAAAAATGAAAAATAATTATAAAATAATTAACAAACTTCTGTTTAAAACAGTTTTCTTTTTTAGATTAAGTATACTTCATAAAAGTATTTCATGTCAGCTACCCACCTGTAATCTGGGGTTTATTATGAAACTCCCTGATATTGGATTCCTACAAGAAATGTAATGGGTATTCTGTATTACTTTCATTGTTAACGTTTGGCTGTCATAGAAAAAAAAATGCTTTTATAGAATATTTTCACAACTAACATCTCTCTTAAGTGAAATAAATGAAAAGAAGGCTGATGTTGCGTAGCCAGTGCTTATAGTCCAGATACAGGCGAATGAGAGTGTGTGGTTGAGAAGTGCCATATATATCCACAGATGAATAAAATAGACAAGTCTCTTGTTTCTAGGAGTGGAATAACTCCTGCAAGCTTTCCACTACAGTGGTTTCTCCATTGCCTCTGAAAAACAACAGCAACAATATGACGATGAAGTTTTGTTTTAATAGCACTGAAAGAGCAAAATTCTATAAACTGAAGCAAAAGAGATAAAGCTGTTAAACTATGAATTCAAAGTTTGGTTGGATGCATTTAAAATATTCCTGGATCAAACCAACTAGTTACCTCAAAGCAATAACATATCGTTAGTCCACAAATTATTCTTAGTTTATATTGAAAAAGCCTTATTTTTACATAACCATAATTTTGCCAGACTGCTGTATTGTTCTTATTTCACTGAAATAAACTAGTCTGCTACTGTTGACTGATTAACCAAAATAACACTTGAATGTTACATAATTGTCAGTTATGTTGAAGTGAACCACTTTATCACAAATGAATGAGTAAACTTAATTTTGCTCATTTTTGTAAATGATAAATATTTATTTATTTAGGTCTATTTTTAAATCAATCAATGAACTGTTGGACCACTAGAAATATTTCCCAGTCCAAAAAAAAAAAAAAAAAAAAAGAAAACAATTTTTTTTAGCATATGGACCACAAGGAGGTGCTGTTCTACACATCTGAACGCAAACCCTGTGTAAAGAAATGCGAAAAAACTTAAGCAGTAAGAACTTGCTTTCCAGCATGGACGCAATGGTATAGAAGTGAAGGGGCACTTTTGCAGTTATGAAGCTCTCTGGTAGTGTTTATAGAAGGTTTCTGACCAGAGCAGACTTCCCTGTGCCTGCTCCACCAAACAGCATGAGAGACTGAGACATCTCCAGCAACATGCCCATAAAATACTGCAGTCTGACCGTCTCGACTGTAGGTACTAACACAGCCTGTAGCCAGAGTAAATCACAGCTTGCTAACACCTTGCATTTCATCATTCAAGTCAAATTCAGATGATCTAAATCAATAACTACATTTCTGAGAAAAGCTGTGGCATACTTGTAAAAAGCTGTAGGATACTTAAATTCCACTGCAAAAATTAGTTCCTAAAAAGTTTAAGATTTTTTGACTATATATATATTGCCTATATTTGGGTCGCAGCGAATTTAAGTATATATATACGTATATATATATATATATATATATATATATATATATATATATATATATATATATATATATGTATGTGTGTGTGTGTGTGTGTGTGTGTGTGTGTGTGTGTGTGTGTCCAAAAGTTTGTGTACACCATATTTGCATGATGAACATTTGCTTTCAAAACCTTAGGCATACCTACCGGTCAATTTTTGTTCCTACCCTCACCTATGGTCATGAAGGCTGGGTCATGACCAAAAGAACTAGGTCGCAAATACAAGTGGCTGAAATAGGTTTCATCAGAAGGCTGGCGGGCCTCTGAGATAGGGTGAGGAGCTCAGTTATCCGAGAGGAGCTCGGAGTAGAGCTGCTGATCCTTTGTGTCGAAATGAGCCAGTTGAGGTGGTTTGGGCATCTGGTAAGGATGCCCCCTGTGCACCTCCCTAGGGAGGTGTTTCAGGCACGTCCAGCTGGGAGGAGGCCTCGGGGAAGACCCAGGACTAGGTGGAGAGATTACATCTCCACACTGGTCTGGGAACGCCTCGGGGTCCCCTAGTCAGAGCTGGATAATGTGGCTCGGGATAGGGAAGTTTGGGGCCCCCTGCTGGAGATGCTGCGACCCGAATTCGGATAAGCAGTTGAAGATGAATGGATGGATGGACCTTAGGCATCAATTTCCCCATTGCTGTAATACCAGCTTCCACTCTTTTGGGAAGGCTTTCCACTATACTGTATGTCGTAACTCTCATTCAGACACAAGGCTATCAGTGAGGTCAGGAACTGACGTTGGTCTATGGGGCCTGACTTACAGTTGTTGTTCGAGTTCACCCCAAAACTGATCAGTGGGGTTCAGGTCTGGGCTCTGTACAGGCCAGTCAATTTCTTCCATGCCAGATACATTAAACCATTTCTTTGTGGACCTCACTTTGTTCAGAGGGACATTGTCATGCTGGAACAGAAAAGGGCAATCCCCAAACAGTTGCCTTAAATTTGGAAGCACACAAACACCAAGACATTACATAAAGAAACATTAAGATTTTTATTTACTGGATTTAATGGAGTAACCAAATTTGTTATTTAGAAGGGGGAGTCCACATAATTTTGAGCATATAGTGTATATATATATATATATATATATATATATATATAGCTGGAAAACAATACAAAAATACTTAAGAATATTTCACTGCACTGTGAACTTGTATTAACTTTTAGTTGTACAGTGGTTATTTCATATTGCAACATAACAAACCTGTAAGTCCAGTTCATCACTATGACTACTCTATTATCAACCTTACCTCTTTATCATTGAAGGACAAAAATAGAGACAATGGGTGCGCGCACACACACACACACAATTCTGATTAATTCTGGTCATTCTGGTAATCACATCCCAAACTCCTCTGCCTGCAGGTTCAGCTCGTGACGGAGGGAGGTTGTTTTCTCTATATCTGTGCAGTGACCCACTCTAATGCCCTAACTGCTCTAAATTAGCATGCCATTATTTTGAAATTAAAGTGGCTTACAGTGAAAGTGACTTACAAAGAAATATATTGTATTGTAAAGAGAATGTTCACAGCATTCTTTTCTGCATGAAACAAGAAGAATTTGTACATCCAAAAGTAGTTTCACATCAACACCCTGCCCTCACATTTACAGGTTTATCAGGCTCCATCTCAAATATGGGCATCCTGTCAATCCATCTAGAATGGGGATACAAGTACTAATCAAAAACAGACCCCTGGACAGGAAACTGCCTGATAATCTTCGAACTTGGCCTGATAATCATGAAGCTTTGATAGCAAAAAGTAGAAGACCAGAAGTGGAGATGGTAAAATAAACAATATATAAGTCAGCCTTTTTCAATGCCTCATTGAAAGTTATCTACATTTGTAGAGCAAGAGGTAAAACATTTACTGAATGTTCCCATCAGCCACAGATACATTTCTTAGATATACTCCGGTGTAATTGACTAGGGGAAAATAAAGCAACAAATACCTGGACCTTCTTTGTATCTTCACCAAAAGCCCACACACAGGCAAACACAAAGTAAGTCTCAAAGACTTCTCGTGGAGAGTCTGCTGGAATGTGCTCAGGGGTTAACAGCAACACAGCAGTGAGTCTGAAAGAGAGAGAGAGAGTTAGAGAGAGAGAGAGAGTTAGAGAGAAGTAAACATTTGAAAAGCAGAGTATGGACTTACATGATTGCGTAAGTTTGTGTGTGGATGATACCTGAACCATGTTGTGCTCGGGAATAGGAGTGATTGTCTTAAAAGTGTTTTTAATTTTTTCTACGCAGCGAGGGATGAATTTGTCAAACAGAATGGTCTGGTGTGCTCTCTCTGTCTGTCTCTCCCTTCTGTCAATCCAGCTCGTAATACACCTAGACATGGATAAACAAGAGGCTATTCAACTAACCCATCACAAACAACTGTGCTGAATATTTAAACAACCTGTTTCTGCCTATCACAGGCAGAACATGATTTGAAAGTAAATTTCTCAAAGGTTCCTATAGGCTCTTGAGGATTGATGTAGCGGATGCCAGCTCTGGACTTGGTAACAGGCGTGGTGTGTTTCAGGTGGCTGATATCATACGACAGTCTCATCGAGAGACTGGGAGGGATGTGTTCATTATTGGCTAGAGTTAGAATCTACACAGACATACACAGCATGAAAGCTACAGCATTACCAATATTCCAAATCTGTCACATACCCTGTTGGACTATTTTACATTGTATACATATAGAATCTGCTTTGATGATATAGGTAAAGGTCATTAAATAATTAAAAATAATTATTGTCTAACGGTAATGGTCAACATTCTAAATAGGTGCATCACCATTTGCTACATATTTTCCAAGCACAACAAAGCCACATACATCTGACAGAGGTGACTAGATGAGTTTAACTATACAAACCAAGCCAACTGCTTCAGGAATAATCAGAATTACAAAAATGGGCAAACTGTGCAAGTTACATTGAGACTCAATCCACATGGTGTCTATGTCTCCATCCAGAACAATCCACTTGGCCCCCACTGAAAGTTACTGATGTCGCATGAAATATGACAATAAACCTGCCGGATGAAGAGATTTACAATCTCAAAGACTTACCAGGGAGAATGGACCCCATGTCTAAACAGTAAGATATGTCATTTGAATTGGACAGGATCAGTCCAGCAAAACAGTGACTGCTGATGCACCATCTTCCCATTCCTGAGTGACTGGATGAAAGAATCCAAAGAGTTCATCTGTGGTCATTGCTTTTGGGTTCAGATCATTCCAGAAAGTTTTCCTTCCAATATATATGCAGGTTTTGTGGAGTCCTCAGGATATGATTTGGGATAGAGACTCACATTGAAAGAAAATGGTTAAAATCTCAATATAATATAGGTTCATTAAAAAGTCCAGGATAAGTGGACGCAAAGCTCACTGCAAGAAACAAAACAATGTGTACCCATAAGGAGTGTTGACTGACCTGGCTCTTCCCAGTTCCAGAAAACTAACCACAAAGACCGAGTGATGAACAGATATAAGCTCCTCAAGCTGTACTTAATCTTAATTTATTATTGTTAAAAAAAAAAATTAAGAAAATAAATTGCTAACAGAGAGATCTAAAGATTACAAGATAAACTTCATGTTAAACACAAAGAAGCAGTCGCAATGTACAATGCAGTCTATTTCTTACTTTCAGAATGAAAGTGTCATCAGGTTGGAGCTTCAAATCTAAACTTGTCTGCCGAACCTGCTACTCAAACTCATCATCAGTTTTTCTTTTCCACCTCCACTCCAGGAAACAAATCTTTATTCAGACAGAGGAATACTGGAACATCCTCAGAAACAACATTTGGCATGTTGAAATCTATCAGAGCCCGCATTAACACCTACATTATGGAAGGGTTGGTCAATCCTCAGAATTTAAAGGGATAGTTCACCCAAAAATATACATTTTCTAATTATTTACTCACCCTTATGCCATTCTAAATGTGTATGACTTACTTTCTTCTGCAGAACACAAATTAAGATTTTTAGAAGAATATTTGAGCTCTGTTGGTCCATACTATGCAAGTGAATGGGTGCCAAAATGTTTAAGCTCCAAAATGCACATAAACATGTTTGCCCAATTTGTTGTTGTGTTGAACTGTGTTGAAATTATCTTAATTGTAATTCAGTAAATTACTTTTCCTGTCATTCCAAATTAAAGTCCAATTCAACATCCTGTTAGGAGGGGCCAATTCTATTTGAACACATAAATTGAAAGGGGCCAATTCTTAAAGGGATAGTTCACTCACAAATGAAAATTCTCATCTTTCATCATTAACCCTCATGCCATTCTAGATGTGTGACTTCTTTCTTCTGCAGAACACAAACAAAGATTTTTAGAAGAATATTTCAGCTCTGTTGGTCCATACAATGGATGTGAATGGATGCCAAAATTTTGAAGCTCCAAAATGTACATAAATGCAGCATAAAAGTAATCCATAAGACTCCACTGGTTGAATCCATATGTTCTGAATCGATATGATAGGTGTGGGTCTGAAGTCTTTTTTTTTTTTACGAACACTCTCATTTACGTTTTTGGTGATTTGCATTCTTCGTGCATATCGCCACCTACTGGGCAGGAAGGAGAATTTATGGTAAAAAAACAGTCTTAAATATTGATCTGCTTCTCACCCACACCTATCATATCGCTTGAAAAATGTTTTCCAATTATAAGCTGGCTTCATGTTATTTGGCACCATTTTGAAGACTTGAATGTAGTTTAGGATGTAGATGAAGATTAGCTCAGAGGATTTTGGGAAATGAAGTTCTCTTCCAACATGGTTGTCACGTTTAGCTGTGTAAGTTTATTAGCATTGTTTGTTCATGTTTTAATTTCATATCTTTTATTTTGAAATTTGCTCACTTCCTTGTCTAGTCTTGTGATTATCCTGTACATGTCCCACCATGTTTCCTTTGTTTATTAGTCTTGTCTTGTTATTTGTTTCATGTTTCATTGTCTTGTTAGTTTGATAAAAGTTCTAGTTTGTCATTGATTTAGTTTAATGGACTTTTTATCTTGTTTATAGTTCTGTCTGTTCATTGGTTGTCTTGTTACCCATGTCATGTATTTAAGCCCTTCTGTTTACCATTGCCCCTTGTCTAGTATTGATGTGAGTTTGGGTAGTTTATTTCTTGGTCATGTCATGTCAAGTCAAGTTTAAGCCTAGCCTAGCAAATTTCATGTTTATGTTTCAAGTTTATAATATGTTGTATTCATGTTTATAATTAGGATTTATAGTTTTCATGTTTATTAATAAATTGCACTTGGATTCTTCATTTCATCGTCATCGGCTTCGTCATTGCCATTGCCAGATACAGTACGTTACAGAATACTAAACCGACAACAATAGACCCAGCAGTTCAGCTTCTGAGCCTCTGTCAGAAGAGTTGTCCCCTGGTGGATTACATTGAGGACTTATGTGCCCTAGCCTGTCAGGTGGCTTTTAATGAGGTCACCCTCAATTTATCAGGTCGGAGTTAATGAGCCCATCTCCTCCATGATGCCTGGCGGTAGCAGTCCCCTCAATCTGGCCCAATATATCGACCTCGCCCTGCAGATCGTCTCAGGTTACTTAACTGTAACCCCTGTTCCCTGAAAAAGTGGAACGAGATGCTGCGCTGATTTAGCTCTTTGGGAACATCGTTTAGGAGTGACTGGCTGTGAATATGTGTGCAACACGTCAATGAAATTGACTAGAATTTATAGCCTCTGCCAATGACATCATCAGGATGCGCCGGTACAAGGGGCTATAAATATATGTGCCACAGGTGCATTGTCAGAGCAGTCCTAGGGGCACCCTCAATGCAACAATGAACCGCAGCATCTCGTTCCGCTTTTTCAGGGAACAGGGGCTACAGTTAAGTAACCCAAGACGTTCCCTACCAAAAGCTACACTTTGATGCTGCACTGATTTAGTGCTTTGGGAACGAGAATGCCACGCCGCCGCACTGCGGATGTCTGGACCCCTTACGATTGTGTGGTTGTGCTCACAATAGCACAAGCAGTCTCAAACATGAGCTTGTGATGTTGACTCAAGGACGTAAGAGCCCGAAGTTGCGTGAACATATACAATATAAAATCTTTTGAATGTATGCGGAGAGGACCAGCCTGCCGCATTACAAACATGCTGCAGAGGGACACCTCTAGCCAAAGGTTTAGATGAAGTGACCTCCCTAGTAGAATGAACCCTGATACCTAATGGCGAAGCTTGACTGAGCACCTCATAGGCCAGGGCAATAGCATCCCTCACCCAATGTGACATTGTTTGTTTGGTGGCGGCCGCCCCCCTGTTATGGCCCCCATGGCAAACGAATAGTTGCCCTGACTTACGCCCCTGGCTACTGCGGTGGACGTAAGCCTGAAGGGCACGGATTGGACGCAGTCTTTGAAGCTTCTCCTGATCCTGCATTGTAAACGGTGGGGAACAGGAGGCTTCAAGAGTGACCGGATGTACGGCCGAGAAAGGAACCTTAGGCAGGTAGTCAGGATGAGGGTGCAAAATTGCTTTAACCATTCCTGTGTAAAAATCTAAGCAGGATGGCAAGGCAGACAGATCCTGCAAATCCCCAATTCAATTCAAAGAAGTGATCACCATAAGAACAACCATCTTGAGAGTCTATAAGTTTATCAGACGCTGACTCTCGAGTTTCATAGGGGGTTTCAACCAGACCCTCAAGGACTATCGCTAAGACCCATGAAGGGATCCTGGTACTAACAGGAGGTCTCAATCACATGGCTCCACAAATGAAGCGAGCGAGCAGATGATGTTTCCCCAATGGCATAGGACAGCCACATAAACCCTGAGAGTGGTGTGGCATGTGCCTGCTCACAATTTTTCCTGCAGAAAGTCTAGAACTGAAGCAATCTGGCAGTTAACTAGATCTGCATTATGCGCAGTGCACCACCTTTCAAAGACACCCCATTTATTGGCATAAATTCTTCTAATAGAGGGAGCCCTAGCGCTCAAAATGGTCTCGATGACTTCAGGTGAAAGCCCAGTGTCCCTCAGTTGGTACCCTTCAGGGGCCAAACATGAAGGTTCCATGAAGTATCATCCCCTGCGCCTGAGACAGAAGGTCCCTCCTGTCCGGAATCGACCAAGGCGAACCGTCAAGGATAGACATTATCTCCGAGAATCATACCCTGTTCGGCCATCATGGCATCAGTAAGAGGCAGGACCCTTGCTGGAGAACTCTGGCCAGGACTCCTGGGAGCAGAGAAACCGGAGGAAACGCATACAGGTGCATTCTGGGACAGGTATGCGCCATCGCGTCCAGACCAAGGAGGGCTGGGTGACTCAGAGAGATGAAGAGGGGACATTGCACTGTCTGTTGGGAGGCGAAGAGGTCCACTTCTGCTCTCTAAAATCTCAACCAGATTTGTTTCACTACCACAGGGTGGAGTTTCCACTCCCCCGTTGGTATTTTCTTTCTGGACAGTAAATCCACTCCCACATTCAGGCATCCAGGGATATAAACTGCTCTGATTGACAGGAGCTTGCCCTGGGCCCAAAGGAGAATCTGCCGTGCCAGTCTGTTCAGCTGGCGTGACAGTAGACCTCCTTGATGGTTTATGTAAGAGACTACCGCTATATTGTCCACCCGCACCAGGACATGGCAGCCTCTCAGATACTGGAGGAAGTATTTCAGGGCCAGAAATACAACCATCAACTCGAGACAGTTGATGTGCTAATCGAGCTGATGACCCTCCAATTCCCCTTGAGCTGGACGACCACTTTAGACCGCTCCCCAGCCCATCAGGGAGGTGTCTGTCGTTAGCAACTTGCGACGGAGTGGGACCCAAGGTGAGGAACCGGGGTCTGAACCACATAGAAAGGGTACGTAGCGTGTGGCGCGTAAACCTTATCTGCCTTAGAGGACTGGCCTTTGGATGAAATCTCCTGGCTTTGAGCCACAACTGAAATGGTCTCATATGCAAAAGGCCCAATGAATCACCGAGGATGCAGATGCCATGAGACCAAGTACTCGTTGGTACTGACAAACAGTGCAACCTTGGCCAAGCCTGACTTTGCTCAGGGTATTCTAAATGGTCTCGATTCGAGCGGGAGACAATTGTGCCTGCATCATGATTGAATCCCATATGATCCCCTGATACGTAGTTCTCTGAGTGGGAGAGAGAACGCTTTTCTTGTCGTTGAGTCTAAAACCCAGAGAAACCAGATGAGCTAAGACGATATCCCTGTTCTGTAATGCCAGTTCTTGTGACTTTGCTAGTATCAGTCAGTCGTCTATATACTTCAGAATGTGGATGCCCCGGAGTCGCAAAGGAGCCAGTGCTGCATCCATGCACATCATGAATGTGTGGGGTGATAAGGCTAGGCCGAATGGAAGAACCGATATTGGAAAGCTTCACCCCTGAAAGTGAACCTCAGGAACTTCTTGTGTTGTGGCAGAATTCCTATATGAATGTATGCATCCATGAGATCGATCATGACCAACCAATCGTGATGTTGGATTTAAGACACGACCGTCTTGATGGTTAGCATCTTGAACTTGAGTGCCTTGACTGAGCGATTCAAGCCTCATCCTTCTTAGGAACTAGGAAGTATCTGCTGTAGTAACCTGACTCTCTCTCTGGAAGGGGAATATGTTCTATGGCCCCTTTGACCAAGAGAGTTTGGAGTTCTTTCCACAGTAGACTACGGTTTCATGGTAGTGGGAACCAACCCATTGAAACACAGAGGACAGCGAATAAATTGAATTCTGTATACTTTTCTACTGTTCTTAGGACCCACATAGTTCTCTGAGATGGGTACGTTCAACATTTCGCTGGAAACTGCTAACTCCCGAAACACCAGAGGCGCGGGAATGGAGAGGTTTCGTGCATTCATGTCTTTTATTTTGAAAGTTTAGTTCCTGTTCCTGGTTCATTGTCATGTGATTTCCTGTTCCCCTGTGTGAGCTTGTCATGTGATCATGTCATGTGTTTCCCCTGTTCATGTATCTTGTTTTCATTGGTTCATTGTTTTAATATCTTGTTAACAGTCTTGTCTTTTCATTGGTTAAAGTTTATTAGACTTGTTATCTTGTTTACAGTTCTGTCTGTTGATTGGTTGTCATTGTCATACATGTTCAAGTATTTAAGCCCTCATGTGTGCCCTTGTCAGATATCAGGTATTGTGTTTATGTTACATTGTTTCAAGTCAAGTCGTTTATGTTTGTTTTTGTTTTGGCTTCATGTTTTTTGGATTTATCAGTCTTCTTGTAAATATACTACACTTGGGTTCTTCACACTTCATCGTCTTTGTCCGTCTGTTACTGCTAGCAACGTAACAGCCAGGGACAAAAAATAAAAAAAAATTCCATTCAGTAAATATAAAAAAAACTCCTAAACAACATACATATTCCTCTTTTTGCAAATGGCATCCTGTATGGTCTTCACCTGCACCGCCACCACTGACAGCACTTCCACAGCGATCCGGTTAAATACATCGAAGCAGCCCCAGGCTCCAGTCTGAGCCAGGCCATTAAAGATGTTCCCTATAGACTGAATAGCATGACTGTTCAGGAAAGCATTTCACTGCCTTGTGTATTAAAGGCTTAATTGTAATAACAACTGGACCAACAGTGGTTAAAGAATAGAGTTCCAAAACACCTACCAAATGTTCTAAAATTTTAATCAGATTATCAGTTATTGATTTCTTCCAATTAAGAGGCTGATCCTTGACAAAGCAATAATTTATGAGCTCAACTGAACAGAAAATATTCACAGGTGACTAGCTCTGCTACAGACTCTACCTTGTAGTCCATCTGTTCAGAGCAGTTGATTATGACCCCCAGAGCTCTGCCCAGGTCTTTTGTGGTTTCAGTTTTTCCTGTGCCAGCCAGTCCTGCTGGAGCTCCACTCATAGTCAGGTGTAGAGTCAATGTTATATAGCACAGCAAATTAAAACATTGCATTAAAACTCTTATGGTAACACATTGTAATTGACATTAATAACATTACTACATAACAAACAATTAACTAAACAGTAGTTAATGTTAAAATTAACTACTGATATTTGAATCATTATATAATGTAACAATATTTGTGTCATAATGTTATTAATTAAAAATATGTACATTCAAATTGCTAGACATCCCTCAAAACTTAATAAAAAATTTTGACCACATTGAAAATCTGGGATTATAAACATATTTAAATTAAACTAAGTTTTAGCATGTTGAACCATTTAAAACAAAGAAACAATGGGGCCTGTGTAGCTTAGCAAGTAAAGACGCTGACTACCACACCTGGAGTCTCAAGTTCGAATCCAGGGTGTACTGAGTGACTCCAGTCAGGCTTCCTAAGCAACCAATTGGCCTGGTTGCTAGGGTGGGTAGTGTCATGTTGGGTTAACCTCCTTGTGGTCGCTATAATGTGGCTCTCACTCTCAGCGGAGGCATCTGAGATTTGTTCTCTTCCACCTGGATTCACTATGCCACCACAACGACTTAAAGCGCATTAGGAATTGGGCATACCAAATTTGGGAGAAAAGGGAAGAAAATTCCAAAATAAAAAAAACAAACAAACAAACAAACAATAAGACATAAAATAAATAGGAAATATTTAAGTAAATTAGTAAATATTCCTGCACTTTTTCAAGGTCCCTATCAATAAGCAATGCTAACTCCTTTGTACACAGTCCTTGCTTTGACTGAAGCACACAATGTAAAGAGGGAGGCGAGGATGGAGGACCTAAATGCAGCTTTTTAATGTAAACAAAAGATGAACAAGTTAACTCAGAATAAAATGAAAGCAAAACACAGGGAACCAGGTACAGAACATGAAAATACATATAAAGACTGACAAACTAACCAGGGGAAACAAGGGATTCCAGACGCTCCAAAAATAAATAATTGTCCATGGGGTGTAAGGGGAAAGGGGAAACAAGTAGTTCAGGGGAGCACAAGGGGCGAGGGGAGCAGAGGAACAAGGCAAGGTCAGGCTGCAGGCTCGGAGGACCAAACTGAAACCTGAGGTTCAGAAGGTTGAGATGGAGCTGGGGGCTTGGAAAACCGAGGCAGAGATGTGTGAGTGAGGAACAAGGAGACCAGAGCAGATCAGGCAGGTGGCCAGGGGACCAAGGAAACTAGAGCAGATCAAGCGGGTGGCCAGGAGACCAAGGAAACCAGAGGAGATCAGGCGGGCGGCCAGGAGATCAAGGAAACCAGAGGAGATCAGGCAGGCGGCCAGGAGACCAGAGCAGATCAGGTAGGCGGCCAGGAGACCAAGGAAACCAGAGCAAATCAGGTAGACAGCCAGAAGACCAAGGATACCAGATTATATCAGGCGGATGGCCAGAAGACCAAGGAGATGACCTCAAGGTGGGGACTGGGATTGGGTCAGGCGGCAGAGCCTCTGTGGGAGGAATAGTCTCTGGGGGCGGAGCCTTGGAAGGCGGAGCCATGGAAGGCAGAGCCATGGAAGAGTCTGGGGACAGGGCCTTGAAAGGCGTCGCCATGGAAGACTCTGGGGGTGGAGCTATGGAAGGTGTAACTGTGGAATACTTTGGGGGTGGAGCTATGGTAGGGAGCCATGAGAGGTTCGAGGGGCAAAGCCATAGAAGATGGAGCTATGAGAGGCTTGAGGGAAGAGTCCATGGCAGGCTTGGGGCTGAGAGCTGTGGCTGGCTCAGGGCTCAGTGCCGTGGAAGAGAGTCCAGGCAGAGACTGGGGAACGACCTCTGTGGTCGTGGGCATAGACGGAGACTGGGAAATGGCCTATGTGGTCCTGGGCATGGGCGGATACATGGGATGACCTCTGTGGTTATGGGCAGAGACTTGGGAACGACCCCTGTGGTCATGGGCAGAGACTCGGGAATGACCTCTGTGGTCATGGGCATGGCAGAGACTCGTGAACGACCTCTGTGGTCATGGGCAGAGACTCAAAAATGACCTCTGTGGTCATGGGTATGGGCAGAGCTCTGGGATGGACGAGGCTTTGGGCTTGTTGGCCGTGGCAGGCGTTGGTTCGTTGACCATGGCAGACGTGGGAACTGACAATTTGGGGAAAAAGGTCTTCGTGGCCCTACGATTCATTATCAGTGATGGATAATTAAACTTGGAGACCAGGGCCATGAAGGACCTCAAGACCGGGGCCGCAGAATACTTGGAGCAATGAGATGCGGAAGGCTGAAAAAAAATGGCGTGGAGCAGACTCAGATGTGGCTGTGACATGGTATGGTGCTAGCTGAGGTGTTGCTGTGACATGGCATGGATCGGGCTGAGGCTTTGCTGTGACATGGCATGGAGCACGCTGAGGAGTTGCTGTAACATGGCATGGAGCAGGCTGAGGTGTTGCTATGACAAGGCATGGAGCAGGCTGAGGCATTTCTGTGACATGGCATGGAGCAGGCTGAGGCTTTGCTGTGGAAGGTGGAGACAAAGATGCAGGTTTTGGCCTGGGGTTCCCACCATAATCCACTGTAGAAAGGGAACCGCTAAGATCCAGAGCCTTCTCCACATATTCGCCGAGCGTCCAGTGAGGATCAGCCGGAGGCATCAGTTCCCTCAGTGCACTATTCAAACCAGCCTGGAAGAAGAGAGCGGTCTGGATAGAGCACTACATTTGCCAGCTCTAAAAACTCACGTTCCTCAACTGGACAGTCCCCTTGTTGAAGGAACAGAATTCTGACAGCCACTAGATCCATTTTAGGTCAATCTTTCTGTAACGAGGCAAGCGAGGATGGAGGATTTAAATGCAGCAAGGTAACTCAGAATAAAATTAAAACAACACTCAGGGAACCATGTACAGAACATGAAAATACATGTAAAGACTGAAAAAATAACCAGGGGAAACAAGGGCTTAAATACACAAGGGAAAACAAGGAACAACAGGGGAAACAATCAGGGAGAACCAATCATGAAATAAATATACAAAAGGACAACAAAACAAACAGGAAACAGGAACATGGGAACAAGAATTTCAACATAAAAGCACAAAAACAGGAAAATGTGACACACATGACGTTCTTTGGAACATTCTCAAATCATACTGCAATAACATGGAGTTTAAATTAACATATGAGTGCATGTTCAATACTGGGAATTATATAAAAAATTGTGTATTTTGTGTGTGTGTATGTGTGTGTGTGGGGGGGGGGACAGGTTATGTTGTCTAAGTATTCACATGAATAGCGAAACTGGGCATAACAGATGTTAATGAAGCAATGTCTCTGATCCTTATCCCAACTGTGGCACAGCTGAGAAACCCAGACAAATGCCTGAGCACTACTCACCTGGGTAAAGATGATTTACAACATTCATTCAAACTACTTGCCATATTTTACATATTCCAGAAGACCTATAGAAGAAAAACAACTGTCTAAGGGGTCATTCATACCGAACGTATTCTTGCATTCATAAACAGCCTGATGGAACACAACAGAATGGAACAGAACGCAGGGACATGTTTATAACATGTTTATAATGTGCTTATAACAAATTTATAATAGTTTAACTACTTCTGACTTGACAAAGTGTCTTATAAACTGTCAAAACAAGTTAATGTGATCTGTGTGAGCACCCCCCCTAAACACTCCCAACTTAATTAATTAATCAATTACTACTGCTAGCCAATTTAAATCTCATAATGACTGCAAAATTAAAAGTGTATCTAGCACTGATAAATGACTTAAAACAAGTAAATAGAGCATCCTTACGTCAACAGTATCATTAATTATGGACCAGTGTAAACCTGACCCAACCTTCTGAGCAATGAATTTGGAGACCACGTCTCTGTCGTGAACATCTATGGTGCACAGGGTCATGATCTTCTGCCTGTCACCCGATTTCAGCTCTCCCAATAACATGTTTATCAAGGAGTTTAGCTGGGCAATCTGGAGAAGCAGGGCAGATATTTTAGAGTTTATGAGGGCACAATGATGGCCTGTGAGAGCATACAGTGAGCTTTGTGGCCCCTGCTTACAGTAATTATATCAATTTACATGCCAGAGAGAAGTGGATGGTAATAACTGTGGTGACAGGGGCTCAGGGTCATGTGTTCATCAGAGAGACCCCTCCACGTTTATGAAGCAAGGCCATATATTCCAGTCGGGAGGCCAAATAAGCATACAGATCATTTATCAATGTTGGGGGTACTACGGGTGTGTGTATGAGTGTTTGACAATGAATAAGACCAGTGTGTGTGTGTGTGTGTGTGTGTGTGTGTGTGTGTGTGTGTGTGACAATGAATGAGAGTGGTGGGTCAATATATGTGTATGTGAGTTGGGGGGAGGCAGTTAAGAGGTGATACTGTGGATCACTGTCACAGACAGGCAAATGAGATGTAATCTTCCTGCCTGTATTTGGTGTAAAAGCAGCTTAGGTTGTACTGCATTTATCACCCCATGCTGTCTGACAGTGACTCTAATCAGGGTCTTGAAGGGAAAGAGGCAGATTATTCAAACAGTGGCCAAGGACATGCTAACCTTCCCTGCGTTTGATGACAGATCCAGACACTGCAAGAAGAATATGGACTGGCACCTGGCAGTCTACACAGATCAGCGCTATTCACTTCATCATAATTAGAATGAAGAAGCAGCACTGTGTTTTCAAAGGCTTAATCATTACCTAGTTCATACAACAAATATGCTCTTTCTCTGCATTAAAGAGGTTCACCCAAAAAATTAAACTTCTGTCATGGTGTTACAAAGCCATATAAATTCTTTGTTATGTGAAATGCAAAAGGAGCATAACAGTCTCAGTCACCATTTACATTCAATGCATTTTCCCCCTATTTAATGAAGGTTAATGGTGACTGAGGCTAACATTCTGTCTAACATCTCCCTCTTTGTTCCAAGGATAAAAGAAAGTCAAATGGATTTGTAACAACATAGGGGTGATGATAATAAATGTGTCATTTTTAGGTGAAATATAAAACAGAAAGTCTAGCACTATGTAGAAAAATAAAGGCTATATAGGAGAGGAATAACTCATTTGAAAGCTATAAAAATTCAGATTAAGTGTATAATTTTTGCTTATTAATTATAGTTGACTCTGAATATTAAGCTGGGATAGAAGAAAGTCTTTTAAAGGTATAGTGAATGAACCCAAAAATGAAACTTCACTCATCATTTACTCACTTTCATGCATTGCAGATGTGTATTACATTCTTTCTTCTGCAGAACACAAATTAAGATTTTTAGAGGAATATCTCTAGCTCTGTAGAACCATTCAATGCAAGTGAATGGTGGTGAGAAATATTGATCTGTTTCTCACCCACATCTATCATTTCGCCTCAAAAGACAACTGCAGTCATATGGATTGCATTTATGCTGCCTTTTTTGGAGCTTCAAAATTCTGGCCACCATTCAAATGCATAGTATGGACCCAGAGAGCTGAGATATTCTTCTAAAAACCTTTGTTAGTGTTCTGCAGAAGATAGAAAGTCGTACACATCTGGGATGATGGAATGAGGGTGAGTAAATGATGAAAGAAGATTGAACTATCCCTTTGACATTAAAAATATGTCTGTGTGTGTAGTTAAATACAACAATTATACTGTATTCGGTGCAGAACATTTCACTTGTTAGCACACGTGTGTACGTTTCTTTATAATGGCAATAATTTATCTAAATAAATACTTTATTTCTAGGCTTTCCAAGGACATGTGAGTCTTGAAATGATGTTGACCGGTGGTTGGTAACAATGACAATCTATAAATTAGTTACTGCCATAGTATATTTGGCCAGAATATCCTACAGTTCTAAAAACATTACATTTGACCTTATTAGATTACCACTCGTTATGTCAAAAGGTTTTAAAAAAACTTTTTTTAAACTTTTATTTATTTCAAAACACGTGGCACTTATTTCCTCAGATGACATGTTTTCGGATATCCGTCTTTTTCTTTCTTTATTTATTTGTCGATTTGCTCTGATAAGATGTCCTGTATTCATGTGTACACCTTGAACCACATTCTGCAGAGGAGCAGAGCCGAAGCACAACCAAAACATTGTCCTTCTGCAAGATGCCTGCAGTTTTTTTTTAACCACTAGAAGGCCAAAAGTTAAATAGTGTAGCTTTAAAATTTAATTGAATGAAATGTGAAGTACTTTGCATCTACATAAAAACACATGTTAGACCAATGATATTCCCCCAAAATGTTGTCCCAACTTGCCTAACGGAGTTGTTTGAACAAAGAATTTCATATTGAACAATGTTGCTGATTCCCAGCATGCATTGCAACATGAAAAAATAAGCAGTTAGTGTTATAGGCTTATATTTAGCTGTTTGCTGAATTTATTGTTGGTGTTACTGTTGTTTATTGTTGCCACTGCTAGACAATTGTTGTGTAGGATGTCAGAAGCTAGTCTTTTAGCTTGAGGTTTGTTTGATTGTCACCGTTATTGAGGTTTGTGTGTTAAGGGGTTGAGGTCTATTGTCTGTCAAACTATTGTATGTACTGCCTTGCCTTGCCAAACAAACTTCTCTTCAGAAGCAAAGACTGCAAAAGCAGAAATGGTGACAAATTGAAAGTCCTTGTATTGTGAATTGATAGTTGGCTGAACAAGGATTGAGTAGTTCTTTCAGAAAGAATGTTTGCATTTAGAAAACAAACCAATTTACATTGGTTGGTTTACATACAAAGCAATGTTACTAAGGACAGTTATTAAGACAATTATTGAGAAAATTCAAAAATATCTTGCAGCCTGCTGCTATGATATTTTGACTTTCACAATTTTTCATGTTTTACAGTGTAGTCTTAAACCAGACTAGATTATTAGCTGGTCTTAGTTGATTTTAGGTGGTCTTGCTGGTTTTCC
The DNA here is from genome assembly GCA_032164185.1 of Moxostoma hubbsi. NCBI lineage: Eukaryota > Metazoa > Chordata > Actinopteri > Cypriniformes > Catostomidae > Moxostoma > Moxostoma hubbsi. Next base: position 17,248,184 of record JAVLUX010000015.1, on the reverse strand, counting down.
AGCCTGACCAAGCTGGTGTTTAGCTTCTTAGCCAGCTAGTCTCAGACAGATTAGCAGACAAGTGTCCAAAACCAATTGAAAACCATCAAATCAGACAAGCCTATCAGGTTTAACTTTTATTTTCAAGTTTTCGAGGTTAACTGGATTCTTATATCATTTTGATGTGGGATTTACCGGTCCAATGCAGTCACTGCTGAACATTCCCACTGCTTTTGTGGCCTTTCCTCCCTCCTTCCAGTCAGAAAACTCCAGATCAGCCATACTGTCAAACACCTTAGACAGGTGACAGGTCACCTATAAGTCAATGAACCATATAGGATTATTTTCACAGAAAAAAATATATAAAATACTGTCCCTCTGTGTAATGGATCAACCTACCGAGTTATGTATGATTAAGTACAGGCATATCTGAGGATAATGATATGATAATGGATATATATGTAATTCTTATTATAAACGCGGTACAATGAGAACAAGATGAAGCACTTTGACCCTGTTCTGGTTGAATGCTTCAGGAGAAAATCTGCACATCTGTGGGAGGATCATCTCAAAGAAGGTGGTCAGGGTCAGGTTCAACCAAAGAGTGGAACTTCCTTTTATGCATCGTAATGATATTCTGCAGAAAAAAGCACTGCTCTTGGTATTATCACAGTGATGATTAAAACGTTTAATAACAGAGATAAAGGTTACAGTGCGCAATTGAGGAAAACAATGATGAAACATGGTACAATGTAATACATTGCCATGAATCACAGTATCCATTATTACAAATACCAGGAAATTCTGCAAAGTTCATAGCTGACCTGTTTAAGTATTACTGTAATACTTATATGAGCTGTATAATTAGACACATTTTAAACAAATTTGAAAGAAAGTAAAAGTTAAAACATTAAGAGTTATTCACTTTTAAAGGGACTATCAAAATGTCATTTACTCATTCAGGAGATGTTAGGCAGAATGTTAGCCTCAGTCACCATTTACTTTCATTGCATCTTTTTTTCCATTCTATAAAAGTAAATGCCGACTGAGGCTTTCATTCTGCCGAATATCTTCTTTTGTATTCCATGGAAAAATTAAAGTCATGTGGGTGCGGAACAACATGAGTAAATAATGACATAATAAAAAGTTTTGGGCAAACTATCCCTTTAATGCAGTACTTGTTTGCGTGGCTGCCTTTGGAGAGAATGTCCAGTAAGTCTCCTGAGGAGAGGAAATAGATAAAGGGAAAGACATTCTTTTGGTCTCCAGGTATTTGGCTAGTGCTTTCTAGCAATAGCAAGTCTAGAATAAATAACTGAAAACAAGTTATCTGTCCTGAGATGTGTAACTATGCAGACCTCTTAAAACAAGTATTTAATTTTTAGGATTTATATTTTCAGTAAGATTTAACTTAAGATTTCACAGACCTCCCTTGCAGATCTTCAGCATCAGTAGAAGATTGGGCTTGTTGGTGGCAGTTTACACATTACACATTACATTTCTAGTTTTGGCACTTTTGAACATATCCACATCAATGCACAAAAAGAAAATATATACATTTACAGTTATTGATTTGGTTGATGCTTTTATCCACACTGTAAAAATATGTTAGCATTATTTTATAACACCATCTTAGTTTCCATTCTTTTAACTTGCCGCAATAATTTCTGTCATTTGTACTGTACTATTTAAATTCTTTTCAGAGTTCTTGCACAGCCGCGTGCATCTCTCTCTCTCTCTCTCTCTCTCTCTCTCTCTCTCTCTCTCTCTCTCTCTCTCTCTCTCTCTCTCTCTCTCTCTCTCTCTCTCTCTAAACTGGCATCTCCGGCTCCCCTTTAACTCACTCACCTGCTGATCAGCTGATTCAGTGCTGGCCGTGTACCCTCAAGGCCTGGCCACGCCCTCCTCGTCACAACAATTTTTACGTTAAAATACTTACTGTTTCAAAAGTTTAGCCACAAGATGCAAACAATATGTGTGTTTTTTATTGTTATTAACAATTTTATTGATGCAGTCATATACAATGTATAAAAAATAATAACAAAATAACAGAATATTTGGAATCACATTATATAATTTACAACCCTCCCCCCCCAAACATTACCCACCCAACACAAACAGATACCCCAGTGGTCAAATGCCAATTGAAAAGACAAACAAACAGACAATAAAACAGTAGAAAAAAAAATAAATAAATATATATATATATATATATATATATATATATATATATATATATATATATATATATAAAATAAACATAAAAAGTATACATTAAAAAAAAAAGACTACAACACACACATTTAAAACAACACATCTCCCTCCCCTGCCCCTCCCAGAGAGCCTTCTAGAAAGACTGAATAGCTGCCCCATTTCTTAATTAAGAAATCTATGTTGCCTAGCCTTCTATATGACAACTCTTCAAATGCTACCACCCTGCCCATCTCCACGTCCCACTCACGAAACGAGGGCGCTCCAGCTGACTTCCATCCTCTAAGGATAACCTGTCTGCCTATCATAACACTGTCCAGGATCCAATTCTTCATGTACTTATCCCCTACATCAATGACCGCCCATTCACCTAAAATACAGAGTCTGAGGCAAAATGAGATTTGAGTACCTAATACATAAAACTCTGGACCCTCAACCAGAATTCTTGGATCTTAACACAACACCAAAAAACATGGGCTGTGCCCTATCTTCTGATTGGCATTGCCAGCAGGTGGGTGTGTCTTGAAGACCCAGCCTATACAATCTAGAGGGGGTCCAATAGAATCGATGTAAAATCTTAAATTGCACAAGGCATACCCTTGAATCTCTAGATTTATACTTGATGTTTTTTAGAATCCTAGCCCACACTCCCTCTTCCAATACCAAGTTTAGATCTTTCTCTCATAATCTCTTGAGTGAAGTTGAAGCTCCATCCCTCAGACAATGAATTAGCAAGGAGTAATACACTGATGCCTCATGGCCTTTTCCAAACACAGTAATCACCACTTCCAGAGTATCTGCCGCTTTAGGGGGGGTATACTACCCCCAAAAATAGTACAGAGCAGGTGGCGCAGCTGTAAATACCTAATGATATAATGGTTCTAGGGCAAGACAAAACAATCATGAGGAAAGAGGGCAACCCTGCCGGGTGCCCCTATCCAGTGTAAAATAATAAAAAATTAATATATTTGTTTGTACTATAGAGATCAAGATAGAATACTTTAAAAGCATTATTAATATCAATGGTCGAGGTAAATATTTCACCACTAGCTGATTTCACTGAGGCAATGGTAGAAAAAGACTCTCTCTGCTTTATATATTTAGCCAAAAGCTTCCCTGCTTTGTCCACCGACTCAAATTATGACTGTCTTGCCCTGAATATGCAAAGCCCCACAGGTTATCTGCAGGTTCGAATTAATTACATTTTTAATTCGAAATTGAATGTTGAATTTTTAAGACTTTTTAAGACCAAATAAAACAAAAATGTAAGACCACTTTCGCATTAATAAAAAAAGTCATTAATTCATTCGCTGATTGTAACACGGGGTTTTGATGGGCAAGGAGGAGGCGAGAACCGGCTTGTCAACATAAATAATATTTTAATAAAGAACTTAAACAAAAAGCACAAACACACACACAACGGACATGTCCGTGATTGATCTCTCTCTCTCGAAGCATTGTCACCGGCCACCTTTATCCCTCGCGCTCCCCATCAGACCGATTGGGGACCGGGCGTGCGACATTCCAGCCCGGCCCGGCCCCGCCCCCCTCCACTCCACACTGATAAATACAAAACAACTGAGGCTAATTGAATGTCTCTGGACATGTTTTTTATATATATTTTATTGTGCATTTTTGTATTAATAAGTTAATACAACATTAAAACTCTAAATGAACTAATTATGAATGCATGTAGCCTAAAGTATGTAGCCTATATTGTGACCCTTCGCTTTAGTCACTTGCTTTCTAGCAAGACATGATGCATTAGACCAATGGTCAGGCAATGTCACCGCTTATATTAAACATGGAAGTGGTGGCAAAAACCATGAATAATAAGTCAACTTTTATCACATTACGTAGTTGAAAAATGATTCAGAGGGCTATAGTTGACTGCTGTGACTTCAAGATCATCAAAAGAGCTGACTGCAATGAGATAATTTCAACTCACAACTAAATTTATAGCGAACATGATTACATGTTTGTTATCAACTCAATTCATTATCGTAATTGTATCGCCCAGAATATGTTTGTATTTATGATGGTTTTCTGTCATACTTTCGTTTAATCCTCTGATCTGTCAAATCTAACACAACAGTCAGTAGGCTTTCTGCCACCATTTACTGCGAATTCGCTGACATTTTTGTAAATAAGAGGATTGGTCTATAGACTTTATTCACAGTAGTGCCATGTTTGATTTTTAATGGGAATGGAAATGAGGCTGTGAGGGATAGATGGTGTAAATCTGTAAATAGCTCCAATATCCCATCTGATTTTCCAAAAAAAAAAAGTTTTTGTCTACTTTGTTCCTGAAAATATTTTTTTTCAATGTTTTGTACACAGAACTATCCAAAAACACCCAAACTGCAGTACATCTCATCGAAGAGACTGTACATTTATCCCACACAGCTTTGTTGTCATTGTCATTAAAAACAAATATACCGCTGCTGTGAATAAGATCTAGCATTTGCTGAATAACATTTATATATTTTTTTCTTGGTAGATACCTTTAACAAATACTTTAACAGGTAGTTAAAGGGCAGTTCATTTAAACATTTAATTTATGTCTGAATTAATTTTTCTCTGCCATGGAACAAAAAAGGAGAAGTTAAGCAAAACCTTTAGTCTCAGTCACTGTCACTGCATCTTGTTTTTCATTCAATGTAAGTGAATAGTGACTTAAATTCCCTAATATCTCCTTTTGATATCCACTGAAATAAGGAAGTCATACAGGTTTGCAACAGCATGAAGGTAAGAAAGTGATGATAATTTTAACTTTTGAGTGAAATATCTCAAATAAAAACTCATCAGTTAGCCGTTTAAAGTTGACAAGCTGTATTGAAAATGTTAACAGATTAAATTATGAAAGAGAAGGAGAGGGAGAGATGCTGTGCTGCTGCTTTCCCCCTGATTGGTCTGAATAACTCGCAGCATCATGCAAGCTGCTCTCACTTGTCTCTCCGTGTTCTCTTTGCTCTACGACGTTATCACTGCGTGAGAATAGGGACGTGTGGCAGGAGAGCGTGAGAACAGTGTAAATTGCATTGGCAGCCCTAGATCTAGAGAGATGGAGATGAGAGCCATAATAGGTGTAACTATGCTGCTGAGTAGTTCTGTTAGCTTTACTGTTATTGTCAAAGGTAGAGTAAAACAAGGAAGCGTAACGATCTGAAAGGAGGATTAATGGGTTTCTAAAGGTTTATACATGTGTAACATGTGCTTCCCTACATGCGCTCACACTAAACTCAACCCTAACCTGCTAAATGACAGATGCACGAGACAGAGAGAGAGAGAGAGAGAGATGATTTTGACTCAGATTCTGCTGTTTTAAGCATCTCCTCTATTCATGCCCAAAATGTAAGACCTCAGTAAACAAAGAAGACTTCTTGTCATTTATTTAAGGTATTTAAGACTTTTTATGGCCTTAAATTTAAAAAAATATATAATTTAAGACTTTTTAAGGACCCGTGGATACCCTGGTCCCAACCCATTCATATTCCACGTGGAGAGAGACAATCCACTCATATTAACATTTGACATTTTTACATATTAGAGAAATTAGATTGTTTGTCAAAAATACAATTCTAAAGACCACATTCTACATTAGTGCAACAATCAACCCCCGAAATTTCCCCAGAACAAAAAATACAGAAAAAAGTGCACATTAACCCCACGAACGACAGTTTCAACAGCCTTCCATCCCTCTAAACTCAATCAGTCCATGTACGCCTACAAGAGTCCCTGCACCAACTTTGCCATCAGATTGCTCAAGTCCGGTGCTTCTATACAAAAATTTGCAATACAGAATTACAGAACAGAAGATAATCAATAAAAAATCTCCAGCCCATAAGCGGAATAAACACAAAACATTTGTAGATTCATCCACTTAATTTCTCGAAGGTGTGTGCCTCCACAAAACAAGCTCCAGCCACTAGCGGACCCATCACAGAAAAAAAAACTTCAATGTCCTACAAGAAATATTGCACAAAATAAACTCCAGCCACTAGGTAGAACCAGCACAAAGAGAAACAAAAAAGGGGCTCAGTTTCCTCAGACAGATGAGTGAATGTTCAGTGAGACAGGTCCACTAAGCGGCAACATTAAAATCACCAAATGCCTTGTCTTTTCCAATGTATTTATGTAGGCCAATGCTTGCTGTGGGCATGTAAATATTTTACAGCCATCCTTAGTATCTATTCTCAGTTTGGCTGGAAACATCAGAGCAAAAGCAGCCTTCCATTGATGTAAGAGATTCTTGCATTCCTTGAAACGTTCACGTTTCACTCTTGTCGAATTTGCAAAGTCAGGGAACAAGAAAATGCTGTGGTTCTTCCAAGAGAGCTTTCCTTTACTCCTCGCCTCATGTAACATGAGATCTTTATTGGATAATCTCAGAAATTTGACCAGAATTGATCGGGGCCTGGCTCCCTCAGCCGATCTCCGAGTCGGGACCCTGTGAGCTCGCTCGATTTCCAGCTAATGGCCTGTTATGTCAAGCAGAATCAGGAAGCTCGTCTAGGAATTTCACCATATCTCTGTCTTCTTCATGCTCTGGAATTCCAACAATTTGGAGATTGTTTCACCAGCTACGTTTCTCAAGGTCTTCCAATTTTTCCAAAACGCATTCCAAATCTCCCTTGGTCGCTAGCAGCTAATTCCCTCTCCGATGACTCCAGATAATCGATCCGTCTCTCGACATCTGACAATCTTGTAACCAACTCAGAGAATTTAATCTCCATGTAAGTGATCGATCGACGTATTACAGCAACAACCTTCATCAGCATTGTTGAAATATTCATCAACATTTATGTAAGATTAAATCAAGTGTACCTTAAAGTTAGAATCAATGGCACTAAACGTATTTGCCACCACTGGCAGTTGATGGCGAATGTCTTCTGAGACTATGAAAATGCTCTACAGATGAACCCAGGTCCTCTGCACCTCCAGCAAGAGCAACAGCACTGAGTCAGCCTGAGTCAGCTGTGCCTGTAGAGCCAGCACCTTTCCATGTGCCTGCTTACTGTGCAGCGACACCTGCAGATGCACCTGAGAGAGAAACAGAGATGCATACCATATACAGAGTCAACTGCTAACAGTCTGGACAGTCCCGCTAACAATGGACAGCAGTTAACTTTGAGTTTCAAAACACATCTAATTTATGATGTATACAATATGGCCAAAACTACTGTATGTGGACAGCCACATCCATATAAGCTTACTGAATATTTAATTTTTTTTATATTTTTTAATTGGCAGCAGTTCTCCTAACTGCTAACTACTCCTCTGGAAAGTCTTTCCACTACATGTTGGAACCAGGCAGCAGGAATCTTTCTTTTTTCACTTCACAAGAGAATCAATCTATGAATGGCTTGCTTGTTGTATCTGCATATTAAGTTGAAATAGGAGAAAGTACTTTAACAAAATAAAAATACACACTTCATCAAGCTTAAGCTTAGCTCTGGTTATGAGATGACAGATTTGTTAAAATTAACCTGAAAGGGGTTTGGGGTTTGGCTATACCCTGCACAGTGTCTGTTGTTTTTGTGCCCTTCTGTTTTCTTTACCATTTTCAGCCATGTGGGTGTGAGAGGGCCAGTTTCGCACAGACGGCAGACTCATTGTCAACAGTGATGTGTTTGGCTGGATATGGCCCCTACATATGCAGTGTGATAACAAAGCCGGCAATGTGTGGTCTCTATAAATCAGATGTCTGAATACGGCTGGCTGACAATGAAAGATTACTCTCCTCCACACAGTGGGATGGTCGTAGAGAAAGTGATAAAGATCCTGGCCACACCAAGCTTATTTTGCCAAGCAACAGCTTGTTAACATTTCTGATAAGCTGAGTGTACATGCTATCAATATCAATGTTACACTTTGTTTTTAATGATAAACTATCCAGCTAATTGCATGTGTAATTTTTTCTATGTTTGTACCTGACTTTCCTCCAGACTCTCAATAACTGCATCACTGTATTTTAGCATAGATGTTGTGGTGCGGTAATGTTCTTCAAAAGAAAACTTCATCCGTGTCCACATCTGTGTAATTTCAGTCAAAACCTTAACGAAAAAAAAAAATATTATTTCCAAAACATGTTTCAAAGCTAAAAGTGTGCTGGCAGAGATATGTGATGGAACCTTCTTAGTGAACATCTCTTTGACTGCTCTCCCTACTGTAGTGTGCAACACATCCACAAATTTGTGCAGCTGCTTGGCACCTTGCATTATACTCCAATAATTCAGCTTTTTTTGTACAGTTTATTACTATAAGCAAATAATTTTATTCACCACATTACTGTAAACTGTGCTCTTATAGTATCTACTGAATCCAACTCTAAGGCACAAACTCTTATGATTACATACATCCTCATCAAACGAGATGAGTCACCCCATGCCAATAATATAGTGTTATGAAATGAATCGCAATACATTGTAAAACAATTGACAAAGCTCCAAACCATATGCTTAAGTTAACAAACTTCAAACTAAGGTATTCATCTGGGCACTCAGATTCACGTGCCTTCCAATTTCACAACCAAACCAACTCCAACTAATAATGTTGTTCGTATGCACATGCAAGCAAGTTTCCTGACATCGTTTCACATTTGTTCCCGACATTTAATCTAGCAAACAATTATGTTCAGGCATCCTCAGATGCTATGTTTAGGCCCTCTACCCCTTCCTATCCATGGGCCACTAGAGCGTATTCCCACATGAAGCTGCCTCTGCTGGAGACCCCACTCCAGACCCATTCCCCTCTTAACTTTATCCCCCTCCCTTCTACCATTTTAATTTCTCCTTCTACGGAAAAGTTCCCTGCGCAAGGCTGCCTCCGCAAGCAAACTTCATACCAAATCTCTCTTCAGCTAACCGTAATTAAAGCAGAACACATTCCAGGCACTTCCACTATACGGCAAACAGTGCAGGGAAATGCTGTCTAAGCATCACAACTTTTTTGGACTGTGTGACCAAACCTCCTACTGCAATGCAAACAGAGCACATATGCTGTTCAAGCGCCGCAAACGTGGTGTCTTTAGGGTCATACGTCAAACTCCAACTACAAGTGCTGAAACTGTTCACGTGCCACAACCTCAGAACCACTCAGCCCCCATGGCTCACAATTTAGGTCTTCCCTGAATAGTCAACCACAAGCAGGCATCTCTGCATCAATCAATTTCATTAAAACATCGCCTACTATATGCCCTCACGTCGAATGCAGTGCAGCTCAGTATAATACAGCTAAAATGTTCTCACACGAATCGCACACTCTCCCATTGAATGCTGTGCGGCTGTTCCCACACCTGAGGATTCAGCCCATTCATATCGCAAACGCACATGCTCGCGTGTATCCTGACATTGCCTCTAACGAGGGCATTTATTTAAATTTTCAATCTGCAACTCCATCCAGCCCTTCCAATCGCTAGCACACTATCTACATTACAGAGGAACCCACTCATTCCTTCCATATCAGCGCTGCAACCGCTGCAGCCCAAAGGCCTGCTGAGCACCAAATCCGCTCACTAGGCTGGTGGATATCTGACGCATTCAATAGTTACATATGTACAAACCATCTCCGAATCAAGAAAGCGCACCTTGCCCTAATAAAATAAAAAATGGGGGAAGGGGCAGCTCGATCTACCTTTCCCATATTTCCCATATCTCTCATTCATATAGCTGCAAAGGCTCTCCCACTTACATATATTCAAGGGCTATCCCGTTAAAATCACAGTGAGGGTCCTCCCGTTCGGATGCTGCATGGGTCCAACCGGCCAGCTCGGTAGCCCTCCCATTCATACCACTGTGATGGCCCTCGTGCACACATACATCAAGGGCTCTCCCATTGGAATCGCAGTGGGGGTCCTCCTGTGCGAATGCTGTGTGAGCTTACTCATGTTTATTTGTATCGTGGGCTCTCCCATTCGTACCGCTGTGAGGTCATTCCCGTTTCAAATGCAGTGAGGTCCCCTTTTCGACTGCAGGATGGGCTCAAGTGGCAGCTGAGCCCCACACACGTGGGTTTAGCCTGTTTGCTGCGCAGGCCCCTACCGTCAAACTATTTGCATCTGGAGGGACGCTTAAGGTTTGGTCCGGGCGACTCAAGTTCTCCCACACCTGGCACAGACCTCGGGGGTGGCTCCCCTTGCTCGGGTGTGGCGAAGCCCTCCAGTTTTAATTATAACAGCTCTCCACGAGAGCTCATTTCTATTACCCTGGAATTAGTTTTAAAAACTAATTACCACAGCTGCGATGGGGTTTCTATTACAGCTGCTGAGAGTGTGACATTAAATTTGGCATCTTCACCCATTTTACTGTCTTAATCCACCGCTCTCTATTTTTTTCCTCTTCTGGAAAGTCATTCAAACATAATAGTGGATTTTTTATTTTGGTCTTGGAGCAAATGGGTAAGTGAAAGTAATATTTGCTGTGATCTCCCATTGACTGCTTCCGAAGTTTACTCTGCAAAAATGTACTTCCGCGTTTCAAAAACCAGAGTTTAAGAAGGTCTATTGGAGCAAAGATGTGATGTTTTGGGAACAAGAGCAACATTTTAATCTATAATCTGGCTATATACTGAACATTATCAAAATTGTTCTTAAATGTAAGAAACTGACAATTGGTGGCTAAGGTTGTCAGCATAGTTGGGTGTAATGCATTACTAATTAATTACTGTATTAAATTACTTTCTCTTTGAAATATTTTTCAGTCATTTAATTACTGTTACTGGACAGACGAGCTGGCACACAGCTGGCCCCGGGGGCTGTGCAAATACGCATTTCCCCCAGTGAGCCTATGTGCACAGGTGCTGTTGCAAGGTCAGGGAGGAAGAGGACCAATCCCTCTAGTGGCCCCCTATTGCCCACACGGACTTGGTTCTCGGATCTCATGCTCTTCCCGACAGCCCTTCCCTTGAGAATTCCCCTGAGATAGGACCCTCTGGCATCCGCGCCCAAAACCTCTTGAACCTCCACGTCTGGCCCGCGGACAGGATGTGGAAGATCTAAGAGGCTTTCCACCTGCTGTCGTAGACACGATCAACCAAGCCAGAGCTCCCTCTACCAGACAACTTCAAACCCTGATGTGGCGCTTTTTCCCGATCTGAAGATCCGTAGAGATGCGCAGTCGGGTCAGTGCTCTCATTTCTGCAGGAGAGTTTGGAGGGGAGGCTGTCCCCCTCCACCTTGAAGGTTTATGTAGCTGCCATATTGGCTCACCACGATGCAGTTGACGCTAAGTCCCTAGGGAAGCATGATCTGATTATCAGGTTCCTTAGAGGCGCCCGGAGGCTGAACCATCCCAGGCCATGCCTGTTCATGCCTGATCTCTCCGTGGTCCTTTCAGGCCTTCAGAGACCCCCCCTTTGAGCAGCTAAAATCAGTCGAGCTCAAAGCCCTCTCCTTGAAGACGGCCCTCCTGATCACGCTCGCTTCCATCAAGAGGGTTGGGGACCTGCAAGCGTTTTCTGTCAGCGACACTTGCCGGAGTTTGGTCCATGTCGTCCTAAGACCGCAACCGAGCTACGAGCCCACGACCCCCTTCAGGGATCAGGTAATGAACCTGCAAGCGCTGCCACGGGAGGAGGCAGACCCAGCCTTTTCGTTGCTGTGTCAGGTGTGTGCTTTGCGTACCTATGTGGACCGCACACAGAGCTTTAGATGTTCTGAGCAGTTCAGAATGCCTTCCTCTGTGTGTGTAATAGCGTTAAGATGGCCCCAGTCACTTTTAGTCTATGCGAGAAACATAGAGAGAGAAAAGGCGTGGCCTGCTCCCATGCTTGGCATGTCGCTTTGTTCACTCCTTCCAGGATGCCGGGAACCTAACAAGTTTAAGACGATTTTTTATGGGGCGTTGGGTAAGGGTACATGCAGTCTGACGCAGCCTGTTGCTTTGGCACGCAACTGTCTGACTGTACCTGTGTCAGCAGCGCATGTACACGGTTCAGAGCATGGTGTGATTGAATAGTGACCCCTAGTGTCGCTCACTCGAGACAACGTCAAAACATACCTCTTGAATGAGAAGGTTGCAGAGCTCTTGCAGCAGCGCGGCAATGCGAGCAGGAGAACAATAGAATGAACAGTGTTTCCAGACCAGAAATATAAGATGAAAAATTTGAGGGATTAGAACTTGTGCTCTTCGAGTTGAAACAGCACTGGTCTGAAAGATTGAAGGTGAAAGTCTATAGCTCTGGCCTCCTGCAAAGCTTTGGGTGAAATAATTGCTATGGGGAATATTTTATGGTTACCAATATCTGGGAAGATTTTTAAGAGAGATTTTCTTAAGAGAGAATTAGTAAGAAACAGTAAAGTACAACTCGACTGAAAATCAACTGAATAAATCAAATGAAAGTTGGAACATTATATAACTCTATGCCTTACCATCAAAAACATTCTCTATCAAAGCTTTGAACAGTGGGAAATAACTGCTGTCAGCTGATCCTCATTTTCTGAACATCAGGTTTCTGAAGCTGATATTTACAAAGATTTAGCACATTTTACTGATCATTTATGGATCATGTGCATCCAGCTGATGACTGTAGATTCAACTGCATGTATCATGGCTCTACTGTGACACAATATATATATATATATATATATATATATATATATATATATATATATATATATATATATATACACACTCACCTAAAGGATTATTAGGAACGCCTGTTCAATTTCTCATTAATCTAAATCAACCAATCACATGGCAGTTGCGTCAATGCATTTAGGGGTGTGGTCCTGGTCAAGACAATCTCCTGAACTCTAAACTGAATGTCAGAATGGGAAAGAAAGGTGATTTAAGCAATTTTGAGCGTGGCATGGTTGTTGGTGCCAGACGGGCCGGTCTGAGTATTTCACAATCTGCTCAGTTACTGGGATTTTCACGCACAACCATTTCTAGGGTTTACAAAGAATGGTGTGAAAAGGGAAAAACATCCAGTATGCGGCAGTCCTGTGGGCGAAAATGCCTTGTTGATGCTGGAGGTCAGAGCAGAATGCCGACTGATTCAAGCTGATAGAAGAGCAACTTTGACTGAAATAACCACTCGTTACAACCGAGGTATGCAGTAAAGCATTTGTGAAGCCACAACATGCACAACCTTGAGGCGGATGGGCTACAACAGCAGAAGACCCCACTGTGTACCACTCATCTCCACTACAAATAGGAAAAAGAGGCTACAATTTGCAAGAGCTCACCAAAATTGGACAGTTGAAGACTGGAAAAATGTTGCCTGGTCTGATGAGTCTCGATTTCTGTTGAGACATTTAGATGGTAGAGTCAGAATTTGGCGTAAACAGAATGAGAACATGGATCCATCATGCCTTGTTACCACTGTGCAGGCTGGTGGTGGTGGTGTAATGGTGTGGGGGATGTTTTCTTGGCACACTTTAGGCCCCTTAGTGCCAATTGGGCATCGTTTAAATGCCACGGGCTACCTGAGCATTGTTTCTGACCATGTCCATCCCTTTATGGCCACCATGTACCCATCCTCTGATGGCTACTTCCAGCAGGACCATGTCACAAAGCTCGAATCATTTCAAATTGGTTTCTTGAACATGGCAATGAGTTCACTGTACTAAAATGGCCCCCACAGTCACCAGATCTCAACCCAATAGAGCATCTTTGGGATATGGTGGAACGGGAGCTTCGTGCCCTGGATGTGCATCCCACAAATCTCCATCAACTGCAAGATGCTAGCCTATCAATATGGGCCAACATTTCTAAAGAATGCTTTCAGCACCCTGTTGAATCAATGCCACGTAGAATTAAGGCAGTTCTGAAGGCGAAAGGGGGTCAAACACAGTATTAGTATGGTGTTCCTAATAATCCTTTAGGTGAGTTCATATATATTGTTCAGTCAAAACAAAGAAACATAATGCTTTTTACACTTACTGTGAGGTTTTAAGACCAAAAAAAAAAAAAAATAATTATTTATACATTGATGATGTTTAAGGCTTTAGTTCACCCAAAATTTTAAATGTTGTCATTAATTCATAGAAAATATATGATTTTCTCTTTCCAATGAGAAGGAAAGGTGCACATGAGTCTGACCCTTGTCACTGTTAACTTTCACTGTATGGAAATGAGCAGTATCAACATTCTGCTAAACTAATTTTGTGTTTGATGAAAGAGAGAATATTATAAGGTTTGGAATGACAAGAGAGTGTAAAAATGATGACAGAATTTAATGTTTGAGGCCAAAACCAAGACTCCTTTAAAGGGGAGTATCCATATTATCACAAATAAAGAAATAAATACATTTTGTCATACAGTGTGATAGATGCCTCTTGACAGTGATCTATCCACTCTTTGATGGCAAGAATGGGTTTTCCTGTAAAACTGTCCCATCACCATGGACACCTTGCTTTGCAAATTCTCATTGTGCTGTGTCACATCCTGCAATATTGTATCTGGTGATTCTTCTTTTTTGACAGAAGTGGCAAACAGACATAAATGCAAAATAATGACAAATTCCACATGCATTTAGGGCTTTATGCTTAGAAGAACATAAATTATACCTTCAAGTCCAAGAAAAAACTTTTGATGGTGAGTTTTCTATCTTAAATTATCTATACTTGTGAATGTATTAATTATTTTTTGACAGCCTAAAAAACAGTCTTGAGTCTACCTTCTCAATGGTGTCAGACAGCTGTGGCAGAAAGGTGGGTGAGAGCACCCAAAAGAGTAAAAAAGTTTCCTTGGAGAATGGGGACATTTTCTTTCCTGAGAATGTAAACTTCCATGTGTTTAGACAGAGGACATGCTTAAAGTATACAATTAAAACAGTGGTCGATATTCACTGTAGCACCACATTAAAGCACTGAGCCTGTGATATCTGATTTTGCATGCACTAAATATACTGTATTTCAGACACAGAGATGTAAACACAAGGCCTACATACCACTGTAGGAAAGACCACTCTGTAACAGAAAGACCACTGAATGCAGTCAAACTGAAAAATAACAATCTAATAAAAGTTTTGAAAAACACTGTAAAAAAGTGTTTTATTTTTCTCAAGGTTGGCATATTTTTCCAACGTATCAGTTTTTACTTTGAGCATTCATCGTTTTTCGTCTAAAAATTGCACCCTGAGGTTTTCAGAAAAAGGAGATACTTCCTCTTCAGACATACTTGCGGTCCAAAGCAAACAATCCCAAAACGAATGTCTACAGACAGTATTTTCTAAAGCACGTGTAACGCGATGAATTTCACGTGTTTACATGTTACGTGTTTTGTTCTCTGCAAGAGCTGAAGCGATTTAATTATGAGAAAGTTCTGAAAGGGGGCGGTACAGCGTCCAGTTGCCTTGGTTACCACCCCAAAGTGTGAAAAAACAACCAACCAGCACTTCAGTCGTTTGGTCCATATTGCATAATCATAAAGGTTAAATAATTTATACACAATGGTAAATTTATGAAGACTCAAATTGTTTTATATATAGATAGATAGATAGATAGATAGATAGATAGATAGATAGATAGATAGATAGATAGATAGATAGATAGATAGATAGATTTATCCAAGAGGAAGAATGCCACTAAATTATTTAATTCGTTTAAATTATTAGAAAGTTTTGGAATTAACTAACTTTCAAAATGAATGTATTTTTTTCTTTACGCCTTTTCATTTACATCCTTTTTCATTATGTTGATGTCTGCTCCGTTGTTGAGATGTTTTGGTGTCTTATTTGTTGAATATTTGTTAGTTTTGCGATACAAATCTTACTAGACATCGACATGTCAACATCAACGACAAAAATTGTCCACTAGACAGAGTAGACTACATAGGAAAAAATAATGACTAAGTATGCTATGTAGCTTATCATAATTGGATGTACTTGCTTAAATTCTTTCAAAATGAGAACACATTAGGCTATTATGAGAGCCGTTGAGACGCTTCTTTCGCTAAGAAGAAAAAAACCCAGCAGCGGAGCACATTTAACGAATTTAACGCAGGTGTGTCGAGATGCGCGTTTAAAAGTTGACGTTCTTTTTTTCTTTTCTTTTTTTTTACTTAACACGTCGAAAAAATTTCCTGCGCGAGACGCTGGAAACCACAAAACGTGTTCTATCTGAGCGGCCTTTAACACACTTCACCTTTCCCTCAAATGAGGTTTACAAACTGTTACATTCTTAGAACTGATTTTGCGAGATTCTTAAAATTTCAAATTAACATTTTTTTTTTTTATTAAAATCGTGACATTGTTTAAAAATTTAAGTTCTACGATATCCATTGTTATATTATTCTATTAAAATGGTAACATTAAGAATTAATTATGACACACTTCTACAGAATGATTGCTTAGAGGGTCTGACTTTCACGTGAGTACACCAATAATGCCCTCTAGGGGCCTGGAATAATGAAACACTAATGAACGCCGACTGCTGCTGCTGACAACACGACGTGCTTTGCCTGACCTCACTGCTCCATGCGCAATGTTGGGCCCTTACAGATCGTTATAATGATTAGTAGTTTATCATAGATTTAACTAAATATATCTTGTATAACTAATATAACTAAGTATGTCTTTACATTTCCATCCCAGCAAAGTTCTGTATAATACATAGCTTACACGGTGTCCTATAGCTATGAAATGATATCATATATATTTTTGAATAGTTTTTATAACTTGCCACATTGGCAACAATAGTACTTTGTAAAAAATAAATAAAATAATAATAATATTAATAATAATTCCTAAAGTAATTTCTAAACATTCTAAATAGTCTCTTCAAAACTGGGCAGGGATGAGGACATTAGTGGCCCAGAGACAGCCAAAGTAGTGGGGTCTGAGGGATCATTTACCAAAAGATGAAACTATTTTGAGGGCAATTGGATATGAATATAAAAAGATCAATAGTTCATTTTGAAACTGAATGACAGCAGTCCAGTTTTTGCATTTAAATATGATTACATTCAGAATATATGGGACATAGGAGGTCTTTTGACAGATATAAACACTGTATGGGGGTTCTGGGGTGTCCTCTGAAACCATTTTTATATTTTCCTTAAAGTGAGAATCTACTAACAAACAAACAATTTACATAACAGTGGAGCATTAAAATACTATTTGGTTAATCTAAGTATAAATAGGCTTTCCTTGCCACCCATGCCATGACATCTGATTAATTTTCACAATATAAGAACAAAAATCTGTTTGTATATTATGAAAGGATCAAAACATGCTGATTAATAAAGCTGAATTTAGACAGAAAAAAAGAAATATTTCTCTCTAGCGTTGAGCATGCTTTATTCCCACTCCGCGCGCGTTTACATGTATGCTTACACAATCTCTTGGCCAGGTGGCAGATAACTAGCACAAAGATTAAGAAGTCGGTCTGTATTGAATTGTTCTTCAGTTCGAATCCAGGCCGGGGTCCGCCTATTGAGTGCCACTTACATAAAACAATCAAATTGGCACAACTAGGCCTACTATATGGGTAAGCGGTAATAGTCAGTTCACCTCATAAAACTTGCTAGTAATTGTTAGTATCAAGATAACATCAAATTTTGAGCCTAATTTCCTTATTGTATATAATAATAAAAATAACAGACCCAGAGTTTTAACCTGATTTATAACCTATTCACATAAAAAGTCAATGTAACACATAAAGGAAGGGCAAGGAGGAGGCGGGAACCGGCTTAACAGTAAACATAAAGTTTAATGGTAAACTTAAAACCAACATAAACAAACATGCAGCAAAGCTGCATGCGTCTTTCTCTCTCTCTCTCTCTCTCTCTGGAACCAGCACCTCTGGCTACCCCTTTATCTCGCTGTCCCGCTGATCAGCCTGTTCAGCGCTAGCCATGCGCCATCACGGCCTGGCCACGCCCTCCTCCTCCTCACACTCCTCCCCCGCCTGATTAAGGCTGGGTGCCACTGATCTGACTAACTCCTCCCCCATCTCTGGGGCACTGAGGAAAGAGAGAGAAAAACTTGCTCGCTGGTCCTCAATGGCTCCCCTACCCTCTAGTGGATGCTAGCTCACGCCTCCCGCAGAGGATGGCAGCGAGTCCTCCGGCCCCTGGCCGATGGAACTGCTCCTCCCCTTCTCAGCTGAAGGCCGTGGTTCCTCCAGTTCTTGGCTGCTGGCAGCAACCCCTCTGTCCCCAGGCAGACGGCCTCAGCTGCTCCACTGGCAGATGACAGCGGCAAGGATACTGTGACAGCACATCCCTCCTACCTCCCGGGATTCGGCACCACTGTAACACATGAAGGACGGGCAAGGAGGAGGCAGGAACTGACTGAACAGTAAACATAAAGGTAATGGTAAACTTAAAACAAACGTGCAGTGCGGCCACGTATGTCTCTCTCTCTCTCTTGATCCTGCACCTCTAGCCGCCCCTTTATCTTGCTCTCACGCTGATCAGCTGATTCATCGCCGGCCGTGCTACATCACGGCACGGCCATGCCCTCCTCCTCGTAACAATCACATATCGGATTTAGAATTTGCAAAGTCATTTTTGCTCACTCTGTGCCCATATATGGATATAATAATATTATCTATGCTGGGGACAGTGAAGCGATTTCAAATTATTTCAGAAGTCAATATCAATGGTTACATTGTGCGAAAAAAGCTGCGTTTCCTTCCAAGGGTGTGATGCTTTGATGTTATATCGGAGCTGACACTAGGGGTCTCTATACCATCATGCCAGAATACTGATTTAGGCTGCTAACAGAGTTGGTAGTAAAGCAGCAGAAAAACATTTCCACATCACAATTGGGTAAAACACGGGGACAATAGATAAGAGTTAGTTATGTGAAAACACTCACGAATACCTTAGCTCCACACCAGCAGGGGGAAAGCTAGCAAATATCAGTATAGTCAGCAGGGGGCGAAAAAAGACTGCTTAGGACAAATCAGAGGTGCCCTGTATGAGAACGTGCTTAATAAAATTCATAGACAAACCCATAAGGTTGAGTCACAGACTGTATTATACAGAAGCATATGCTCCTAAGCAGAAGCAGACAAAAAACGAAAATTACCAGATTCTCGTTCAAAGAGGAAGGTTGTAGTAAAAACATATAAGAGCAAAAATACAACTTTGCCCAGCTTACTCCTGCTTTACAGAGAGCACCTGGGAAGAGATAGAAGGGACCTGCAGGTTATAAATCCTAGCAAACATGTTAGGAGAATCCCATTCCACCACCTGGTAGATGTCTGGCAAAGACACACCATTTGCCAAATCCAGAAGAGGTAGCCATTCCTCTAGTGGAATTCGCTCATACTTCTAGAAGGCAGCGTTAACCCTGTGAGTCATAAGCTAAAGCAATAGCATCGACGACCCAATGGAAGAGCCTCTGTTTGGAGAGCGCCAAGCCTTCGGAAACAACCTCTTAAACATTAAAAGAGCTGGTCAGTCTGCCTGGATGGGCACGTACGCTCTATGTAAATACACAATGCATGCATTGGGCACAGTGTGAGTGGCAAGTGCTCCTCTTCAGACTGAGGAGAAAAAGCATGCAGGGTAATGACTTGCACCTTGAAAGGGGTAGTCAGAACTTTGGCCACATAACCCAGTCTGAGCTTAAGAACAGTTTTGGAAAAGGCTGGGCCAAACTCCAAACAGGAGCTGACAATGGAAAAAGCCTGTAATTCTTCCATTTGCTTCACTAAAGCGAGGGCAAGGAGCAAAGCGGTCTTCAACAAGAGTGTGACTAAACTCACAGATTCCAATGGGTCAAAGGGAGGGCCCAAGAGCGCATTCAGGACCTTGGAGAGGTTCCATGTGGGAACCAGGTGCTGTCTAGACTGCAATTGCCTAGCTCCTCACAAAAATAACGATAAAGCTGTGTTTCCCAAGGAAAAGCCAACAGCCAACAGTCAACAGTCTGATGATGCGATGCAATAGCAGACACGTGCACTTTAAGCATGGAGGGGTTGAACCCGCATCCAAAAATTTAAGTACTATTCCCAAAGCGCAACACACAGGATCTTCACTGCGAGATGAACTCCAGTCAGTGAAAACTTGCCATTTGAGAAAATTGAGAAGTCATACGGGAGCCGTTCAACAGCATAATGAGCAGATTCCACAATTCTGGGCATGGGTGGCAGATTGTGCCCTATTCCCATGAGAGAAGACCCTTTGTGGGACAGGGCATCTGTCCCCAATGGCACCTGTGACAGAAAGTACCACAGAGCACAGGGGGTGGTCTCCTGAGAGGCAAAGAGGTCAACCTCCGCTTTGCCGAACATCTCCCATATCATGCAAACAGATTGGGGATGAAGTCTCCATTTGACCTGGAGAAACCACTGACACGAGTGCATGTCTGCTCCAAAGTTCATGTGACCAGGAACATGCAGTGCACAAACTGACTTGAGGTGTCTCTGACACCACAGAAGGAGGCATCGCAACCGAAAAATCATTGGACTCTATCGGTGACATCCATGGCAATTAATATATGCCACCATGGATGTGTTAACCGTTTGGAGTCAGATTGAGAAGGAATAGCTCATTAATCTGCCGGAACCATAGACAGGTGCATAATGAATGGGCAGCTACAAGAACAATACTAAACAAAGCATGAAAGTTTTATAATATCGGCTCATCCCGGACAAAATAACAGGGGAAGTGCGAGTTATACATGAGGGAAAGGCATGAGCTCAAATTGAGGACTGTGGAGAAATCTGTGACAGCATGACACACATGACAGTGTGTCGAGAAGCTAGGTTTCTTCCCATCGTGCATCTTTTTCAGAGACACAGTGCTCAGAGCTAAGTACTTGGGCATTATGCAGCGCAAACGATGTACATAACCATGAAAGCGCAGTAATAGGACCATGCCTGCACATCTATTCAGAGTCAGCTTGAAAGGTCTGCAAAACCGATACGGCATGCAAGAACAAACGAGCCTGCCCCAAAGCCACATAAGACTTAAACAGTCTAACGGCAGAAGAGAGCTCAGCGTGGTCGTCATTGCGAGGGCTGGGGTTTCAGAAAAGAGAGTACACGCAGAGTAGGCATGCGCTCTGCCTCTGAAGAGCTTGAGGTGCGTGTCAGGAAAAAATGGTACCAAACGCAGTGAAGTGGTTCGACCGCCCCACGTTTAGGTGTTCTTTTTTTTTTGTCGGTAGCACTACGGTTCATTTGGTGACAACCATGCAAAACTGTGTTTATCGCTCAACATGAGAACACGCGGTCACTCAGTGCTGGATTCAAAGAAAGTGGTTGTCTGCAATTAATGAGAGGCATGTGGCCGAATCCCCAGCTGCGGGACCTAACCTTGCCTTCGGATATGTACAAGATATAACATAGTAATCTACGGAACCACCGTGTGATATCACACAGCGCCCTAAAAGAGGGGTGAGGAGGTTTCTAGCGCATTCCACAAGCAAAGACTCTGTAAGAGAATGAAAGAGGACTGAGAGCATGTGCTGTCGGTAAATCTTACTAAAACTCTCTACACTTGGAATCCACAACCGCATGCCACCCGCATGTGCTCCCTCGGGAGACACAGCAGAGGCATATGTGGGGAGTGGGAACCTGGCATCGTCCAGCGGAAACGAAGGCGAACCATGATCGAAGTGTCTTGAGACTCATGTGTTCAAGTGAACACATTCTGTCTTGCTGGGTGAAGTATGGGGGTGGAGCTCCAAACTTCATCTGCCAATGAAATTGCCATGATGGTATGGTGTCAGAGTGAGATTGGGCTCTCAAAAGCAACCCCCAGCGTCAGTTTCAATGTAACGCCTAATGACTTGAGTGGTAACCTTCTGTTCCATACAGTTTGTTTGAGCAAGTTTGTTTTCGACGTTTGCTGTGCAAACTCTTTATAGGCTTTTGATTTTCTAGACACTGTTATTTTAGGATGACCAGAGCAACATTTCAGATGATTCAGATGACGATTGGCCCTCTTGTTAGTCCAGTAATTAATGACTTTTTCAGTCACATTAACTTTTTGATGCACATCTTTGTGCTGGGTAGCTCAGTGAGTAAAAGTGCTGACTACCACTCTTGGAGTTCACAAGTTTGAATCCCAGGGTGTGACTCCAGCCATGTCTCCAAAGCAACCAAATTGGCCCTGTTGCTAGGGAGGGTAGAGTCACATATGGTAACCTCCTCGTGGTCACTTTAATGTGGTTCACTCTTGGTGGGACATGTGGTGAGTTGTGCATGGAAGGCGCGGTGGATGGCGTGAAGCCTCCACACATGCTATGTCTCCACCGTAACGCACTCAACAAGCCACGTGATAAGATGTGTGGGTTGATGGTCTCAGACGTGGAGGCAACTGAGATACATCTTCTGCCACCCAGGTTGAGGTAAGTCACTATGTAACCATGCAGACTTAGAGTGCATTGGGAATTGAGCATTCCAAATTGGGTAGAAAAGTGGGAGAAAATAAAAAAAGGAGTAAATGTGTTTCCATCATAGTTTATGCATATTTCTTCTTATCTTTAAAACATTTATCCACCTCAAGCAAGAGTATAATTTATTATGCTCATTTTGGAGATTTTTTGCATATAGGTGTTTCCATCCAGCAGTTTTTATGCAATGTCCCAAAATGCGCATAAACAAAATTAGTGTTCTGCAACTTCATGCCGAAGCACATCAGCCACAAAAAGTCACTTGCACCTGGGGTTAACACACTAGGAAAGCATGGGAATGGCGTTTGAACTGGACAGAATGCGAAATCCGGCCACATGCAGTCCTCCTATGAGTACTCCTGCGGTGTTAAGCAAGCTTCATAAAAGAACAAATTTGTTATCCTCCACCCAAGGGCATCATTTGATGGATATGTCCTCCTGGGGGTCGAGAGGATGTAACCATTCAGCAGCCGCTGCTTATCTTGCTTTACTTGTTTTAAGTGTTCCTCACTTGAGATATGACAGATTTAAGTGCTCTACTTGGATGTTAATAAATGCCATTTTTATTTATCTACATGGCGAGTTACAACATATTCCTTCCTTAACTGGGCAGATTGCCTGGTGTTTAGAATGGTATCTGTATAATATAGCCTACTGTAGCATAGCAGTCACTAACATAATTAATCATGTCACATTTAAATCCATAGGTCATCAAATATATTGTCTTTGTTTATAGGGGGAAAGTGGGGAACAGGGATTTAGACAGATACCAGAGCAGAGGGATCTTGAACATTCCCAAAGGAAAAGCAATAGCTCCATGTGCAGAGAAGCTTTATCCTTTTAAATACCCCCCCCCCCCCCCCACCCCCAACTTGTGACCTTAAAGAGGATAAAACAGAATACCATTCCTTATAAACCAAGTGCATTATCACATATATGTGATGATAATGTTCAATTACCTCTGACCCTTCACATAGTTTCAGTACTTTAAACAATTGAACAACTAAATGGTTTCAGAATACATATAAAAGTGAGCAAAAAAACGTATTTTTTAATTTGTGTGTATGTCGCTCCCATGCATAAACTCCCAATCCCAGCTCTCCCTCAGAGATGACAGAGTGTGGGGTGGAGGGTCCCTGGCGTTGATATGTTTTGTCTCAGATGTCACAGGGGCTTGTATTCCATTAGTCTATATGTGGTCTTTTGATTCCTTAATCCCAGCACAAGAAGCCCAATGCAAGCAACTGATAAGATATTCCTCTCACAGCTTGTGATTTATGACCTTGCAGCCCAGCACTTAGTACAGAGAGATCACAGGTGCATCTGAGGCCAGTATTAAAGTTTTAATATGCACTCCCTGTGATCTCAAACACATTCTGCACACTGGCTTTCCTGAGGATGGGTCAATAAATGTTTAAAAAATTCACCCAAGACTGCAAAGTAGAATCTATTTTAGAATCCACAGCCATAATGCTGACTATGCTTATAGCTGTGATTTCTACTTTTTCCCATTTTATAAAGAGTGCTTCTAAATGAAAACTCACTCCAAATCGCATACAAGTGTTTACAGAATGAAAAACATTGCATTCAAATAACACTTCTGGCTTGCACATGCTGCATTCTCAGTTGCATGTAGATGTAAATCTTCATTGAATGATTAGCTGTTTCGTATTTGTTCTTTGCTCTCAGTACAATAAAATACTTACCCCAATAATATTAGACAAGGATATATATATATATATATATATATATATATATATATATATATATATATATATATATATATATATCCCTTGATTGATCAAATTCATTTGAATGAAAACAAATCTATGTTTACTCTATGAGCACTTCTGAATGGTAAATTAATGCTGTTTGACTGTTTGCTTTCCTTTTCAAAATGCACTTTCCGCCATGGTGTCCACTTTACAAGGGAACTAAAGGCTCAAGTGCACATCTTTTGTGAGTGTAATACCAGACTTGCCTGCAGCATATTAAAGTTCTGTCTGAGGATTGTGGAGTGAAGATGTCATTGTGTTTGGAGCCATAACCACATAGTGGTGATAGCTTTACCAGAAGTGTTGTGAAGGAAATAGCTTGGCATCGATGAGGAGTTATGTCCCTACATGAAAACACATAAATCTCAGCTTAACATAAACTAATCTCTAAACTGCTTGTGTAACTTTAAAAAAACCTTTACATTTGAATTGCCATGGGCAGTGGAATCACTCCTCAAAGAGAAGAACATGTTTTTTTTGTTCAAATAAATAAAGACCGCAATAATAACATTTTGATGATTTTATATTCTATTATAAATCACTTGAGTAAATTTTAAATTTTACAAAATCATTTTAGGTTTGTAAGTCTGTATAGATTAGTTCATTAATTACTCATAATTAATTATGTATAGATAGTGAAAGAGAAGGTCTTTTTTTAAGACTTTGGTATGGTAAAAAACTATAAATTGTGCTCTTCAATTCCATTTTATTTTGCCAATTGCTAATTTTGCATAGTTTTACAATATCGAAAACACAAACCAAATCAGTGTCTTCAACAGCCTTGTCTTGACATGATACAAACTGATTTGCATCCACAGCACCTCACTCAGATTTAGTGAAACTGATATCAGAGCCTGTCTTCCCACTTTCCCTCCCCTCAATCCTCCCTCTTTTTTCTCTATCTCTGTCTGTATGCCAGGGGGTGTGCAAAAATGGCAACACCAATTCACCTGGACTTGACTAGCTTGTAATGGGTGCATTACGCTCCAGCCCCCATCATGTGTCTATCCTATCATAAGGGACAGAGGTCAGCTCTCTTCTCCGTACTCCTGATTGAAGGCATTTATGCCAATTATGGGAAACAGTTTTTCTGGGCTAATGACCCCAGCAACCTTAGACTTTTTCTCCTAGATGGCTTTGGTGACCAAATTGCCTAAGGTCACCATCTCTTTATGGGTCCTCTCTCCCTTTTGGATACACTGAATTGAGATGCATTTGCATTTTGGACGGTTGCATCTCCATATTCCAATGAAATACACACAGCTGGTCTTTGTTATGCATATTCATCATAGATATGAATGTAATTGTGCTGCTTTACATTGTTTGCAACAATTACAATATCCCATTCTGATGAGGATGAGCATCTGAATACTCAAACACACAAATGTATTTATATTTGTAGCATATTTGTTAACCTAAAGAAACAAGACAATCAGTTTAGTTGCCTCATTCTTAAACATTGCCATACAGCTGAAACTAAAACCTCAAAACACTTTAAGCAAGAGTCGGGTTAATGTTCTGTATTGAATTGTTCCTCTATGAAATTAAAATGAGTTCTGATCTGTCCCCCATTAAATCTAATTGCAGTTCTTCTATTTTATAAAAACAGATGATGAAAAGAGGCCTATGGTTAAGATTTGGGTTGAAGTAAATGATGGGGCATGATTTTGCTCATAGGGCCCCATCATTACAGCAATTAGCTTCAGTTTGTAGGACAGAAGCCACAGACTATTACTGGTGCATCATACTATATGCTATACTGCTGATAGGTGTTGGGTCAGTTTGGGTGAGGAAAACATGACTCTTTGGTGTGTTTTCCATTCAGATTGTTATAATTCGCTCTTTCATGTCTTATTGTTGATTTACTTTAAGCTGATGTGTGTAATTTTTTTATTATTATTTAAAAATTCTGTCTTGTATACATACATGTATTACCTGACAAAACATATTTACAGTGTAAACCATATGACTGTTCATTTCACCTAAAATGTAAAACTGTGGCGCTATCAAAAAACTCCAATGATTGTTTCAGAATTCCGTCCAGCCCAACATGGCAACACTGGCTCAAGTTCAACCAATGGCATGAGAAATCATTTTTAGAATTCCATTTGATAACGTTAGTTGTGCAGAAATGACATTCTTCCGCTATAATAAATTAATGTAATTTAATAATATATTATTATAAATGTCTAGGTTACTGTTGTAACCTCTGTTCCCTGATGGAGGGAACGAGACGTTGTGTCGAGTGAAGTGACACTAGGGGACTTCTTTGAAGGCCTCGGTTACCTCTGTACTTGAGAAAAGGCCAATGATAAATTTGCTGACAGAATTTGCATGTCCCTCCCCCGGACATACGGGTATAAAAGGAGGGAATCATGCATCTGTCCATTCAGGTTTTGCACTGAGGAGCTGAGAGAAAGGTTCGGCCATAGCAGTGGCTCGGTTCATCGTCGTGGCTAGGGGGACACAACATATCGTTCCCTCCATCAGGTAATGGAGGTTACAACAGTAACCTAGACGTTCCCCGTCTGTCGCTCACTTTGACGTTATGTCGAGTGAAATAAAACTAGGGGTCCCTATTCAATCATGCCATGCGCTGAACCGTATACATGCGCTGCCGGGGGGTGGGGGGGGGGGGGGGGGGGGGCTGTGAGTAATGCCCTGACCCGGGGAACCGTGAGGGGTGAGGGGGGGGACGGAGGGTTCCAGTCCCGCCGCGCCGGCCCCAATCCCATACGAAGGAGGAACGGGGGGTGGGGGGTGAAATGGCTTTCTCTCAGAGGAAAGAAAGCCGTGACCGCAACGTTCATAAAGCGCTGCCTGCTTGTGATTGCAGCCCAGGCATGCGAGGCACCTCTTATGACTGTCAGAAGCGGAGAGAAATCGACTTCATCCAGGAACTACACAGGGACGGAAAGGCATATTTATAAAGACGCGTCCTGAAAAGGATGTTCAACGCCAGCTACGTAATGCTCTTTTAGAGAAAATAATTATTTTAGCAGTGCTGTCGAAGCACCCAGGGGCAAAGCTGCACAGCCGTGCAGAGAAGGAGAAAGCCGCTGATGTGTGCCGTAGTTCCAACAGCATTAGCTCTGCAGATGTGAGTGGAACAGCAAGTGATCTCAGCTCGCTGATCGCACAACCACTCGGCTCCGAAGAACAAATCTGAATGGACAAACGCATGATTCCCTCCTTTTATACCCGTATGTCTGGGGGAGGGACATGCAAATTCTGTTGGCCAACTTCTCATCAAGTTCAGAGGTAACCAAGTCCCCTAGTGTCAATTCACTCGACACAATGTTGGGGAACTAGAATTTACTAGATGTTATTTCTGAACAACAATTACGTTTTGCCACTTCACAATGGTTGTATGAAATATGTTACTCTAAATTTAGTTTTGGTGAATGTATTTTCAGATCTTTGAAACAAAGAAAACCCTAAATCCACAGTGCTGGGAAATTTGAATCCCCATAGGAACCAGACGAAGTATTTAATTCTCGCTGTTCCCTGTCCATCTTGCCCCTATTCCCCTGCTCTCTCCTTTCTCCCACTCTCTCAGACCTGGAAGCCTAATCAAGCAGCACCTATTGCTCCTGCTCTGAGATTATGAAGTAAATTATTTTAAGATCAAACGACCAGCACTAACAATGAAGCTCAGAGCAAAAACCCCTCCAGCACCCCTATCCACCATCACCACCTCCCCTTTCCACTCAAATGAAAGCTCTGTGGGGATCTCTCCACAACTCTCAGGTGAATTACCCCAGTGTCCTACATCCTCCAGTTAGTAGCCTTTTAGCTGCAGGCTAAGGTAGGGCTCACTAATTGGCCTCGTGTACAAAACTAGTCCACTGACAGGCACAAACTTGCAGGGAGCTAAAATGAGCAAATTGTCCCAGTTCTGGGCAGCTGCTGAGTACCAGTGTGGCCAGAGGCAGCCTGGACCTTCCCAGCAAACTGTTTTCAGCTAGCAGTTTATTGTGGCTGGTATGTAGTTTAATAACAACAGTGTTTGAGTTGGTGTGTTCAGTGAGCAGCAGACATTTGAGAAAGGCAGTTTCAAAGAGTAGAGCTGTTTTGGCTAGTTGTTACATGGGGAAGATGTCACAAGGGCTTTTAAACAAAATTCTAATTTTCTCTAGCAGTGGTTTTGTATGTTATTTTCAAACATCTACAGCAGTTTAAAACCATCTGATATTAGAATACATTTGTGAATTCTACCCTCCTAATAAAAACTCTAATGTTCCATCCTATTAATTATTTTTACCATTTTATAATGGTACATCTATTATTGTGGTTTGGGATGCGAACAGCTATGTGGTATGTTGCCACAAAAGGTCAATGTGCGTTCAATGATCTGCATATTTTTTCATGGATATGATTTTTAACCTTGGAAATGTTCAATAGCTTCTTCTACCTAAGAAATATATTACGGTATGTGCCTACACAGAAATTGACTTTTGCAAACAAGCTCTTGTGAAAACGGACCCTATATATGTTTGGCTTCATGTGATGCAAACATTGTGTTATATGAGTAAATATCTCTACTTCAGTTTTGTCATCTGTAATTTCAAGAACAACATTACAGAGACGAATGTCTCATGTTATTCCAAGAAATGCTTAAATATCAATGGAGAAAAGCATTGTGTGCTAACAAAAAAAAGTATGCCCTTCTATTGTGATGCAATGCTAATGCTAATTAGCTAAAGTGCCTAAGAGTTGCACAATGCCTTCAGAACCTGCTGCACTGCTGGTTGCAAAATCTGATGTCAGTTCTTCAACTAAATGCATTTCTCCTCCTGTCCTACAAATTCAAGCTAATATTTGTGAAATTATCTACATTAAATTTTGTGCAATCAGAACATATTTAGAGGTGATTCTTAAAGATAAATTGGAATTTATGTTAACAAACTAATCAGTGGTACTAAATACCTGGGAAAACAATTTTAGTTTTCTTGGTGTGAGTGAATGTGAGAGAGAGAGAGAGAGAGAGAGAGAGAGAGAGAGAGAGAGAGAGAATTTGTGCCATGAAGTAAGTTCTAAAGCCATTATTACCCAAATAGCTTGAGAAAGGTTGCTCTGATAGTGTTTTTTAAGTGGATCTAAGAAAGCTTCTCGCTTGGAGTAAATGGAAATTTAATCAATCGCTTGTGATGTATGTCAGCATCACACATCAAAGTAATACATTTACACTTGTAAACTTGTTTATTATTTTAGTTTTTTACATACATATTATTATATATATATATATATATATATATATTTTCAGGAGTTAGAAAGGTTTCTTACATATTTATTTACTTTACAGTTTAATTCAGTAAGCTCACTGTCCTTTTTAAGTTTTGCATATGTTACATTTAATGTTGGTTTGTCTTATTTTTTATTTTTTAAATAAACCACAACTTTTTTTTCCTATGGCCATTGCGACTTTTGAAGAGCTTCTTATTCCCAAACCTGGGTCATAACAATATATATATATATATATATATATATATATATATATATATATATATATATATATATATATATACAAAAAGTACTGCTACTGAAGAAATAATTCACTTGATTACAAGTAGTAGTAATGAGAAATATTATGACTCAAGTAAGAGTAAATAAATAGTTTGCCGAAAAACTACTCAAGTAATTATCTTAAAAGTTACTTTATGAAAATTATATTATATATAGTTTATACACTTCCATTTTAAAACACAAAGACACTTTTGTTCTTGAAAGAAATTGATGCTTCCTTTCACCAAGGATGCATTAAATTGATCAAAAATACTGTCAAAATCATTAATTCCCAATATTATTTGGTCAAAATAAATGTTTTAAGTGGTATTTATACCATTTTTTCTTTACCCATTATGGCAAACATATACTGTGTCACCTATTCCTTATAAAAGCATTCTAAAGTGCTAATTTGGTACTCAAGAAAATGTTCTTATTATTAAAACAACTGAAAATGGTTGCGCTATCATGCAGAAATCACAATACAGTGTTTTTCCCATTTGCTGAGGTATTGAGTTCTTACAAGTTGCTTTACACTTGCAAGTCAAATTTTGGTTTTAAAAATAGGCAAAAAGAAAAAGTTTATTCTCATTCATGTATGTCCAAGTATTTAGGCTATTAAGTTAACATACTGTACAATACAAATATAATGCAATATCATAGAGGAGGAAATGTATTATCTATGATATTGCAGCAATTATCCAGATATGGAATGAGATTATTAAGCAAACTGGTGGTTCTGGATACAGTATGCATTATTGTATTAAAGTTGAAATAATATTTTAATTATTAAAATAATTATGGTTATTTGACATATTGTGATATTATTATGAAGTTAATTTGTAGCATTTGGTTACATTATGTATTGTGATTTCTCATGTCTTCTTTATATAACATCCATCCCTTGGGCACTTTTGGCCTCTAGTGGGTGAGGATTTTCAGACAGATAAACAGCAGCACAAGGCAGGGACGTACAGTACAGCACCATGAGTGAGAGTGCTACCCGCTAGGACAGTTTATTTTGAACAAGAGGTGTGAACGATTATGGAATTTAAAGTGGGATTACAATATCGAACACATGCGGAATGATAGAAGCGGATAGCCTGTCTATGCGCGTAATGGAAAAAAAATAAAAAATTTAATAGAAGATCTCAATGGATGTAATTGTAACTATATCAGAGATAATTAATAAAACACAGGATCTTGTTGTGTGGGCATTTTTTGCATCCATATTTTTAATTTTGTGATTTGTTTGTCAATTTCAATGACATTTATGCCAGGAGTCATTGTATCTTTGTAAGGTATTTAAAAAGTTTGATTTAGACATATAGTAGCAAGTAAACAAGATATCCCCACATATATGTCAAACTACATTGTGTTGATGTTTGACACAGTTAAAACATTAAAACAAGTGAAGTATGATCAGTGGTTAGACGTGTTCAGACGGTTCCCTCATACATGAATGAACAGTCCAAAGAGAAAGAGAAGAGAGGACACTGGCGGCAGATTATGCAAGCTGCTGTGCCCTGCAGGCTTCCGTCATGCCGTGATCAGCACATTTTAGTTTATAAACAGATTTAGCGCTTGTAACTAACTTCTTCCAAAAAATTCTGAAATATTATGGGGTTTTTTTGTACTTTGTAATTGAGGTGAAAAATAATTGTAGTTAAGTTGAATATTTAATTTTAAATCAACTCAAGTTACATATTTATTTATACTTAAACAAGTAGAAAGATGTAAAACATTTACTCAATACTGTAACGAGAGTAGTTGTAATTCATTACCTTCCACCACTGTAAATATATTATATTTGCAAAAACAAAATAAAACAAAAACAGATTTCTTCAGATTTGGGATAGCAATGTCATCCATCACATGGTCTAATTCATGATGGCCTCCCATTGAGAGTTTGAAATGTGCATGTAATTTAATTTGAAGCCCCCCGGTCACTCTCGTCATCCTCCCTGCATGTTTGTCAATGTGCTGTAATCTCATGCTCAGTGGGAACTTAAGTGCTGATGAAATTAGACTCTTGAGTGTCATGTCATTTAAGGAACGTTGCAAATCAAGTGGAGAGCATTCAACATGTTTCATTAGTTTGTATTAAACTGTAGCACACTGTGCTATTTTTATGTTTCTTATAGCACTCTGCAGCCTCTGTATTCTTACATAATCAAATAATTTAAACTAAAATCAATATTTCATGTCCATACGATTACTTATTTGGTAAATAGCCATGTAATCAGCATGATAATGTACAGTCAGCTGCTAATTTTCATCAAATTATCAGCTTCGGAACCCGGGTACATTATGCCATATATTTTGGAGCCTTTTTACAGAGATAATTGCCTTATTAAATTTGCATTTATATTTATGGTTGTGCGTTCAGTTTTTGGGTTCTTGAGCACTACACATATTAGGGTAATTGATATGTCATATGTGAGACATGTTATACTCAATTTTAAACCATTCTATAAACAGCCTTTTGCCAAATTTTAGATTGTTATGCATGCAGCTTTTATGACCTGAAATTAATTGAGAGACTATGTGAAATATTCATACTTACAAATTAATTTGTCACACTGAAAGTACATTTTAAAATTAATTAGTAAATAAAATGTATATAGATATATTTAATATTTTATTTTTTATTTTTTTTGCAAAGTGGTGAAGAGCTTAAAAGAAACAGTATGAGAGAGATGGCATTAGTTATTTTGCTCCTGCAAAAAATCAAATGACTCTCAAAAGAAGCAATACGAGATCACACCAGTGCCACCACAACATGGTGGCTTTTCACACATGATTAGTTCTGCCATCAGCATCAGGTCTAAGACAGGAGCACCAGCTTTCCTAAGCAGATTTGTCCTGTAGCTGACCCCATCATTAGGCCCTAATAATCCAGCCTTTCACCAAGGGCCACAGGCACAGCTGAGTCCGCCAAACCACGTCCAAACCTGGGAAATACAGCTTTCAGCCATGTCTGGTCTTGCCGACAACAGGGATGTGGGAGGTCATGATAAATAGCGACAGGAGTCATATTTGGGACACAATGACAAGTTGTCCTCTATCATTATTGCCGTGTGGGTGCTGGTTGGCTGCAGAGCTGAGGAGCAGTTCATGCAGATGGCACTGCCAGCACCTCTTGCTGTAAGAATGGCAGTAAGGGGACTATGTTGGCATGTGGGCTTGCTGTTGTTGCTCATCAGCCCTGACCACCTGATCACATGTGTTAGCTAGAGGATGTGATTTAATGTTATGGTCAATCCTTGATAATCAATGTTCTTGAGTGACTAAACTGTCTGATTCCAAATCTCACCTTACCTCTGCACACAATTATAGGGCATATATGTAATGTGAATGTAATCTAATATATATATATATATATATATATATATATATATATATATATATATATAAACACAACTACATTGTTTGCTTGTATTTTCTGTTAAACTAAAATTTAAAGACATTCAAAATAGTAATAAACAGCTGATTTCTGCCTTTTCAACTTGTTATTCTTCAAGTGAATGTGTTTCCAAAGAATGCATATTGATTAAAAATATACTGTACCTTGAATGCACTTGAAGTGACTATGAAGTGACCAAGCGTTTGCCAAATGCATCAGAGTAATTGACAAAAAAGATTGCCCGAGATTATAATACACAGTATGTAAAACTGCAATATTTCTGCCCATTTTGGTTTCATACCTTCTGAAAAACATTTACAGAATTTTCAACAGCAAAAAATAAATAACTAAATAAAAATTGGATTAAAATACATTTTTTGAACCTTGAATACACGTGAGTGAATGTAATAAAATTTGTGTTATGTCATTTACTAATAAGTGACATAAAACAATGAAATAATACATTTTCAAGACAAACATTTATTCAGGAATACAAATGTCTTTAATATGAATTCTCCTGTGATGTTTCATTTATTTGTATTTTTTATTTTATTTTATTTTTTATTTTTTGCAATTGTTCTGATACACTGTGTAAGTAGCTCTCCCTGAGATGTGCGCACATACTGTGTCTGCTATTGCAAGACAGCATCTCCGTTATCTTTGCTTTGACACCTTTGAAAGTAACCCATTAAAATAACAATATATTGATGCAAATACAATACAAAAAAGAAGCAAATGTCTTTGATTTACAAAAGCAAGGCTTCTTGTCCTTAATTTTAATGTTGAGACCTTTGATTTCCTCTAGAATGGAAGGCTTAACTGATGCTAAGAGTATAAGGCAGTAACTGAAGACAATGAGAGCTTTCAAAGTTTAAGTGCCCATTCAAATGCTAAGAAAGCAATGGCTAATTATATAGTTCTTAGATGCTTGAAAGTCTCTTATCTGTCTTACATTAATGCTGAGTCACTGATGTGCTGTTTATTTCCCAGCAGTCATCTGGTTTCCTGCCCAATGAATGACAAGAGAGGAAGAAGGAGGTCCAAGCCTCTAATGATCCCAGTGAATTTAGATTTCAATAGAGCACTGGTCTTAATGACAGTCTTCACAGCTTTGCTGGGAGAAACAGTAGAACCACTCACTTTCCTCTTTCTTTATTATGAGGCTTCTTCATTTACTTTTCTCACTTACGAGGCTTCTATCACTTTACAGACATCTCATGTTTTGAAATGTTAACCAAAGAGAGGCTTGGGATCTAAGTTATTTTCTTCATTTATTTTCATGTATAGAATTTCAGTCAGTTGTTGAAAATCAAACCCAAAAACTGTGCTATTATGTTTGCATTGATCATTTAATTGAGTGTGTTTGGCACTCTTCCTGGCATGAATGAAGTCATTCATCACAACCATTATCTCAGTATCTTCTGATCTATATTAGCAAGTCAAAGAGAGAAAAAAAAGACAACTGTTTTTTAAGCAGTCTGACTAAACCAAATAAATTCTGCTTGAAACTTAAACGTGGAGATCTGGCATCTTTCTCTTCATGTACAATTTATTTGCAATTCTTGCATACTGTGCTTTTAATACTATCCTTTTTTTATAGAGCCTTTTAAAATAGTTTGTTATTTCATTGTTACCCTCTAAATGTATTTGCCTTACACATCTAATATATAAAGACTGGCTAATTTCTTTACAAATCACCTGTGAGTTCTCCCCAGGGATGCAAATGTGCAAAATAAGTTTTCTTTTTTTCCAGCCAAATAAAAAAGGTACCATATCACACAATGCCAGCTTAAATTAGTTGTTGCCAAGCAACCATAATCAAAAGGTCCATTGCTTTGGGTTGAGGATGCCTGTAATTTAACACTTTGTGGCCTCACTGAAATCACAATCAGCTACCTAGAGTTTCTGCAATTAGACAATCTCTGCATCCCAATTTACCACTGCTGCCAATGGTTAGTGTAGGTGCTCAGGCTGAAAACATCTCATGCACTGAATATTAGAACAAAAGCCAAAGGTAAACAGAGTTCTGATGGTCACATTTACCAATCTGAAACTTTTAAGGGGTAGTTCACGCACACATTTTTTAATAAAAAATCGGTTAATTACCAACCCTCATGCTGTTTCAAACCGGTATTGCTTTCTTCTGTGCAATCCAGATGGAGATGTTAAGTAGAATGTTCAATCTCTGTCACCATTTTGCATCCTCTTTTGTGTTTCATGGAAGAAAGAAAGTCATATGTGTGTGGAACAACAGAGTTCATAAATAATGAACAATGCCTCTTATTATTTAATAATTATTAAAAATTAATAATTTAATTTAATTTCAAATTTAATTATTATAATAAATGTTTTTACTGTTTTTATCTTAATATATTGTATTGCAAGTGTGTAAATAGTACTCAGAATGTATATTTAAGTGAAAGTATGGAGACTTAGTGAAAATTTGACTCAATTAAAATTCCAAGTATCTAGCCAAAAACATACTTGAGTGAAAGTAAAATAAAAAGTATTCATATTAAATTGTACTTAAGTATTAAAAAAGTTAAAAGTAACATTCCTAGCTAGAATGAAATTAAGACAGGAGATTGTGTGAGAGAGGATGTTGTTAAATTCAATTGGTTTATTAAGTCGCCATTTACTGTCTCTGACGACATTCTGGTCAAAGAATCATGTTACAATAACCAGATTTTTGCAAAATGATTTTTATGTGGCTTGTTGTACATAACACAGTAATTTCCTAATAAATGAACACTAGTGGCACTAAACAACGATGAATTTTATCCGCTTTGACACAAATCATGAGGAAAACGGCAGTAAATGATCAGTTAATAAATGCTTGCTTTTTGGTCTGTTTCTCACACAATGCTATCTTCTGACATCTAAACACTTTTACTAAAGCGCATGACTCATTTTAACTTTTGCATTACATAATCAACAACATTTACAAGCTTGTTCAAGTGTGATCAAATTGTGCAGTAGCTCGGCTGATAGAGCAATGCACTTGTGATGTAAAGGAGCGGGATATGAGTCCTAAAGAGCATGCAAGTCAACGCGTGAGCCGAAAGTGTTATAGAAGTACCACAAAATGACATGTTTGCTTCAGAACTTGTATTTTTCATCTCACATTTGCTTTTTTCTGACACAAGTTGATAGGTTTAAGGTTTAGGGTAGGGAGGTCGGTTTTGTTGATTTAAATCTCGATAGAAAATTAACCTTAAAAACCTTATCTGTTTGTTAGAACATTTCACTCACATTTAGCACAACACAGAAGACATTTCACCTCGGAACTGCCTTGAAATTATATTTAGCAAAAATGTGGCCATAGTCACGCAATGCTCGTCGCATGGGAGAAGGCACTCACGAATTGCAATGTCAGAGCACCCAGCATCTTGAGATGTAGAGAAAGATAAAAAATAAAAAAAATAAAAATATGCTTTGAAGACCGTTAGTAATGTTGTTGGTTTTGTTTTCTGAGGATTGCTACCAAACCTTGCTTACTCCATTTCAATTGCACTGGAGAAAAGTACAAATCCCAAATAATAAGTATTTTTACTTAACACCCCTGCTGTATTGTTGTTATATGAATCAATTACAGATTGATTCCTTTCCTATGAAAGGAAAATGACCCAGTTACACTTCACAATATGGTTCTATTCATGAACATTGGTTAATGCGTTATGAACTAACAATTAAAAACATTTGAAACAATAATTAATCATTTTATTAATTGTGGTTAGTGTTAATTTACAAGTTTACAGTAAAATACACAAGTTTTAATGTGCTAGTTCATATTTAGCTCATGTTAACTAATGTGTTAACGAATACAAACTTATTGTTTCGTGTTATCAATGATCTTATAAGATATCCCATTTGTAAAAAACATTTAATAATAAATAATAATATAAAAAAAACTGAACTGTCACTCACATAAAATAAAATTTATTTTGTTATGATGCAACTCATAATTTGCATCTCTTGCAAATCATGTGGACATTTGTTCCATGATATCCAAATTTTTTGTAAAGTTCAGCTTGGTGATTCA
Organism: Moxostoma hubbsi; assembly: GCA_032164185.1. Taxonomy (NCBI): domain Eukaryota; kingdom Metazoa; phylum Chordata; class Actinopteri; order Cypriniformes; family Catostomidae; genus Moxostoma; species Moxostoma hubbsi. The sequence goes on along the minus strand of JAVLUX010000015.1, from coordinate 17,210,968 downwards.
GATTGTTTGTTGATTGCACCCAGTATTTATATCTATCCTGTCTGATGATGGTAGATGAGGCCTTGAGGCATTTGCCACAATCACAGCCTTTTACCCTGCTTATGAAAATTTTGATTTTGCAGTAGCCAGCCTGCTTACTTAGGATGGGCAAACACAAATAGAGGTGGTCAGAAAGTACACAGCAGACTGGAGTGCTTTTCTTCACCCATGTTGATTGAATCATCAAATCTGAACAATTATCTGTCTGGTTGGTCTTGTTTGATATTGATTGTTTTGATGGGAGAAAGAAATCATTTGGACATTCAGGGCAGACAAGGAAATCTTGTGATTCAGTGGAGTGGCCAGTGTGAGTTGATGACACCCCGATATTTACCACATATTTTATATGCAAAAACAATGAAAGTTGTTGAATGAATGAACCAGCTCAGTTAGGGTGACAGCATTGAATATACAGTATAGGCTAAGCAGAAAACATAGTAAGGAACATCAGCATATCTCTATAATAATTAAGGACTAAAATGGCTCACACAGACTTTAGTGCAGGGACAGGTGAATAGTATATTTTTAACTACTTCTTTTACAGGACATGTCCCTTCTGAGTGAACCAATTCAGTAGAATGACTTTCCAATGCTTTACTGGTGGCACCAAAGCACATTTTAGGTACTTTCCCCTGGGACTGGTGCTTTTCGTCACTTTCGCTCCTGAGGAACTATAAGCCATTTTGGGGTACGTTTTTTAGCTCCAACTCCAGGGAAGGTGCTTTTGGGACTGTGGGAGGTGCTGCAGCCTGTGATTGGACAACAAACTGCCTTGAGAAAGGAGAGGAGCTCCACAGCCGCCAGAGTAAACAAACTAGCTGCTAGCCTGCTACTGAGAGGATTGCGCTAATTTTACAATTCCCTCAACAGAAATAACATATAACAAACAAAGTTTCCAAAGAGAATCACCAGTTTCACATATGTGTGTAGGTGACTTCATCGGGAGACACGCTTTGAGTTTGTATTGCATCTGTACTGTGTAACTATACAGAAAATAAAGTGAAATCTGGATTACTTAATCAACTTTTTCCTGGGATGTGGGATATAAATAAGATGTTTATTGAGAGTGGGTAATTGAACTTCATTATACAGTAAAAGACCTCTTTTTAAGTAAATGTGAGTATTTTGGTACAGTTATTTTGAGTCATAAAAACATATATTGTAAAAGATTGTGTTAATAAATAGGTTTATAGTGCATTTTCAACATGTTGACAAGACACTAAAAGAGTCTTGATGGATGTACTGTAACGTCAACTTTTACAGCTAATAATTTAGGTGTTATATTGTATAGCAATCTATGCTTTAAAAAAAAAAAAAAATCCAATATTTGTAGAACTGCATTCTACCACCTCCACCAGAAATATGAAACATGCTATATGTTCCTGATGCCGAAAACTAATTAATGCGTTCATGACCTAAAGACTAGATTATTGTAATGCATTACAAGGTGGATGTACTTCAGGTTTAACAAATACACTTCAGTTCGATCAAAATGCAACAGCTAGTGTGCTAACTATAACCAAGAAATATGATCACATTTGCCCCATTTTATCTGTATTTCAATGGCAACCTGTTAAGTTTTGTATTCATTTTCAAATTCTGATAATTACTTACAAAGATTTGAATGGTCTAGCACCAAAGTTCTTATGTGACCTTCAATCACACTATAACCCATCTGACTCACTATGATTGCAAAACTACAGCCTGTTAACAACACAGAGAATATCAAAAACCACAAAAGGAGGAAGATCATTTTCATATTTTGTCCCTAAACTATGGATTAGTCTTCTTCTCAGTGTTCAGAACTCAGACACACTCACTCAGTTTAAGTCTAGACTAAATACTTATCTATTCAGTCAGGCATACACCTAATGTATCCCTCAATTCATAGTTATGCTGCTTTAGTTGGGTCTGCCGGACCTGGAAACACTTATTCATTAACCCTGCCGTAAAATAATGGCATATACACAAATTTTATTCTATGTCTTTCCCTGCCTAAACCTAGGGATTATATCCCAAGTTTACCAGAGACTGCCAGATCCATCTCCGGTCCTGCCTGATGTCTGACTCCCACTGTGCCGTTGAGTGATGATGACGAACTGAAGCATGAGCCAGCCAGACTTCTCTTCAGTCTACTACGATGGACTTCACAGAAGATGAATTGATGTAAACTCAAAGACATGGGATTCTTCATGAGCCACTGTCTGAAGCATGAGCTCAGGATTACCTGCTATAAGCTTCCATCCGGACTGCGATGCTCCTCACCGAATTATACCTATATCATCTTGGTCAAAGGAGGGACAACACTCTCTTAAAAAAAATTAACTACATAGAAAATGAATTAACCACTAACAAAAGCCTTCATCGGCCAAAATCAAAGAACAATGCATCTATGTGTATTTCCTCAGTTAATTCGGAATGACTTCAAGAAATTAACACTAAAATTATAGTTCATACAAAATAATTTTGTGTAACCTCTGACCCACAACACTTACATAGTTTACAAATTTTAACCACAAATAGTTCAAACTTTTCTACTGTAAACATAAATTAATAAATTTTCTGTTATAGCATAATTTCATGTACAGCTGCTTTGAAACAACACCTATTGTGAAAAGAGCTATACAAATTAAATTGGAATTGACTTGACTTAACTAGATATCTGTTCATCCAAAAACACTGCTGTTTAAAACAATAAACTGATAAGGCAGCTGCCTACATTTTCTGAGCTTTGATAATGGTGTTCTTTGTCGGTGTTGTTGATTTTGTTGTTGTTGCTATTGAAACGCACGGAAAGTCTCCTCGGGTGTTCCGTTCCTTGTAAGAGTTCTCATCTAGAAAGCTACTAAGGGAAAAGTACCAGGACTGTAGGTGGGAAAGGGCCTATAGTTTGCTAAAAACTACTGACACGCTACTGAATCTTTTTTTGTTAGTAGTGTCACTACTTTTAATTAGTTACTTCCCAAAACAAGTTTGTTACTTTTCCCTATTGTGCACAGAAAAAATCAAGTATTAATATGTTTTGCAGTTGTGACAGTTTTAAAGAATTGCTTTTTTTAAGGCCTTAGTCCAATTCACTGTGCTTCACAGAGAGGAAATTTACTGAGCAGTAAGTGGTAGGTAGCTGGCATGAAAAATTACAGGAAATAAAAAAAAGGACAAATGAAGCAGGGGAGCATGTTTTGGCAAGTGACTGTGGCGTGTGTTGATGTGGTGCACTACATCTGAGAGAGACAGATACTTAACATCAGCCTTACTTTTCATCTGATAGCCATAGAAAGAATGTCAGCTGGAGAAAAGACTTTGGATTGAACTGTCTTTATGTTTGGGGTCCCAGCATTGGTGAAAAGAGTATTAAGTAAAAGTACTGCTACTGAAGAAATAATTCACTTGAGTACAAGTAGATGTACTGAGAAATATTATGACTCAAGTAAGAGTAAATAAGTAGTTTGCCAAAAAACTACTCAAGTAATAATGATACAAGTTACTTGAAAATTATATTAAATATAGCATATAAGCTTCCTTTTTTAAAACACAAAGACATTTTTATTTTTGAAAGAAATTGATGCTTCTTTTCACCAAGGATGCATTAAATTGATCAAAAATACTGTCATTATGGCAAACATATACTAAATGGTTGCGCTACCAAGCAGAAATCACAATACAGTGGGTTTTTTCTCTATTTGCTGAGGTATTGAGTTCTTATAAGTTGCTTTACACTTGCAAGTCAAATTTTGGTTTTAAAAATAAGCAAAAAGAAACACTTTCCTCCTGAAATTCAATTTTCTTCTAAAGTCTATTGTTTTAGAAAGATGAAGGCATTTCCATGCATTACTGTTTTGAAAAAAAAAAAAAAACACTATCCACGATAGAGAGGGAAGTGGATTGTTAGATGCACAACAAAAAGATAAATAAATCACAGTCTCTAGTTTGAGAAACAAACTCCTCACAGGTCCTAAACTAGCAGCTTCTAAATGCCAAAGACCTGCATTGAGGATTCTTGGGCAGAATTCAACATTTGTTTAAATATAAATAGCCATTTTTAGCATTCTAAATGTTTCTAAATAATCAATAAACTACATAATGTGCATTGTGACTGAAACACATTCCTATTTCAGGTTTATTCTCATTCATGTATGTCCAAGTATTTGGGCTAAGTTAACATAATGTCCAAAAATGAATATAATGCAATATCATAGAGGAGGAAATGTATTCTCTATGATTTTGTAGCATTTATCTAGATATACTTTTTCAAACTCGTCCCAGTCAGTTTTGCACAAAAATTGGCCTGCATCATCTAGAGGCACTCACGACATAAACATATTCACAGAATTTTGATAAACCATACCATTTTTGAATGGCGCTTCAACGAATTAGATGAAGAACTCGCAAAATTGAACTTGAGGCTGTATCTCCGCAACGCAGTGAGGGATTGGGACAAAACTTGTCCTCTTAGGTTACCTGTAGCGCACTGCCCCCTACTGGTCACGAGATATGAAAACAGAAATGTATTGCTTATATATATATATACGTATCGGCCATTTTGGACGTCGGCCATCTTGAATTTAGTCAAAAATGCTGTATTTTACAAACGACTTTGCATATCATTATGAAACTCTGTATGTGTCTTTGGCACCATGCTCTGAAGGGACTCAAAAAGTTTCGGGACAATGCCACCTTGTGGTCAAATATTATAATGCCATTTATAAAAATTCTTATAGCTATTGACTCCTTTCACCTACTGTCATGAAAGTGGTCTTCATAGATTCCGTGGTTCATGCCAAGATCAATGATACCAATTATGTCATGATCGAGCAAACTTCCTGCCATTTTTTAATGTTTTGAAAACCTACATTTTCAAACTCCTCCTAGAGTGTTTATCCAATTTGCATGAAAACTGGCCTGCATCATCAAGAGGCACGCAGGACAAACTTTTATTCACAGAATTTTGATAAACCATACCGCTTTCGAATGGCGCTTTTCGAATTTTCTTCAACGAATTAGATGAAGAACAGGCAAAATTGAACTTGAGGCTGAATGATTGTGATGGAATTTGTTACGTGTCATCACAATTAGGCCCTGAGGTTACTTGCAGCATGTTGGTGCACTGTCCCCTTCTGGTCAGGAGATAGAAAAACGGCTATCTTGGCTTATAACTCTTGAACACTATCATGCCCAGATGCTACATGAGCAGGTTCAGAACAGCGCCACATACTGGACACAAATTCTATGAAGTAGTTACTTTTATTATAGAAAGTTTACTTTTTCTATCTCCTCATACACTGTTCATCAGACTCTAACCAAAAAAATGTCACAAAGCTTCTTTTGCTGCTTATGGTGCTGATAAGTCGCTTGCTGTTTGCAGCTATATTCTGTATTTGTATCTGTTCATATGACAAAACCATCTGTTTCTGTCACTGTATTCAGATAGTACCGGGTGTGGGCGGGGCTTAAACCAGAAGTGCTTCAAAACTAAATGAAATGCCCATTTTTAAATGTTACTCTTACATTGTTATTTTCTATTAATATATATATATATGCCTTGTATATGCATTTTCACAATATTAGCCTAATAATAATAATGATGATGATTATGATTTATAATTATTATACACATTTTTTTTTTTTTTTTTCATTTTTTTTTTTTCTAGATGAAGCTGAATTTGTAGGCTATGGAACTGTGGAATGTGTTTTTTAACTGTGGATTCTCCTGGCATTCAGAAATTAATTTCTGCATGAAACAGAATTTTTATTTGTCTGTTCATGTATAACAACATTATTCTAGAGGCAAGAGGTGTCAAACAAAATGTGAAATGTCAAACACACATTTTGCTGTGAATATTTTCAGTGAAAATATATTTTATTCCATATATGTATTTAATTCTGTCAAGAATTTGATCACGTTTACATGCATTTAAAAAAAAGACTTATTCTGTGTTTTATAGTAAGACTTTCTGAAATGTCATGCAAACGTGAATTCAGCTGTTAAAGTGCTTATTTAAAGGCTGTTTAGATAAAGCGCTTTAACACAAGCAGTTTCTGTTGGAGAACACAGCTTCTGTGCCCATGTTAACTCAAAAGTGCCGTTTTTGCTGCGTTCAATACGGGATAAATCAGCCTCTGTATGGACTTCATAGGGAGAACAATCATTATAGATCAAACATAATTTTCAATAAAAATGACCACATATTTCTGCCTTCAACTGCTCTCACAGTCAATGGTAAAGACTTCAGACAGGGATAGACTGGGAATAGGGCATAGGGATGGTCTCTTATGAATACTACAGGGCCATTTCAAGAGTGCGCATGTGCGTTTTTGCTCAAGTCTGATGTTGAGAAAAACACATCTAATTAGGCGCAATGCATCTGTCTCATTACACGGTGCATGCCCATTTTGTGTGTACAGCAGCTTTCTCACATTAAACTTCTTTCTGGTGTAGGTGTGAATGAGCTGTTATCATTTAACGTAACGTTATTAATGATAGTTCTATGTTTTTGAACCAACGTGGTTCAAACGATGGATGTGTGACATAGTTACAATGGTTTTGGGAAACGGTCTTGACTACCTAGTTAATTTCTCCAACGATGCTTTGTACTATGGTGGTTAAGCAGTGAGTTACGTCATTGTTCCGGAAACGCACCCCTGGATGTTTGTGAGGACCAGTTGTGGGTTAAACACTTTTGAATGTCACAGGCTGTGTTCAAAAAATTGTGTGCCAATGTCGGAGTTTATTTTTTGGCTCTCGCACACCAATACCATCCTAAGAGCGAATTGCCATCACGCTTTATGTGCATAAATGGTCAATACACATCATTGTTATGGGAATAAACTGTTTCCATCACCTTATTTCACATTATGACTTATGTGAAACTCTACAAATCCACCTCTGTCTAGTGCATAAACTTTTAAGCAAATTTAGACAATTTATGGGAATCCATTCAGGATTTCTTATACGCAAATTCAAAATGCGTTTAAAAATAGTTGGATGGGAACCCAGACATTTCAAGAAGTTGAAAGTATATATGATGTCGTATCTTAGATAATGTTACTCTTTAAATTCTATAGACACGCACAATTAACTGAGACCGCAAACAGAGTCGTGCCGTTCCGAATAAGGTATTTGGCTTCGGGCACATCCCTAGTGTTTAGTGAGAGATATGATTGATTCAAACACTAAAAATGGTTGTTCTGTATATGCAGGCTATTATTGTATTACAGTTGAAATAATAAAGTCTTAATTAACATTATGGTTATTTAACATATTGAGATATTATTATTAAGTAAATTGGAGTTATTTCTCATGCTTTCTTTATATAACATTCATCCATTTTGGCCTCTAGTGGGTGAAGATTTTCAGACAGATAAACAGCAGCACAAGGCAGGGAAGAACAGTACAGCACCATGAGTGAGAGTGTTACCTGCTAGGACAGTTTATTTTAACAAGAACATGTTCAATTACAGAATTTAACATGGGGTTACAATACCGTGTAATCAACGTTTTGATTAAAAATATGAAAATAGATGAAAATACACAAGGCTAAACTTTTCTGTGAAAAGTGAGGGGTTGGGGTGGGTGTTCAGACCCTGAGCAGACAGGTACTTTCTACAGGTGATGCGTCTCTCTCTCTAAACACTATGACTTGGTCATAATCAGCTGAGGATGATCACAGGGGCCGCCAGTGCACAAACGATCTCTGACCCCAACTTCAAACACAGATCTGCACTAAATCACACCGAAACAGATGCCCTTAAATTTTCCCACTGAACAACCAGTTTCCCTCAGGCAAAGCTTACAGGAATGCCAGCAAAATTATCTGACTACCTCACTAGAGGCTTTGCATGAGACCAGAAAGTAACGTGGTTTGTGCATGTTGGCATTTGGTTGCTGTGTATACAGTCTTGTATTTTGATAATTTTAGAAAATAAGCTCATTTATCTAACAGTAGGACCATTATTATAGGCTGTTTCTAGAGAGTAGCCTGCAATGAAGTACATACATTTTACATTTATGCAATTAGCAGATGCTTTATTCCAAAGCCATTTACAATGCAATCAATTTATTAATCTATTCAGAATGTATGTTCCCTAAGAATCAAAATCATGACCATGGCATTTCAAGCACCAGTTGAGTTACAGAAATCCATAACTAGTACCTCTTACACTTGAACTCACTCCGATGCTGGTTGTTGCACTGGTTAAGTGTTCAACAGGGCCCACTCAACTCCACTGTCACTTCTGCGGATGATCCACATCCTGACATCATTCATTGAGTCAAGGTCAAAATGCTGATGAGAGTCCTCTGCTTTACATAGCCGCATTGTAAATGAAGGCCTTTCAATCAGTTAGGAGAGTGTGTGCCTGACCATGATCAGGCCTGCCATGACGGATGAAGGAATAAATCAGTTAAGCTTTATGAGAGGGAGCAAACTGTCACATTCACACTCACTATGTAAAGTATGTTGCATACAGTACTTTCATGAACATAATGCAGTCATACCATTTATTAAAAGTGATATTCAGATTCATGCATTTATGAGCCAAATGACGGCGTGCGTTATCTACACTTGTGAAATCTGCAGCATTTCTTTAAAGACGATATACAAATTGGACAGAAAAATTAGACACTCTGGTGGTACTTATCAATTCAGAGATGTACAAATTGTAGTCTTGCTCTCTCATTTGTCAAAAGTTTGCTAAATTTTTATATGGCACAAGAGGCCAGTCGGTGTGCACGAGTCCTTCAACGATCAATACATTATCTCCAGCCAGGATTTGATAAGCAAGGTCCTAATACCACTCTTTTTTCCTTTTCTATTGCCCATACGGATTGAAACAAATTAAAAATACAAGTCAGTAAAAGACCAATTCATAAAGGCGCAGCCACTGCCTGAGGCCCGTGACAGGATGCTGAGGTGAAAAATCGGCACTGACCTCTCCCCCGGCTCATCTGTCTCCTCTTACTGTCCACCAAAGGGGCTTCACAACACTGATTTATGGGCCAAAGAAAAACGCCACGCTGGAATGGGCTTTTGATAAAATTGTTCATGAGATTTCAAGCTATAAATCCTGATCTTTTACGTCCAGGTCGCTAGCTACTTTCACATTCTTCTGCTATCAATAAGAGGACGCTGGACATGACAACTAATCCATAATGCTACAATATTCCAGGCACTTTAGGAAAACAGTAACATTTATATTTCTCTGCAAGGATTCTGTTTTTTATGGTTCTATAAGGAAGCCTGATTTAAAGTTGAAATGATACATGGTCAAATATTGTTTCATTTCATATTTGTTTGAAAAGTTGGTGCCGTTTCAGCGTGGAGGCTAAACCACATTTATTGTAATCTATTCCTTCTTCTGTTCATGAATGTAGCATTGAAAAAAAAAATTGCTGATCAACAAAAACAAAACATGAAAACATCTAAAACTATAAAATTGAGATAAATTGCTTTGGATTTTGTAGTTACTAAAAACGTTCTCACTTTTTCTGAATCTGAGAAAGTTGAGCCAAACTGGTCTGTCTGAAATCAGATAAGATCTGATTTAGGTCATAACTCAAATTTGACAAAATGTGTAGTGTCGTAAACGAAACAAACAGAAAAAACTGTATACAACATGCAAACTGCAATGCTTGAGATGTCGCTTTAATGTCAGAAAACTGTAGGTGTGTGTGTAATTGAAGTGCACTACACATATTTGTGGTCGCCCCAAGCCAAACCTGTTGAATTTATGGTGACAGGTACGATTAGCATCTGGAAATTCAAGTCTTCTGCATCACATGACCTGCTTTTTTAAGTGGTGGCAGGAAGCATACCATCAGCCAGCTGGCGCCAGAAAGGAGGCATGAGTCAGTGAGAGCCTCCCGCTGTCGTATCTTTGGTCTCTCAATCTTTATGAGCAAGTGATGAGAAAAACAATGAGACAACCACCGAGCACAGATGTTTCGAGGAAGGAGTGTACGTGTAAAAACAGGTAGCTGCGTATCTGCGGCAGGATTCATTGTGTGTCATAAAAGGGCTCAAAAAAGCACTTCCAAGAGATTTCGATGCTGGCTGTTTTCCTGGGGTAATTGCAGTTGTAAGGGATTGTAATTTTGTTCTGCAGAGCTATGTGCAGACACAGTATGCAAATGTAATTTCCCTCAATCATAAGCACAGAGAGACAGATGCAGTTAGCTGAGGCTTCAGTGATAAACATTGGCAGGGACGCAACCGGTTGTCGCCGAGGAGTCATATGCCACTTCCAATGAGAAATTATCTTAAGAGCCATTTTAAAAAACAATAACTTGGCCAAATGTACTGGGGGGATGACAAACAGAGCAGGGCTGGGGAGGAGTGGCTCAGCTGCTCGGGAAATAGACAGCATAACTTGCCGAGATGTAGAGGCAGCAGGGGGGACAATTGTGGCCTCAGTGAGAAGAGGAAGATGAAGTGGCTAATCTACAAAAGTGAGTTTGTGTTTCAGATTAGGGGCCCTGCCGACAAGCACAGGGCAAAGACTCTGCTGACAGGACAAGGAAATTAAATGTTTACTGATCGGGGGGGTCGAGGGTTGAGGGTGTTGAGGGTTGAAGACGACACACGTCCAAAGTCTTACTGTGCTGAAGTCCTTTGGAGGCATCACAAAATGGGAGAGAGAGGAGAAAGGAGGGATTGAGATTTATTATAAAAATAACACTGACAAGCAAGGAGTTTCTAGGTTTAATTTAAATTAAAGGTTTATTTTAATTTAATTTAACAAGTCATTTTATTTACAAGTTAACCATTAACTGTTCATTCTAAAGTGAGTGTTCAAATGGTCATGTGATCAGAACATGGCGGACTCTGTGAGGCAACAGCTCCATTTAAAATAAAACAGCTTTTATACAACTACTAACATGACTGGTGTCTTCATCTCATACATGAATGTGCATAATTAATCATATTTTCCAAAACTATTATTAAAAAAAAAAATTATGGATAAAATTGTAAGGAAAAAAGTACGGAACAAAATATAGAGTACACCTTTAAAAACTGGTGCAGTGTGTTACATTGCATCAAAGGAGAGTACAGAGTTTAAATGCCTTAAAATCCTTAAAATAACAATAAAAGGCTTGATTTAAAATCCTGAATATCACATCTTGTAAACCCATGGGATCAAATATTATGGGTTTCCAAGATGTGATATTCAGGATTTTAAATCAAGCCTTTTATTGTTATTACTAACATGCATATTTTAACCTCAAAAAAGGTAGGCTACACAGGTAGAAAAGGCATGCCTGAATAATTGCATTGGAGCCTTTCCTTTACATTAAGAAATATTTATTTATAATTTGGTCACATGCTGAATGATTTAGGTGAGTTTTGGTGGAAGTCTGAGTTTTTCTAGACTTGAGAAGGTTGGAACATTTAAAAAATGTGTGCAATGCACGTGTAATATTTGCAGTGCTGGGTAGTTTACTTGGGTAGAATACATATATCATGTACACTGGTGGCCAAAAGTTTGTAATAATGTACAGATTTAGCTTTTTCAGAAGAAAATTGGTACTTTAATTTACCAAACTGGCATTCAACTGATCACAAAGTATAGTCAGGACATTACTGATATAAAAAAAACAGCACCATCTCTATTTGAAAAATTCATTTTTGATCAAATCTAGACAGCAGCCATCACTCCAACACCTTATCCTTGAGTAATCATGCTAAATTAAAAAATCAATTGCCATAATATCAAACACAATTGAAAGTTATTTGGTTTGTTAAATAAATCTTAACATTGTTTTTGTTTTTCTTTTTGAGTTGCCACAGTATGCAATAGACTGGCATGTCTTAAGGTCAATATTAGGTCAAAAATGGCAAAAAAGAAACAGCTTTCACTAGAAACTCATCAGTCAATCATTGTTTTGAGGAATGAAGGCTATACAATGCTTGAAAATGCCCCAAAAAACTCAAGATTTCATACACAATTGCACACTACAGTCTTCAAAGACAAAGGACAACTGGCTTTAACAAGGACAGAAAGAGATGCAGAAGGCCAGATGTAAAACTAAACAAGAGGATAAGTACATCAGAGTCTCTAGTTTGAGAAAGACACCTCACATATCCTTGGTTGACAGCTTCATTGAATTCTACCCGCTCAACACCAGATTCATGTACAACAGTAAAGAGAAGAGCTTTACTGATCCAAGATGGCGGCGCAGTAGCACGCAGCAGCCACTCCGGATCCAAAATGGTGCTCTGTTAAAAAACCCGACTTTTGCGGCACATGGACATCGGCGCAACCGGTGTTCATGTATACCATTGGCAGACACTGCTCAAATATAGGATTCATGCAACAACCAAGCTGCTTGATGACCTACGCATACTCGGCTTGCTGCGGAGACCAGGCCTCCAGTCCTCATCGTCGCCTGATGCTGGTGGCCGGGGGAGAGGTCGTAAGCGGTGTGCGATTCCATGCTAGGCTAAAAACAAACCCTAGCCGGCCGGCTCTCCCGTCTATCTTGCTCTCAAAAGTTTCCTCCCTGGACAATAAACTGGACTACATCCGACTCCAGCAGACAACACAGCGTGAGTTTAGAGACTGATGCGTCTTTGTTTTCACAGAGACGTGGCTCAGCGGCAGAGTTCCGGAGTTCCAGCTGTCTGCAGTAAGACTCGCGGTGGTGGCTTGTGTGTTTACATCAACACGGAATGGTGTAAGAACTCTATGCTAGTCTCTAGCTACTGCTCATCGCTGGTGGAGCTTGTGACTGTTAGATGCAGACCTTTTTATTTACCACGGGAATTCACCACTGTTATCATAACCAGAGATTACATTCCCCCAGCACTAACACTAAGGAAGTGCTCTGTGAACTGTATGGGGCTATGAGCGAACTGCAGAACGCACACCCCAACGGACTGTTTATTGCCACTGGAGATTTCAACCATGCAAATCTCAAGACAGTGCTCCCTAAATTCCATCAGTATGTGGACTTTGCAACAAGAGGGGCGAACGCGCTTGATCATTTTTACACAAACATCCCAGGCGCGTACCGGACAAGCCCCACAGCCACCTCGGCAACTCAGAACACATCTCTGTTATGCTAATTCCAGCATACAGACTGCTTGTCAGACGCACAAAACCGCTTCAGAAGCAGGTGAAAACCTGGCCAGCAGGAGCCATCTCTGCTCTTCAGGACTGTTTTGAGTGTACTGACTGGCACATATTCAGGGAGGCTGCAACATATGGCGATTCTACCAACTTTAAGGAATACACAGCATCAGTGACCAGCTACATCAGCAAGTGTATTGATGATGTCACTTTCTCCAAGACCATCACCATATGCTCCAACCAGAAGTCGTGGATGACTGCGGAGGTGCGCACGCTGCTAAGGACCCGAGACTCCACCTTCAGAGCAGGCGACAAGGCAGCCCTAAGAACAGCGAGGGCCAGACTATCCCGGGCCATCAGAGAGGCAAAGCACGCACACGCCCTGCCTCAACGACTACCATCCCGACGCACTCACAGCAATCTTCATGAAGTGCTTCAAGAGGCTCGTCATGAGGCACATTAAGACCCAGCTGCCCCCCTCACTAGACCCACTGTAGTTCGCGTATCGTCAACCGTTCAATAGACGACGCCATTGCCACCACCCTCCATCTGGCCCTCACCCACCTAGATAAAAAGGACTCATACGTTTGAATGCTGTTCATAGACTTCAGCTCAGCATTCAACACAATCATTCCCCAGCACCTGATTGGAAAGCTGAACCTGCTGGGCCTGGACACCTCAATCTGCAACTGGATTCTGGACTTCCTGACTGGGAGACCTCAGTCAGTCCTGATCGGGAACAGCATCTCCACCACCACCACACTGAGCACTGGGACCCCCCAGGGCTCTGTTCTCAGTCCACTGCTGTTCACTCTGCTGACTCACGACTGTGCAGCAATGCACAGCTCGAATCACATCATCAAGTTCGCCGATGACACGACCGTGGTGGGTCTCATCAGCAAGAACGACGAGTCAGCGTACAGAGAGGAGGTGCAGCAGCTAACGGACTGGTGTAGAGCCAACAACCTGTCCCTGAATGTCGACAAAACAAAAGAGATGGTTGTTGACTTTAGGAGAGCACAAGGTGAACGCTCTCTGCTGAACATCGACGGCTCCTCTGTGGAGATCGTCAACAGCACCAAATTCCTTGGTGTTCACCTGGCGGAGAACCTCACCTGGTCCCTCAACACCAGCTCTATTACGAAGAAAGCCCAGCACCGTCTTTACTTTCTTCGAAGGCTGAGGAAAGCACATCTCTCACCCCCCATCCTCACTACATTCTATAGAGGGACTATTGAGAGCATCCTGAGCAGCTGCATCACTGCCTGGTTTGGGACTTGCACCGTTTCAGACCGCAAAGACCTGCAGAGGATAATGAGGACAGCTGAGAAAATCATTGGGGTCTCTCTTCCCTCCATCAAAGACATTTACAAAAAACACTGCATCCGCAAAGCCACTAGCATTGTGGATGACCCCACACACCCCTCACACAAACTCTTCACCCTATTGCCGTCTGGCAAGAGGTACCGAAGCATTCGGGCCCTCACGGCCAGACTGTGTATCAGCTTATAACAACAATACTCAGAGACTGGTTTGACACACACACACATGTCCTGAGTTGCACTTTAATTACTGTCACTTTATAACTGGCTGCTACCTCAATAACTGTTATGTCCATAGAACACTATCTTATAGTATGTTATGTTTACATTTGGCATTTTTAGGAACTATCATCTTTTTGCACTACTTTGTACTGGTCGGCGCTGCACTGTCTCTCACTGTGCCTATTGTCCTGTTCATTGTTAGTAATTTATTGTACTGTCCCGTACTTTTTGCACACGTTTGCACGTGCACTTTATATAGGTATTTTATTTAGTCTGTGTAGTCTCATGTGGTTCTGGGTTTATTCTATGTTTTTTTATGTAGCACCATTGTCCTGGAGGAACGTTGTCTCATTTCGCTGTGTACTGTACTAACTGTATATGGCTGAAACAACAATAAAAAACACTTGACTTGACTTGACTTGAAGACTCAGGCAGGCAGGCCTTATCAGAAAACTGCAAAGAAAAAGCCACTTTTGAAACAGAAAAACAAAAAGAAAAGGTTAGAGTGGGCAAAGAAACAGACATTGGACAACAGATAATTGGAAAAGAGTGTTATGGATCTTAACCCCATTGAGCTTTTGTGGGATCAGCTAGATTGTAAGGTGTATGAGAAGTGCCGACAAGACAGCCACATCTATGGCAAGTGCTACAGGAAGTGTGGGGTGAAATGTCACCTGAGTATCTGGACAAACTGACAGCTAGAATGCCATTGATCTCCAAAGCTGTCATTGCTGCACGTGGAGGATTTTTTTTTTTTATTAGAGCTCTTTAAAGTAGTTTAAGAAGTTCTGAACATTTTTTTTTCAAATTATAATAGTAATTTTTTATGTTATTAATGTCCTGACTATACATTGTGATCAGTTAAATGTCACTTTGGTGAATAAAAGTACCAATTTATTTCCATAAGAGCAAAATCTGTACATTCTTCCAAACTTTTGGCCACCAGTGTACATATGTTAATTTCTATAACTTGTATGTACATATTTAATTCAATAACTGTACATAGCCCTACCTTGCACGTTTATTACCACTTGCATATGTACATATGCCATTCTGTTATATTTCCTACTATTTGTGGCTATTTATACTCTTACCTTGTTTTATATTCTGTGTCTCACTGTAATGTTCTTTGCACACTTGTTTCTCCTATCACCCCCCAAAAATGTCCTTGTGTATGTGAGAACACATGGCAATAAAACTCATTCTGATTCTGATTACTTCTGAAATGTAATCTGGCACTGATAAAAAATTGCATATATCAAATTTAAATTAGTAACATGATATTTTAGATTACATTTTAGGTAATCTAACCTGATTACTTGGATTACTTTTGGATTACATATTGCATGTGTTGATGACAATCTAATGTCAAGTGTACCAATTTGCACTCCTTTCTTTAAGCATTATGAAACAGCTATTTGATTTGATCATACTTGGTTAAAAAAAAGCACTTTTTCTTTCATATATCAGAATTCAGCTGAATTCAGCTTTTTTTATAATTTAATAGAAACATTCTGGGTTTATAGACTGAGTATGACTGTCAGGTGAAATTTGTTATCTACACAAGGCAATGCTCTTATCTTGAGTGTTCACCATATGAATAGAGGTAGATGCTTGTTCATTTCATCTCCCTTTGCTCTTAGCACAGTACCAAGGCATCTTTGTAATCACAGTGCTGAGAGCAGAGGCCAGACGTCCCCAGTGTCTCATCTCTACACTAATCTTTCATTTCCGAGGCTGCTGCACCATATCAACCCCCCCCCCCCCCCCCCCCCCCCCCCCCCTACAAACACACACACACACACACACACACACACACACACACACAGTCAAACGGCTCAATTTGCATGGCAGAGGGGGATTTGTAGCAGGAGCAAATCTGGTGTCAGCCTCGATTAAATGTTACACTGGTGTGCTATCATAATCAGGCAACTAATGAGCGACGTGAGCCGTGGCCGGTTGACATGAGGAGGAAGGAATTCTCGGATACTTGGTATTGAGTATTGAGTTTGGGATTATTCCCTGTCAGTTCTAACCAGAAAGCTTCCTCATTTGACAGGGAACCATGTTCTCTCAACACAGGTCATTTCATAGAATTTAGAGATATGGTATGGATCTTGAAATATCACATGTCTCATATCAAATATCAAGGCAATATCAAAGCTCTTATTCCACCCAGTAATACATATTAATTGGCATGTGGGTAGTTTACATGAAATGGTTTTTGGAAGTTGTCATGTTCTGTGGTGTGATATGCTATACACCTTCTAATAGGGATGTTCTGATACAATTTTTTTGAGAACGAGTATGAGTACCAATATTTTTTTTTAGTACTCACCATTACAGAGTCTGATACCTGTTTTTTCAAACTCAATATCAGCTGTTTATTAGAATTATATAATCAAATTTGTTTTTAAATAAATACATTAATTAAAACGTAATATTTTTTTGAAATGAAAGTATAACAATTCATTTTCAACATAAAATATTACTATTTTTATCAAATTAAGTGATTTTATACAGAACCTCACAGTACAATCCTAAATACACCATTGGAGTTCCTTTTGGCAAATAAAGTGCTGCATAATAGAACATCACAGACGTGAGCTATTGCTTAAGTATAACACAGTTACTATTGAATTATTATTATTCTAATTAGTAGTAGTATAACAGTGAATCTTCCATAACTTTACAGTAGTGATCTATTTCTGTCATAATTTATTCATTTAAATTGAGCTTTTATTGTGACTGAGCTTTTATTTTGAAGTGTTTCTGTGTTGTTAGAACAAAGAACAGCAGATTCCTAATCTGGAAAAGCAGGTTGCTACGTGAATCACAGTAATTATTAAATCACAAATGGTAACTATATAAATAAATAAATAAATAAATAAATGAGTATTCTGCATGACTTGTGCAAAAAGTGAATTAGCAATTAGCCTGCTGTCATCTGCTACAAACATGCGATGCTCATGAAAGTGTTTTCCGTGTATGAGCCAAGGATCTCTAAAGGTATGAGCAGTTTGTGTCTCTATGTCAGCACAACACCAGATGCACACATTCACAAGTACTCACATTTAAAACGCTGCACGTGCAAACAATCTATTTATTTCATTAAAACACAGATTTTGCAATTAAATAATCTCACTAGGACATGACATGATTTTAATCTGTGCGCTGAATGTTTACGTAATGACATTCGTACGTCAGATGGTGTAGTTCTTTGGTATCAGAGCATTTTTTATGAGTACAAGTACAAGAGCACGGTATCGGACCTGATTCCGATACCAGTATCAGTGCATCCCTGCGTTCTAACACCATTTTTTTTTTCTATTCGAGTTATTATGCATTATTATGCAGTTTTTTACAACTTCAAATTAACTGAAAGAATACACCAAATATGTGTTATTTATAAACTAATTTGTCACATGCCAGGACCATTTAAAATTAAATGGTGAATACAAAAAGCTGATTAATAACATTTAAAATTTAAACCTAGCCATAATGTCTAACCCCTTAATCAAACCATAAACCTTACAATGATTTTAATAGGAAAAGCACTGTTGTGTACAACGGAATTTCTGGGTTTAGAATTTAGGCGAGAGAAGAGTAAATGTGATGGGGTGAGCAAGAGACAGACACAGTGGGTGTGGCATCAAGCCTCAGAGAGGAATTTATTATAAATAATTATAAAATATTCATAAATGGGGAAAATAGTGTCCATTGGGAATGATGTTCAAAAAAAGGGGAATCTGGCATCCTTGTGGTGAAACGGGACTCTGCGAAAATCGGGAATGTGTCCAAGGAATGACCCAGGCTTGAGCACGATCTCACGGCCACACATACAACCCTCCTGGGTCCATGACGCATTGGGCATCAGTGTACTTGGCGGCCTGTCTTCCCAAGTCGTGGCAGGTGAGAGGGGAAGGCGGACAGGCCTCTAGCCCGTCGGCTGTCCCCCCCATGCTGTCCTCCCCGTTGACGCATCTAATTCGTGCCAGGGGTCCGAGGAGCAGTTTCGGTGACGCATCTAACTCAGCCGATCCCTCCCCACTCTGGTCCTGGGCTTGCGAGGATGCCAGTATGTGCACACATGGAGAATAGATGCCGGCTCTCCGAGAAGAGGCGTGCTCCACATTTATTTGGCAGTGGTGACGAGGCCAAACACACATCAGTATTATTAATTAATTATGCATCTCTCCTGTCCTCTCCCATTGTGAGCCTGGCTGAAGGACGGCCCTCAGAGGCAGGGCAACTATGAAAAGAGGGAGGGGCACAGAAAGTAATTGATATACTGTACAGCAGTTGTTTGTCTTAAATGAATAAATATGGAATAAGTAATTTAAGCGTAGCAAAGTTCAGGCAGGTCGCGTTAGTCAAGCTGCAATTAGCTGATCATCAAGTCTACCAATACATTTCAGACACTTATCAGAGCAGTCCTATTAAGTCCTAAGTCCTCCACTTATTCATTGCCTTAGCTGCCTTTCCACTGCACTTAAAACCCTCTTCCATACCTTGCTCCACCTCTTGTATTGATGGTGGTGGGGGGAGGGAGTGTGGTCCATTATAATCATGGGGGTTCGAGGAGGCCGTTTATGCCCTTTTACATTACATCCCTATGTGTTGCATACCTTGCATTTATGTTTTTTGTGCCTCTGGATATACCAACAGAAGTGAGTAAAAGTATTCATTTGATGGAAGTGGTCTTGACTTAACCATATTTGTTCACTGACATTTCCTTTTTAAATAAAGATTTAGATATGAGGCTAGCATAAATTTGATGCCTGTGTACTGATTAAAATTGTTTTATTGATTGGTCTAAAAGTCAAGTCGTATGATATCTAACCATTTTGCCATTTCATAAACTATATTATGTGTTTTCATGAGACTATGCTGGCACTTTCTCTTTTAGATATTATAACCTGGAAATCTTGAAATTAACAATTATAATAATAATAATAAAAACAAAACACATTATGCATAAAATACCCATGTGTTTTAGGGCAAAGTACATTGAAACCTAGAGTCCTACAGATTGGGATTGGAGCCTCAGTACATAATCATGTAGCTGGAGCAACTGACCTAATGTGCCAGCAAACACACAGGACTTCAGCTTCTTGAAAAACAGAAACCTCAATTTAGAAATGATCGCAGTATGTAAATAAAGTAATCAGTTCTTGAATTGAAGAACAATTAATAAATCTAATTAGTAAAAGTGATTTCATTTAATCGACTCAGATGCAGAAGTACCTAACCTGTATTGACATAGAGGGTGGAAATGGAAGAAATAACACTTCTCTTTGGGGCTTTCTCTTTTCACAAGGAACTCCTCTCTTCTTTTTCTTCCTCCTTCTAACATACAGTGTTGCCCCTCCTTCTTGTCCTAATGCTAAAACTAAATCTGAATCCCTGTGTCGGTTCCTCCAGTGTGCACTTTACTATCTGTAGCTAACCGGCAATAACACACCACACACACATACACCACTTGGATGACCCCTGCACACTGTACCGAGGGTCTATCGCAACCCAAAATCTGTCAGCAGCCCCTTTCCCTTCCCATGAATGGTCCACACAATAGAGAAAGGGTCCCGACTGTGGAGTTCAGTCGCCATTAACCCCCACCAGCTGTTCCTGCTGGGGCCATTTGCCACTCAATATGCCCCCCCTAAGAGGGGCCCTCTTGTTGCCTAATCTAGTCATTGTTGACCAGGAATGCTGACAGAAAGAAAAGAGATTTTTTCTACTTTTCCTTGTGTCCATGCAAGCGTGTGTATCCAAGTGTGAGAGCGCAGAGAAGGCAAGGGCTAATTTCTATAGTTGCCCGTGAAGGAAGGGCTGCTATGGAGAATAGGCCTGTTTAGCTGCTTGACAAAATTCTTTTTCTCTTTTTCTCTCTCTTTTTCTCTTTCTTGCAAATGCAGTGTGATTGTTGGATGAGGATTCACCCCCCACTGTCCGTATCTCGTAATTCCTTTTAGAGACTTTTGGCAATTGAATTAGATTAAATGTATTTAAAGGTGTTTTTTCTGTTAACAAAAGCCTTTATCGGAGCTAAAATCCATCACGCATATATCTATCTATCTATCTATATCTATCTATCTATCTATATCTATATATATATATATATATATACACACTGGCAGCCAACAGTTTGGATTTGATGTACAGATTTTGCTGTTTCAGAAGGAAATTGGTACTTTAATTCACCAAAGTGGCATTCAACTGATTACAAAGTATAGTCAGGACATTACTGATGTAAAAAAAAAAACACCATCACTATTTGAAAAAAGTCATTTTTAATCAAATCTAGACGGGCCCCATTTCCAGCAGCCATCACTTCAACCAATCCTTGAGTAATTATGCTAAATTGCTAATTTGCACTAGAATATAACTTGTAATTATATCAAACACAGTTGAAAGATATTTGTTTCATTAAATGAAGCTTAACATTGTCTTTGTGTTTGTTTTTGAGTTGCCACAGTATGCAATAGACTGGCATGTCTTAAGGCCAATATTAGGTCAAAAATGGCAAAAAAGAAACAGCTATCTCTATAAACTCATCAGTCAATCATTGTTTTGAGGAATGAAGACTCTATATACAATGCATGAAATTGACAAAAAGCTGAAGATTTCATACAAAAGTGTACACTAAATTATTCAAAGGACAACTGGCTCTAAGAAGGACATAAAGAGATGTGGAATGCCAGATGTACAACTAAACAAGAGGATAAGTACATCAGAGTCTCTAGTTTGAGAAATAGACACCTCACATGTCCTCAGCTGACAGCTTCATTGAATTCTACCTGCTCAACACCCGTTTCATGTACAGCAGTAAAGAGAAGAATCAGGGGTGCAGGCCTTATGGGAAGAATTGCAAAGAAAAAGACACTTTTGAAACAGAAATCAAAAAGAAAAGGTTAGAGTGGGCAAAGAAACACAGACATTGGACAACAGATAATTGGAAAAGAGTGTTATGGATCTTAACCCCATTGAGCTTTTGTGGGATTTTTTCAAACTGTAATAGTAATTTTTCACATCATTAATGTCCTGACTATACTTTGTGATCAGTTGAATGCCACTTGGGTGAATGAAATTAGCAATATCTTTCCACAAGAGCAAAATCTGTACATTATTCAACATTTTGGCCACCAGTGTCTCTCTCTCTCTCTCTCTCTCTCTCTCTCTCTCTCTCTCTCTCTCTCTCTCTCTATATATATATATATATATATATATATATATATATATATATATATTATTTCTTTCATCACATCCCAAGTGGGTCAGAAGTTTACATACACTTCAGTATTTAAACTTCTGACCCATTGGATTTGTGATATAGTCAATTAAAAGTGAAACAAATCTGTCTGTAAACAATTGTTGGAACACTTATTTTATAATTTTTTATGTTTTTAGTTTCTGGCAGGAAATAATAAATCAAAGTTAATTTAACTTATCAGACTTAGGGAATGTGTGAACAAAAATGATTTGTATATAGTGCAGTCACCTCAACAGCTGGGTACTGATAAGAATTTAATTTTAATCAGTGGAAAAATGAAAGTAATAAAACTGACTGATTGTTATTTGCCATCAAGAGCCATTCTGATTTCTATAGAAATCAAAATCCCATTTTATTTTGGTACTTTTGCCTTTTGAATATATTAACAATTGGTCCATTTCAATTAACATGAAAATTAAAACTGCATTTTCCAGTCAATTTAACCTCGAATCAGTTCTGCCATTATGATGAGCACAGGCAGAGGTCTCTGCTGGGGTTGAACATGTGTGCCACAGTCATTTGTGCTCACCAGAAAAAAGAAAAAATAACAGCCTCTCAACACTTTTAGAAAATCATTAGACTGGAAATTTAGCAACTTTTGGGTTTTTAATTACCTAATTCTGAGGTCAGGGGAAAAGACTGTGAACAAAATGTCATGCATCCTCAAGTCTGTTTTTGGACTTGCAACCACAAGTGAAAAATCAAATGGACAGACATAATGATCAAGCAAAAAATATCTTTGCATTATACTAAACATTTAAAACCAACAACATTTATTTTGAAGAAAGCTAGAACAGGTAAAAGTTACAGGCAAAATATTTCACTGTGTTTAAAATTAAGACTTTATTAAGACAAGTATTTGGAAATGTTTGATTGTCAAACTTTGAGAAACATCCATATTTAAAGTGATGAACTACACCTGTGGATTCACTGTGTGTGAGTTTATGGGGAACTTACTTAATTTACCCATTATAATCACTTTGAGAGCTGGTTAAAAGTCATCTTAAAAAATAAATGACTTTTGAGAAATGGTGTGGCATTATTTGTTTGCTTTTATGACAAACAAAAGTTATATGACATTCAGACATTTTAAAATGTGACTTTTTTTCCCAAACAGTCAAACATTTTATTGGGCCACTGAACATATCCTGTCCTGTTCATTTTTTAAAGAGAGCCAAAAGCAGAACAAATCCACTCAGACGCTGTTGCTCCAAACTATGACATGTAAACAATTATCATCTGTCAGCAAGAGGCTTATGTAATAGCAGCTACGGTTTCATCTTAATCCTCTAACATTAACTGTCTGGATAAGGGAAAAGCCACAGGGTAAAACGTCTGCAGTGACGAAGCACTCAGATCAGGATGTGGGAGGAAAAGCAGCAATGACTGGTGGAAGGAGCACAAACTGTTAATGGAATGTGATGGGATGTGTTTGTATCATGTCATTGAAGGTGGACGGGTTAGCATGGGGTGTACTCTGTGTGTGCCGGCGTCAGAGAACTGTTGTGACAGACTCTGGGGGAGTGATAGTTGAATCTGCCTGAGTCAATTATCTGTCCGCGCTAGACGTTTTTGTGCTAATGAGCTCGCCAGGTCCCGTGGGCAGACTTCCCCTGTCTCGCAGCTAAAGATCACTTTCATTGCTTTCGCAGAACTAATTCAGGCCCACAAAAAGTGGGAGCTTCGCTGGCGCAGCCCCCTTTTTACTGCTCCTTTTGTGGAGCTTTTAGAGGCGTGCTGAAGAGAGTGAGGGCTCTAACGCTGCCTCCTCTTCATCCCCACTCCACTGCCTTCCATTACCATACATATCCATATGAAAAGTCAGGCAATGCCTGAACAGCTGTCCGGCAAATGCGCCTGCAGAGAAAGCCAGGTCCAGTGACCCCCACCCCACCCCCCTCATAGGCCTGACAGAGGATCACTTTAGCCCTCAGTGGGCAATAATAAACCACAACCATTTAAACAATCTTTGAGCTAGAAAGAGAGAGGGAGAGTGATGGGACCAGAATGCAATATTTCACAGGCCGGCAGAGTGCCATCATTGGTTCGTTCCGACCGCCAGGCAGCCCCCACAGAAGTCAAGAGAGCGAGGGAGGGACAGCCCAATTGCCCACACAATACAAAATCCCCCTATCTCTTTAAAGAGAGAGCAAAATCCCCCATCTCTTAAGAGAGAGAGCATCATGAATGGCAATTGTGTCCCATTAATCCCTTGTTTTTGAAAAACTTTCAACAATGAAAGGAAATGTTTCATATCTTAACTAGAATAAGGTTCTAAAAATATTTATGAGGAGTTTTTTTTTTAAAAAAAAAAAAAAAAAAAAAAAAAAAAAACCTTGAGGGATAGTTCACTCAAGAAAGAAAAAATTAAAACAAAAATTTCCAAACAATGAACGTGAATGGTGACTGAGATTGTTATATTGCCTAACATCTCCTTTTGTGTTCCACTAATGAATAAAGTAGGTCTTTCAGGTTTGGAACAGAATGAGGGTATGTAAATGATGACATACTCTTTGAGTGAACTACCCTTAAAACTCAGAATATTTCCCTAATACATATACAAGCGCCCCAGCTATATACCCTCTTTTGCTATTCCAGAGAGATGCCTTTCATGAAGGATTTATCAGCAGACTCAGATATTTAAACTCTTGTCAATGGATTGGTCTGGTAGAACTCCAAAAGTGTCTCAAGCAGTGAAATACCCTGTGTCAGCAGGGCTGCCGGCACAGTGAGGGGTCAAATAAGTTGCCCAGGGTCACTTGGAGAGTCTTTTAGTGAGACAGGATTTGAGCACCTCGCCCTGAAAAGGTCTCCTTCATGCTGTGTAGATGAGGAGTGTTATTCCCCAGCAGAACTGCCACAGACCCAAAAACAGGCTTGTGTTGTAGACTCCTGCTGTGCTGAGTGATGTTAAGTCATGACACCTGAGTTATGTCACGCGGGTAACGCTAACTTAAGATGCTTTATGCATAATTATACAACAGTTAGTTCTGGTCCTCTAATCGGATTGGACAAGTGCCTTTTCAACAGTGCTGCTATTTACTATGACAACACTTAGTCAGTATGTTTACCGCACTTTAAAAGTTTAAATTCATATGGACTAAAAAGATAAGTCATGTACAGGGCTTGACATTGACATCAGCCAACCGGCAAATCCCGGTAGAAATAGGCAGTGGCTGGTAACTCCATCGCTCTTACTAGCTACTTTGTCGGGTGGCCGCAGCCGAAGCAAATTTAATTGTATTCATCTCGTGTTCAGTGATGCTTCTCATATCTGACACGCACATCTCTGTTGGGCAAATTAAGCATGCTTTGTGCAAATCGCCACAGTGCACAACAGTGTGCTCCAGATAGAAGATCGCTAGAGCTCTGGGACAGCACAGAGCCAAACTCAATTTTGTGGCAGTTGGTGGAGACCACAAAAAATGTGACCTGTTTGAATTCTACTAAGAATCCTCTTCTACTTCTAATTCTTAGAATCTTGTAATTTAAAGCAAGCACTATATGGAGGAAGTCGAACCTCTCAAACTGCTGGACAGCCACTATATTATAATCAGTACTGACGAGGTAAAGAGACATGCATCAACATCGATTAGGTTTCTATAATACACACCATCATCCAAACTAAAATGTATTTACTGCATTAACACTAACTGGCTTAGATGCATATTAAATCAATAAGTGCAAATCTATAAGACTTATTAATAATGAATTAATTTGTCATATTCACTCACTTTTATCTTAATCCAAACACATAGGACTTTATTTCTTCCATGAATGGAAAAAAGATTCATGTATTTTTCCATGGAAGAGGGTGCAATAAAAGTGAATGTTGACTGAGTTTAATTTACCGCCCATTTTTGTATTATTGTGTATTTCTATATTTTTGGTAGATAGCTGTGCAGTGTGTAAACCTCACTCTCCTGACCTCAAGAGGTGCACTAGCGACTGACGCTAGAGGCTGTAGCCTCCTTGTTAGCGCACCAGAGACGTCGGTTTAAGTCCTTTACGGAGTGGGGCGAGCAGGACCAGTTACATTCGTATATTTTTTATTATTGTTTTTTTTATTGTAATTATTATCATCTCTGTCTTGTTGATGTATTGTTTGGGCACTGGAAGCTTCTGTCACCAAGAAGTTCCTATTGCCAAGCATGTGTAAGCATTCTGATTCTGATTTTAATTGTACAGATGTGCCACAGTTTGTTCCTAGCAGGCAGCAGATGCCCTAACCTTGCATCCGCTCTAATCCTAACCAAATGTAGCCTACAAGGCTGAGTAGCCTGCCAGGAACAATGGATGGCACCTTTCTCCAATCATGTTAATCTACCTAATATCTCCTTTTGTTCTCCACAGAATTATTAACTGTGAAAATTGTAGTTAAAGTTTCTAAAGATGTTTAGGCTGTTTTTCATAACAGACACTATACATTTTATTTTTAGAAAGACTATTTACATTGGCCAAACCACAGTAATGTGGAGCCATCCATGATCTGACCTATTTGTAATGGTCTTATTAAATGCCACTGTTGCATGAAATGATAATAGTAACATTTCATGAAGGTAAATATTATTTTGAATGTTTAAAGGGTTAAAATGGGTTAAAATCTGGACTTCTATGGACAAATGGACATTATATCATTCATGTTCAAATAAAATGTCCAAACAAATATATGCAGTTACAGTCTCTAGTTTCTTTCATCACTTTATGTATGGATGGGAATTTTGGCTAGTGAAAATGCTGAGTGGCTAGTGACTTTGCAATACCACGTTACTGTAAAGCCCTGGTCTTATAAACACTTTAGACTGATTGAAATTTTACCAATCCGATTTTTGCAAAGTCTTACCAAGAGACCTAGATAATGCAGCTCTGCTTTAACCAGTATGCAAGTTACTTAGAACATAATTGTTTGGAACATTTTACGCATGATCCAGAAGATGCTCCAAACACCTCAGCTAAAGTCTTTGCTTCAAATATTTGATTATGCACTGTGTCGGGTGTTCTTGGACAGATAGATGAAGACTGTATAGCTCAACTATACAAAATCCTGCAGATCCAGACTAGTTAACAATCTGTGCACATGTTTAGCAGCACACAAAATTTGGTCTAGGGCTGTTGCGATTATTACATAAATGCCTTATAGCGATTTGTTTGTTCTAACTGTGATTGTCCAATCACATTTTACTGTCCAAATAAGGGCATATTAATTGTGAAAAGCCCTGAAACAGACACTTCATTCATTGATTGTGATTATTTGTAATTCAGGTAATCATCCTCTAAAGTTCAATCCTAGTTTGATCTTAATTTTTTTTTTTTTTTTTTTATTATTATTTTATTTAGAGGAGTAACAAAGATAAACTAACTGGATATATAATGTGTAAATTGTGCATTACTCAATATTAAATTCTTGTTTATAAACATGAGCCAGAGTGCTGGCATACTGAATATCAACACGATGTTGCTTATTTTATATGATATGTATGTGATATTGCATAATTATAAATTATTTCATACTGTATTTGTTCGGTAACAACACTTTACAATAAGGATTTATTTGTTAACATTAGTAATTTAATGAGGTATCATGAATAAATAATGAAGAACATTTATAAACAGCTCTTTAATGTTGGTTAATATTAATTAATAAAACACAATTGTTAATTTTAACTAATGTTAGCGTGTCCTATATTGAAAATATATTAGTATATGTTGAAATTAACCTTAAGCAAGATTAAAAAGTGATGTAAAAATTATTGTTCATTGTTAGTTCATGTTAACCAATGTAGTTAATGAATGTCAACTTATGTAACTTCAAGTGTTGTGGTTTGCTGTCATCCAAGACAGGACATTTGTAGTCCTTTCATTTATTATAATGCCTGTTCTGATGTATATCATTCATAATATATGGTAGATGCTCAAATGTTGTTTTAAGTTTTTGTTTGATTCAGGTGTGCTCACTTTCTCCTAGAGAGGAAATTGGGGGATCTTTCAGACACGATTTAATGTTTATATAATGAAGAGTAAAAGCCTGCCAAAAAGGGCACTATTTGGTTTCTTCATGCACTGGGACAAAATATGTAAAAGTGTGTGTGTGTGTGTGTGTGTGTGTGTGTGTGTGTGTGTGTGTGTGTGTAAAGTGGAGGTCCTGTCTCATAAATCCTAACGCTTCCTGCACTCCCATCCTCCACAGACACACACCACAAAGCGAATGACCCCAGAGTCATTGCACACAAAGCCTTGCACCTTCACTCTCTGAATGTCCATTTTTAAATGAGGAGCAGTGAATTTAAGTCCATTATTGTTGCTTTGACAGGCACCTGATTATGGTGAGCTTCCTGCCCAACAGACTTACCGGCCACTCGCCACTCTAGTAGTCTGCGCTATTAGCCGTCCTTTCTGTGTCATACATCAGCCCTGACACACACACATATACACATACACACACACACACACACACACACACACAATGGTCCCCAGCGACACCTATTAAATTATCCCTGGTCGCTGATACATACCCGCAACAGGAGGAAGCATTTCTGCACGCTGTAAGCAATCGCCTCCGGTGCTTATCTACTCCACCTCCTCAACCAAAACCACATTCAATCCACAGTCCTGTTTGTTGTCTTTGCATAACTGTGCAACTCAATAAAAAGGAAAAGAGAAGAGAGAGAGAGAGAGAGAGAGAGAGAGAGAGAGAGAGAGAGAGAGAGAAAGGGTTTGACGGGGGTAGGAAATGGACAAGAGTGGGTGTGTGGGATCAGAATGACTTCTTGAACGCATCTCTCCCTTTGGCTGCAATTAAACAAAGTACGGTGGTGATTAGTTCAGTGCAGGAGCAGAGAAAGAGACACTCTTGAATCCAAATGGAGGGACCTGACTGGCCTTTCTAGGGGGACAATGGGCCAAGTTTATTGCAGAAACCTGCTTACCCTCTTGCATGGCAAACCATGGGAACTCCAGTCAGGTGGAAACTTTTCTCTCTTTCTTGCTTTTTCTCTCTTGATTTCTCTCCCCCGTCATCCCCTCCCCTCCCAACCAACTGCAGCCCTGGTGACTATGGATGTTGTCAAGGGCCACAAGGGTGAAGGATAATGCCCCCCCACCCCACACACACATCTAGATTGATTTTTTTTTTAGTAATCTCACTCAGTTTTTCTTCTGTCTTTCTCTCTATTTTACTTCCTCTTTCTCTCTTCATCCCACTGATATTTTTGACTTGGTTTGTCTGCTTTTGTTCTAACATAGCTTGTTAATTATTAGCCACCCCATCTTGTTTTCTTCCTCCATTCTATTTTTTTCTCTATAAACCACTTTTCCTGTCCTTTTTCTCGAGTTTTGCAAGTTTGGAGCGTGTTTGAGGGAAATGTCTCTCACTTTCTCTCTCTCTTTCTCAGGCCTCTGTGGGAAGCTCTTGTGGGGCCTGGGATCTTTCCTGTGTGTGAATACATAATGAAAACAATTTTACGCTGCTGAGGCAAGTGGGGACCAATTACAGACCTAACAGCCACCTGCAGAATCAAACCCCCTTTACCCCACCCCTCCTCTCCCCACCAGCCAATCCACCTCCCTCCTCTCCTTCCCCTCATGAATATTTAATAGGCTGATGATGTTATGAATGGCTGGGCCAGGTGAGGAGGGGTGGCAGTAATAAGTCTCTCAGCTGGGGGTGATGTAGTGGGCCCCTGTCTCCCTGTGCCAGTCCTTATAGCCGGCGCTCTGGGACAGCTGACCCTGAGGCGGGAGCACAACTGCGCTGGGAGAGGGGGAGTGATGTGACAGGGGTGTGCAATGCTGTGTAGCACTCCCTATCCCCATCCACCACCACCTCGACTCACTTGTTGATCGATTATACACTTGCTGCCCAGTCCAAAGGGACGGACGTCAGTCCTGACAGAACCCCCACACTCTTTAAATTGATAAGAAGCGCATCAAATGGGAATTAAACAAGTATTACATGCCACAGCTCTTGCTCTCTCTTTTTCTCCACAAACACTTGAGGGGGCTTGTCCTTGTGATTAACTAAACACATGCTGGTGATGTTCATAAATAATCTACTGAACACAAGCACCAATTGTTACAGGATTATGAGAGAGTGCATGAGGGAGTTGGATTTGGATATGATCTGCCCTATTTGGGGATTCAATCTCAAAAGTACAATAGCATGAAAATTGTCATAGAGGTGCTTGCAAAAATGATTTGCAAAATATATCCCAGACTCTGCAAATATGTAAAAATTATTGTTTATATTTGAAAATTTGATTTAAATAAGATTGTGCTTTTTTCTGAATTAGATGCACCATTATTCATCAGTGATTTGCATTGGCAGGAACAGTTCATCTCCCGGGGGTCCTATTGTCAAGCTTCACTGAAGAATGTCTGTGTATTTCTGAGACTCTCAAGATTCAATGCATGACAAGAGTCACTTGTAATGGGTACATAGACACTTTTTGGATGGCTGCTTCTCAGGGGGTCTGATCTGCTCTCTATGTGCCAAGACTGGTGAATAAACAGCCCTGAGAAAAATGTGTCTCTCAAAAAATATATAAAATTGAAATATAGTGTTGATGTAGGCACAATAGTTACAGTGCAAAATTTCTCTAGTTATGTTTAATGTTTAATGCATTTCAGACAGCAATATGTTTTTTTCAGTAACAGATTAAGATAATGCTTGATAAAAATAAGAGAATGCATATTCAAAGTAAAAGAAAAATGGTGCACTATTTTCTGATAATTTTAATTACAGATGGAAGTTCATAACATCTCATTTTATAAATATATGAAGATCTATTGTGATTGGATCAGTCACTGTGAGCCCACTTTGAACATTCTCCATAAAAAATAGCAATTAATATGTATATACACACATAGGGTTGGGAGGGCTACTTTTGAAATGAGATTACAGAATACATCCTCTAAAATTTAATTTGTAATGTATTTTGTTAGATTACTCAAGGTCAGTAACATATTCTAAATACTTTGGATTACTTCTTCAGCACTGGTAGATTTTTTTATTTGTTTTGATTATAAAAACTCCAGTACAGTAAGACAAAATACACGTTAAAAATACATTCTCTGAAAAACCTAAATATCATATGCAGTGTTGCTTCTAAAACAAGATAAATCAAACTGACCTTGTTTTAAGGATTTTTTTTATGTTTTTACAGGAAAAATTGTAAAAATTATTATCAAGAATATAATTTTTTTTCCCTAATATCAAAGGTCTTACTTGAAAAAAAAGGCATTTTGATCCAAAATTAATTTTCTTGATAACAAATATGATCATGCCTGGTAACGTGCATGTGAAATGGCTAGCAAAAGCATTTTAGCTTAGTGAAAAGCTGACAATTTACAGAAGGTTTATATATATTTCTTCTGCTCCAAACTTACTTCAATCTTACTTCTCCTCAGACGGCCCTCAGACTTCTCAGACTTCTCTGTCTGCTCGTATGAATGTAACACATCATCAGAAAGTGTTTCACCGCTGTTGAAATGCACTTTGGATTGCATCATTTATTTGTATAAATGTTTTCCATCTGAAAGGACTAAATATTTAATAAAATAAATGACAATAAAGTGCAAAGTATTCTCTTCAGTAATCAAAATTGTTTAAGGGGGCTTTAAAGCAGGGTTAAAGAATATGTCACAATCTTTACAAAAGTGTCCCTTTAGCCCCGTTGTACCCAATAATGTAAAACACACACACACACACACATATATATATATATATATATATATATATATATATATATATATATATATATATATATATATATTTGTTTAAGGGGGCTTTAAAGCAGGGTTAAAGAATATGTCACAATCTTTACAAAAGTGTCCCTTTAGCCCCGTTGTACCCAATAATGTAAAACATATATATATATATGTATGTATATTTAGCCAAAATCAGACCTAATATGTCACATAGTTGCCTAAACTGTTTTAAAAAAATTGTAACATCTAAATTAACTGCCTTGATTTAAGTCAAAAATATTATTTAACATCACTAAATCAACCTGAATATATTAAGTTACACCACCAAAATTAAGGGTTAAATCAGGTTGAAAAAAGCTCCTTAATGTAGCAACTGCAGATTACCCCTTTTTACTGTGTGTCAGAAAAGTGGTTCATGTGGAATTGCTGAGCAATTTTCACATGCATGCAACCATGCATACATTGAGCATGATAACATACGTATATTACATAAACACGCTTGAATTCATATTTGATAAATGAAGGTTAAACACACCCATACAAACACACCCACTCTCTTCTCCTCTTCAAAGATAAGTCCACATCAGAACAACCAGCAGCGGCAGGAGGTGAAAAATGATCTTGAAAAAAATTTAGATTATGCAATGGTTTTCTTCCACCATCAATCCAGTGCAGGCATGACGAGCATGCTTAGCACACGTCCCGCGTGGAGGTGTACTATAATAGATGAGCTGGTGAAGGTTAAACAGGGGCCCGTGAGGGAGCACGGCACATCTCCGACGCAGCGATACAAGAGGCGACAGAGCAGACAGAGAGCGGAAGAGGAGAGAGACGAGAGGCACTATATTAATCTTCTCCCAATCTCGGGCTCGCCGACGGCCGAAAAGCACAGCTGACTTTATTCCTCGTAACAACTGGAGACAAATGAGGGTGCTCGTTACATTACTTCTGATAAAGGACGTGTGGGAAAGACAACGGCCCTCAATTTTTTATTTAATCAACCCCTCGGTATGATGTTTTTCAGCAAATGATAAAAGAAATCAATCAAGGGTGATCAGACATAAGAGGGGAAAGGGGCAAATATTTGATTTTACCATGTCAGCTGATACGGATGAAATATAAACGGTATAATGAAGAGGCCTTTGCAGAGAGCGCTCAGGTCCGGAATAATACAGCAGGGGAGGACAGATTCAAACCGGCTGCAGGTTCCACTACTCAAACCCGGACAGGGCTGGATTGATGAGAGAGAGGCACGGTGTGATCTGTAGAGTCTTAATCTATCTCCTTAGAGCGGCTCATTCGTTACAAAGATGACAGTGTCTTCTTATCGATTTTACACTGAGAGATCAATCAACCTCTGGTCCGCAGCAGGCAAAATTTACAGTCTAGGTTCTGGTGCCCAGACACAGACCCACATACACATAGCCTGTCTGAAAATAAATCAAAATTAGCTAATCTGAGCAAAGGAATCTGTTGCTCTGAGGATCAGCCTACAGACAAAAATACAAGCAGAACCAGCCCCTCTATCAATCACACAAACTCACACATACACATATTGTATTTTGCAGCATAGTTATTTAAGTTATTTTTGCTTTACCACTTGTGTTGTTTTCAAGGCAATCCAGCTTAGCTTCACCCTTCTGCAAAATAAACAAAAATTACTTTATGAATACACTACATTCAAGATCATACTTTTTTAAATACAAACAATGGCCTGTTATTTATCTGTGCAAGTGCAATGTGTAACTTTTAAGCAGCCCATGGGCAACAGAACTTAAACCTCTGAGTTAAAGGAATGTCTTAGGTTCAATTCAAATCAAGCTTAATCAACAGCATTTTTTGGCATAATGTTGATTATCCCTTGTTTATATATATATATATATATATATATATATATATATATTTATATATATATAAAGCTAACATGGCGGTTACTGTAAGGCACTTACAATGGAAGTTGATGGGGCCAGTCCATAAACATTAAAATATACATTTATAGTTGTAAGTTAAAGACAATATTACAACATTGTTGCAATTTACCTGAAATTCTTTTATTACACTAAAATCATTACCATATAATCTTTACATCTTGTGGCTATACTTTTGAACCAATGTGTATTTTAACCTAGTGCATCCTCCTGTGTGGACTGTGTTTTTTTGTCTTTGCTATACACTTTGCATAATTTTAATTTATTTAAACTGACTGATCTCAGTTCAGAAGACTGTTAGAAGAATCTTAGCTGAGTTTGTCTTAGGGAGAAATGCCAACAAAACTTTGTCTTGTATGAAACCTCATTAAGTTTTTACATTGAAACCTGCTTGAGTCAAAAGATTATCCAATATACCATTTTGAATTTGTTTTACAATTTATCACAAAACGGCACACTGTTAAACACAATGACCACAGGTGTGGGCTATAGCACTATTTTCCCCTTAGAAATCCTATATTTACTGTTCATTTTCACATTGACAATCAATGGGTTCATCCAAAAGCTGAAAATTTTTGCTTTTAGAGGCTTCACAATGAATTAGGATGAAAATAAGGTGCATTCTGAACTGTTCTCAGACCAGTGCAGACCGATAGCACACTAGAGGTTAATTCATTCACTAAACAGGGACCAAGGGTTCATCCAAAATTTCCTTTGCAGTCAAGTGCATTCACGCCTAACATCTGGTCAAAAGCTCAGATTCAGGCTACAGATGAGGACCACTCAACATTGGTGGCAGACATGGAACACTTGTAATTAGTACCTCTGATTGGTAAAATGCTTCAGCACAGGCTATCCCTTGTTTGTTTGACAATGCAAAAGGATAATATTAAGTTCCCTATCTGTCACTCACTCGAAGTTATGTTGATGTAGTGACACTAGGGGTCACTCTCGGCTACTCGATTCAGTTCACCAGGCATTCGCCCAGGTTCAGCGGTGTCCACTTCACCTCAGTGAAGCGCGAGAACGCTGCTACCATCTACCATCCTACGGAAGGGTGCGATAGAACCTGTCCTTCCGGCAGAAATGAAGAAGGGGTTGCGGCCAATCTTGGACCTGCGAGTACTGAACTGGGCTTTACACAGACTCCCGTTCAATATGCAGACGCAAAAACACATTCTAGCGAGCGTCCGGCATCAAGATTGGTTTGTGCCAGTAGACCTGAAGGATGGGCTAGCGCTCCCTCTATGAGACGTTCTTCCACGTCTCGATTCTACCTCAGCACAGACCCTTCCTGCGGATTGTGTTCGAGGGAGGGGCGTACCAGTACAAGGTCACCCTTTTTGGCCCGTCCCTGTCCCCTTGCCCCGTTAAGGGAAGTGGCCATTCGCATACTCAACTATCTCGATGACTGGCTAATTGTAGCTCACTCTTGGGATGTGTTGTGTGTGCACAGGGACCTGTGCTCACGCACCTCAGCCAGCTAGGGCTTCGGGTCAACTGAGAAAAGAGCAAGATCCTCCTGGTTTAGAACATCTCTTTTCTCGACCTGGAGTTGGACTCAGTCTCGATGACAGCGTGCCTCACGAACGAGTGCGCACAGTCTGTGCTGACCTGTTTGAAGGCATTCAGACAGAAAACAGAGGCTCCTGGGGCATATGGCGTCCTCAGCAGTGGCCACACCGCTTGGGTTGATGCATATGAGACCACTTCAGCACTGGCTATAGACTCGAGTCCCGAGATGGGCATGACGCCATGGGATACACAACAGGTTACCCGTAAGGGGAGAGTGGAGACTCCACCCTCAGGTAGTCCAGTTGATTTGCAGTCAGTTCGGGCAGGCACAGGTAGATCTGTTCATGCTTTGGTACACCATGAGCGAGGCACCCTCCGGTATAGACGCGCTGGCACACAGCTGGCCCCCTGGACTACGCAAATATGCGTTTCCCCCAGTGAGCCTACTTGCATCCAGATCCTGTGCAAGGTCAGGGAGGACGAGGAGCAGGTCATCCTAATAGCACCCTATTGGCCAACCCAGACTTGGTTCTCAGACCTCACGCACCTTGGCCTACAGGCCCATTCTACCAGGAGTGTGGCGGCCACCTGGGCCTTGACCAGTGGCGCTTCTCTAACAGACATTTTCAGAGCAGCAGGCTGGGCAACACCCAACACCTTTGGGAGGTTCTACAATCTCCAGGTTGAGCCGGTTTCGTCCCATGTCTTGGCAGGAACGAACAGGTAAGTCCGGGACAGTTGGCTGGGTGTATCGGTTGCACATAGTGCTTTTCACCTCCCCTCAGTTGAAGACGTGCACTGTTGGCTCCCAGTAGTGTTCACAAAATGTGTTTCCTGGATGACTTCCTCCTAGCCATGTGGCAGACGAGTTTGTGGAGAAACTCACTGCCAGCTCAGTACATGTGCTAACTAAGCCCTGTACTGGGGTAGGTGCTCTGCATGTGTTGGTTCCCCATAGGTGGCCCCATGCAATGTATATCTTCCGCTAAGTAATTTCCCTGTTGGTAAACTGCATCTTCCTTGTCGCCATGTTTGTAGAAACTCCTCCCCCATTGGGTAGGACCTACCATGGGACTTCTCAATATGACATATTTCCGATAAGGCTTGGCAAGACCATGTGATGTATTTCCACTCAATATACCCCCCCCCTCTGGGTGGGGTGTGGTCTCTGAGGTGTCTTCCCTTTGTGAGTGACACCAACCACCCCCCACTGGGCTAGCCTTTCGATATTTTTGGGGCAGTCGACTTGTCCTTGAAGGGATGTTCGAGGAAACGGGAGCAGGTTTCCATGATCCATTTTATGAGTCCGATTTTAATTCTTAATTCTTAATGTGTTGGATAATACACAGCAATCACTTTACAGCTCACATACATCAAAGAGTCAGCATACACAAATAAATATCTTCTTTTCAGCAATCAAACAAACACTCAGTAATAAACACGCAGCCTCTCATGTGTCCCTCCCCTCTTTCTGTGCATCGGACCGTTCTTATCTACCCTGTCTCTCACTGCAAACACAGAAAAAGTAATTACCAGCAATTAATCTCAGGTGAAACTCCTTACCGCTTCTTCTCTCCCCAGATGGGCGCTCGACCACTCCCCGCCTCCACAGAGTTGAATCTTTCATCAGCTCGAACCAAACAATGGCATCAGCAAAAAGATATTGTCTTTAATGCATTTCAGTTCATATAAATTTACTTAGTTACCACAAAGACAAAACATTTCCACCCATAGTTACAATCATAATTTTTACACTTTTCAAAATCTGAATAAGAAGGTGTATGCATTTACAGTAAATGCTTCATACAACATACATAAATATGTAAGTAACTGTCAAAGTAATGTCAGTATGCTGAGACTAGCCTAAATGCACACTTAACTATAGATAAAACATTCATTTGAATCCAGAGTTAATATACTTGCTTTCAAGAATCTGACAAAATATTTCACAAGCTGAGTCCTTAATTGGTCCCCGGCACAGAAAAGCAGCAGTAAATGAGGGGTCAGTCAAAAGCAGGGCATGACTTTGTGGCTTCTGCGCCACCATTTGCTTTGACAGTCAGCCTCAAAGAGCTTTCAAATGCAACATCATAGCAAACAAATGACTCTTTATCCTCCATCAGTTATATAAAGAAATAATTGGAATCTGAAAGTTCATTTACAAAGAACTAGCCATCGCAATCACAGCTATAATGTATGGGTGTGGGGCGAGAAAAAAGGCATAATTGGTTTGGTAAAGATCGCTTTCCATTACACCATAAAGCACTACACAATAGAAAAGGTCACCAATTAAGCAATCATGAATACCAAGTACTGTGGCTGATGAAAACCGGCCAGTGGTTTAAATAGATTTGCAAGCAATTTACCTTTTCACAATGTTGGCAATCTGATGCAATTTGCTTGCAATTTTGCCGGCTTTCTGTAGCACTCCAAGCTGACACTACACAGACCAAATGGACGACCGGTACGTACAGAGAAAATGTAAAACTATATTGGTTGCATCAAGGTATCAGGATGCCGCTTCATCAGGAAAATTACAACAATTAGCATAAGTGGTAAGGAAGCAACATTTTAAATGTCAACAGCTGAGGCTGTGGTGAAGGTTTGGGCCAGGGACAGACGATGGGTACCGTGTCCTCTGCGATGGACTCGCGGGAAACAGATGAGGCAATCACCTATCATGCAGTGAGCTCTGATGGGCCTGCAATTGCTGTGACATTCTACTTATCACTGGCTGTCATTCTCCGCCACTCACAGTGTCTTCCGTTCTGTCTTTCTAACCGACGTTGTTTTTTTCCCTCACTGCAGAATTACCCCACATAATTGTTCATGCATGGACACTTTCACATGCCTTTTCCCACATTTGTGGCTATAAATGTTCTCTCAAACTTCCGTGACAAATGTGTGACAATTTAGCACTTATGGTCTTAGCTTTCAGAATTTCAGAATTACCAAGAAAGTTTGTAGAGCAGTTTTGGAGATTGGAGATCACAATAGTGACACAGTGTCATTTGTGAAACAATGTTTTGGAGTAGCTACAGTAAATATGGTGTAACATTTCAGTGGAAGAAGTGACTGATCTATAGCTCTTTTATAATATAACAATAGCCTATGATCTAATTCCTATTTTTAAAGAATTTCATTCCATATTATTTGTTATTTTAGTTGTGTTTATGGCTGCAGGTTACTCTGATTTTTAAAAGAGGTACCCGCTGTAACAGGAGCATAAAGTTACCATAATGGAGCTTTGCTTTTCATCAAAAAGAGACAACAAAGAACTGTCCTTTAAAACAAATGTTACAAATGTTAGCAACAAACCCTCCAGTTAGGCAGGTTTTCTCTCCATTTTTTATTTTTTTGCAATGCCTAATTTTCACAAACATCACAAGAGCATTACAATTTCATGCCAATTAACTCTAGAAAATCATTGATCGAAATATAGAAAATCTGAAATAAACTATTAAGGAAGAGACTTTGCTCACTGGAGAACAAATTATATGTTTTAAGATACAAGAGATGGCAGCATCTCAATTGTTTTATGGGTATAAAAATGCCCTGGTAACATTTCTAACATATCTCCACGGACTGATTATGCTCTGTCAATCAGTGCACAGAAGCACCATGGAAACAATCTGTCCATCACCTCAGCAGTGTTGCCAAAGTTTAAAACCTGTTTAAAACTATTAAAGTGAGGATCTAAACAATGCTGTGACATAAATTGTGTATTTATGCCCATGTGCCTATCCTCATGTATATGTTTGTGTCAGGTCTGTGTGCCACGGACCTTGAGGCTTCAAATGTGTTCTTATTGACATTCTACAGTGCCAGCACAGAACATAAATGCCTAAGATGGCCCTAATAGCTTTGCTGTAATTATGTTTCTCCGTTTAGAGATTTGACCCTTATGTGAGCCAAGTAGGATGTCTTGACTAGTGTCATGGTGAGTTTAAAAGCAGGCGTGGGCAGCACTACAATTACAGAACAACAGTTCTCTTCATCAACTATTTTTCCAATCTAATAACGCTAGTCAAGGATAATCAGTGTGTGTAGTAAGCAGAGCTTGCCCTGTGGTTGTGAAATCTGCCTACAGAGGGTCCTTGATTAAAACATATGGATTTACAGTAAGAATCAAGAGTCGTCATCAATAAGATGAGGTATGTTTGTGTGTTTTAGTTAATTAATTATGAGAGAAGATACTAACCTGCCAGTGAGGTTTTGTGCCTTTTTCAACAGATGAGGTTGATAAACACTTAAAAGGATCTTAAAGGAAAACTCTGTTAAAAAAAAAAAAAAAAAAAAAAAATCTGACCTTCATGTCATTCCAAACCTGCATGCCATTTTCCCCTCTACAGAATACAAATGGTGATATTTTGAAGAATCTTCTTGGAGGTCAACCAGACTCACAATAAAATTGGAAATAGTAGGTGGATTTTCCTTTCGCTAAAATCCTTTGTGCTCACAAAAATTTGAAATAATGCCCTCAGTGGCCAAAGTGGTAAGTGTTGTTGGGTGTATGGGCAGGTGTAAGCCCAATTTTCCAGCTGAAATGTCCATGGAGGTGTGCCAAAAGCAAGCTATTTTCAGTTGTACAGGTCGTAACACAGTGAAGAGGAATGAAGAGGAACTGAGCCCCTAAACTGAGCCCCTAAACCTAACCACCGGGTGAGTAAAAATGTAAATTTAGAGGGGAAAATCCAACCTCCAAATTCCGATTTCAGGTCTCCCATGCTGCTGAAGCAACGCACTTCCGGTCGCACTATAAGGGAAAGTAAACATACCTGAGCCGATGCAAAAATGTCTGATGGGAGATGGTGCTTGTCAGTGAGTCGCCATAATGTGTCCAAATGGCATGTGAAGCAAAGCCATTTTGTGTATTTGTATCTGTTCCAATTTCAAAATGATCCATGTGTTTGATAGAACTGATCTTTGTTTGATATAACTGAATATTGTATATACAGTAAATTTATACTGAATATTGTATATAAATGTTACTTTACATTTATAGTTTCTATGAATACAATATTCCTTGTATATGCCTATATATAACAATAGCCTTATAATTAATAATAATAATAATAATAATAGTATTATTATTTTATTAAATTATTATTTTGTTATTTTTTTACCAGATTAAGTTGATTTTGTAAGCTACATTAACTGTGGAAAATGCTGTTGAAGGGTTGGTTCACCCAAACCACTATTTACTTCTCTCACTATTTACTCACCCTAATGCCAGCCCAGATATTTTCAGCACATTTCAAGAAAAATAGAAAAGTATCTTAGCTCAAATGCAAGTGGATGGTGATTAAACCTTTATAGCTCTATAAATCACAAACATTCAGTATTAACATCATCCATATGAATCCAGCAGATAAATTAATGTCTTTTAAAGCAATGTGATTGCTTTTGGTGCAAAAGCATCAATATATAAGTACTTTTTATACTACAAACCATAATTTCCAGTCAGCAGCAGTATGAGCGTGTGTTGTAATCATTTGGCATGTTCACATGAGAACTGACGCATGAGTGACACACCCAGATGAGCAGCACTGTTTACGGCTTATTAGGAGGAATGCTTTACAGAAGCTTTATTAGTTTTAGTTTAGATCTGTATTTGTATCTGTTTGTTTACTCACAATGGTGCGTTTGTGTGCTTATCCTGGATGTCTTAACCAAGAAAAAAACGTGAGATCAAATTTACTCAGCACTCTGCGTATACTGCTGCTGACATTAAGCGTTGGATTATTGTTAAAAAGTACTTAAATATCTATGTTTTTAACACCAAAAGTGATCATATTGCTTTAGAAGACATTAGATTATCTGCTGGTGTCGTATGTATGACGTTTATGCTGACTGTCTGTGATTTTGGAGCTTCAATGGTCTGCACACCATCCACACGCATTTTATGGACCTACTGAGCTGAGATATTTTTCTTTTTTTTTTTTTTTTACAAATGTGTTCTGCTGAAGTAAGAACGTCATATACATCTAGGATGGCATAAGGGTGAGTAAATGATGAGAGAATTTTTATTTTGGGGTTTACTATCCCTTTATCTATTGTTCCTCCTGGTATTTCTGACATTAAGATCTAATGAAACAGAAATTTTCACCATATACTCAAGGCTGATTTGTGCACACATGAGAAGAACAAGCATGTTTCTGTTTCTTTGTATCCCATTCAATGGGGTATTTAAACAATTATAGAGCATTTTAACTTTTTTTTGCAATAAAGTCTTAACCAGATAATTGCCCTAATCGCTGATGCGGATATAATATGGTGAACTTTAAGAGATGGACAGACGAGCTCTGCTGTGAAATCATTACTTCAGGTCAGGAATTCAACATCACACTCTAGTTTAGAAAAGAATACATGGGAATCATTATGTGTGAATCTTGTGACAATAATATAGATATTTCTAAAAGTGGAAAATGTGTATGATGCAGTATCTTTGTTAATGTTACTCTCGACAAGCTCAAGACGCGAGCAATAAATGGAGACAGCAAACAGAGTCGAGACCATCTGATTTGAAATCGCACTGTGCGCATTTTTATTCTTAAGGTTTACACTGTAATAATACTGCTTTATGTATTAATTTTACATTTGGATATGATTATTTAAATGTCACTCTGTCCTTGTGCTTCTTGGATAATCAGTTAAACTATATTCTTTCTATTATTTGGATGAATTTGTTATTTGTTTTTAGGTCATTATTCAAGCCTTTCTGAATGCAGTATTGGCTTTGGTTATATCCCAGTGTCCAGCTCAGGTTATATCCGATCCTAGGGTACTGTGTGATCATGTTGCAACAACAGAGGTCAACAGTGACTGGACACATCTTTTAAGCTCCAAAAAGGACAAAAAGTACAATCAAAGTTCTGTTATAGTAGTTCCAAGTCATTTCCAAAGTAGAATAATTGTATGCTATATATCTAAATATCTTCTTATGTCATATGATTGCTTTGTGAGAGGAACAGACCT
Source organism: Moxostoma hubbsi (assembly GCA_032164185.1). Taxonomy (NCBI): domain Eukaryota; kingdom Metazoa; phylum Chordata; class Actinopteri; order Cypriniformes; family Catostomidae; genus Moxostoma; species Moxostoma hubbsi. The sequence goes on along the minus strand of JAVLUX010000015.1, from coordinate 17,168,918 downwards.
GAAGCTTAAAAAAAATAAAACCCAAAAATGTAAATAATGTCATTTCAATATCGTGGCTATGACCATATTATCAAACCTTATGGGTTTATGTACATTGTGACCAACTTAATGACATCATGTAGCAAGAACCAATGAGGTTTGATGTTATCAACGTAGCTGTAATATTTTATTTGTTCCACTTTATTAAAGTGATCTTATGTCTTCAGAAGACTTGGATTATAATACATAAATCGTATATTGATTACTTTAATATAGTTTTATCATGTTTTTGGGGATTTTTCGAGTCACTATGAATATATATATATATATATATATATATATATATATATATATATATATATATATATATATATTATTCTCCATTTGTGTACCTGAGAAGTAAGAAAGTCATATGGGTTTTGAGTGACAACTTTGTGTAAGTTGTGTATAATGACAGAATTAACATTTTTGGGTGAACTGTTGTTGTTGATTTGGCAAAATGTCTTCTTTTGTTTGCACTTGAAGGAAAAGCAGTACAACAGTTTTTAATGTGATGAGGGCGAGTAAATAATGAAATAAATGCTGTTAGATATAACATCAAATCATGTCCAGGAAATGATGCAAGGAGGTAGGATTGGCCAACATGTTACCCACAGTCCCCATGTTTGAGGGGTATGTATGAATATACACTGGTAGCAAAAAGTTTGGAATAACGCACATATTATGCTGTTTCGGTAGGAAATTGGAACTTTAATTCACCGAAGTATAGTGAGGACATTACTGAAAACAGCACCATCACTATTTTTCAAAAAAGTTAAATCTAGACAGGCCCCATTTCCAGCAGCCTTCACTTTAAAACTTTATCCTTGAGTAATCATGCTAAATTGCTAATTTGGTACTAGAAAGTTGCTTGCCATCATATCAAACACAGTTGAAAGATATTTGTTTCATTAAATGAAGCTTAACATTGTCTTTTTGTTTGTTTTTGAGTTGCCACTGTATGCAATAGACTGGCATGTCTTAAGATCAATATTAGGTCAAAAAAGGAACAGCTTTTTCTAGAAACTCGTCAGTCAATCAATGTTTTGAGGAATAAAGGCTATACAATGCATGAAATTGGCCAAAAAACAACTGAAGATTTCATACAAAAGTGTACACTACAGTCTTCTAAGACAAAGTACAACTGGCTCTAACCAGGACATAAAGAAATGTGGAAGGTCAGATGTACAACTAAACAAGAGGATAAGTACATCAGAGTCTCTAGTTTGAGAAATAGATGCCTCACGTCCTCAGCTGACAGCTTCATTGAATTCTACCTGCTCAACACCAGTTTCATGTACAACAGTAAAGAGAAGACTCAGGGGTGCAGACCTTATGGGAAGAATTGTAAAGAAACTCCACTTTTGAAACAGAAAAACAAAAAGAAAAGATTAGAGTGGGAAAGAAACAGACATTGGACAACAGATAATTGGAAAAGAGTGTTATGGATCTTAACCCCATTGAGCATTTGTGTGATCAGCTAGACCGTAAGGTGCGTGAGAAGTTTCCGACAAGACAGACACATCTATGGCAAGTGCTACAGAAAGTGTGGGGTGAAATGTCACCCGAGTATCTGGACAAACTGACAGCTAGAATGCCAAGGATCTGCAAAGCTGTCATTGCTGCACGTGGAGGATTTTTTGATGAGAACTCTTTTAAGTAGTTTAAGTTCTGAATTATTATTTTTTTTCAAATTGTAATAGTGATTTTCACGTTATTAATGTCCTGACTATACATTTAGATCAGTTGAATGCCACTGTGGTGAATAAAAGTACCAGATTCTTTCCATAAGAGCAAAATCTGTACATTATTCCAACCTTTTGACCACCAGCGTACATGCCTGTTTGCATTTGTGTGTGCATGGGTACAGATGGACAGAGCTTGTTTCCCTCTATTCTGCTCTTTTGTGTCAGCGTTCTCCATAATTATGTCTGATGAGGGGTGGTAGCAAGGGGAGGGAGGACCGGCGCAGCCGGGCAGGTGATGGGATGGGGAACAGGAACCTGTGGCAGCCCCCTACACCATCCGGCACACCGTATCCCCGTCTGACAGCTAATTAGAACAGACACGGCTTTCTCCCCAATATAACAGATGTTGCCTAATCAGTCCAGCTTCAGAGCTCCTGCGCCAGCTACATTTCATGCACAATTTAACTATCTAAAAGGAACAAGAGACTTAATGCATTGTAAGGCCAGCACAGCTGTTTTGCTTTGCAGTAACACACAAACACACACACACAGAGGGAGAGAAGAGAGTGAATAAAGACAGAGACTCGTTGTCAAAAGCAAAGTGTGCTTTATTAAATTCAAACTGGGTGTTTAAAATGTCATAATGCTATAGTGTGGTAATAACAGCATTGCAGGTGCCAAAGTTTTCAGCTTCACTGCTCATGTGTACTGTACACAGGATATTGGAGATGTTAAAAAAGAAGAAGAAGAAGAAGAAGAAGAAGAAGGGGACATATTCCAATGACCCCCCCCCTCAAGCAACACAGGAACCCCTTACTATATTAGGATTGACTTGAATACAATCACTTTATAAAATCACTGTATAATATAACACTGAATAATCACTGTATCATTAATTACATTAGCATATATTAATATATTATGCTAAAGGGTATAACAAAATGTCTATCCTTTGTCATTTTCTGGATAGTTCACACCATTTTATTCTTCGACTGCTAGGGAAAAAAATTAATTACAATTGTTTTAATGATTGTTTTTCACTCTACAGTATCCACAATGAAAAAAAATTTGTTTGATTAAAAAGTCTATAGAACCAACTATACATACTTTTTATTTGTGTTTTTTATAAATGTCTGTATTAATCCACAGACCTCCTACAGCAGTGGTTCTCAACCAGGGGGCAGAGCCCACAAGAGGGCCTCAGAAATCTTCCATGGGGCAAGATGACTCAGAAAATATTTTAAACAAGATTTTTAAATAATCTAACTATAGTGCTAAAAACTGCTAAAAATCCAGATTTATGCCCACATTATGAACCAAAATTTCTCAAAATGCAATTATTTATTTGTCTTTGAATATTGTTTTGGACACTGGGAAGTCTTGAAATCAAAAAGGTTAGAACCACTGCGCTATATAGATCAAGAAATGAGAGAAATCAAAACTGACTTGCTGAACAAACACTTATAGGGTAGATAATCAAAGCAGACATACAAATCAAAATATAATACATGTGAAAAAATCATATGCAAGGAAACCTTAAATTCTACAGGCAGACATGTAATAGCCACTATTCAATACGACAGATGTGTCTCACTTATACCACAGTACACTTCCTGTCACCCCTCGCCAGATTAGGACCCGCTGAAGCTCTCTCTCCTCCCCTCCTTGTTTATCTGATGCATATGACAGCTAATCTCCCTCCAACTTCCAATAATTGCACTTGTATTGTGAACAAAGGCAGGGGTAAAATCTCTTACTGAGAGAAAAAAAAAAAGTTAGTAGTTGCCCCAGTAAGCGTTACCTGACAGTTTCTCTGCTTCAATTTAATGAGCAGCCATTTCTGAAGAGGAACCCAAGAGTGAGGAAAGAAAAGACAGCCAGATAAACAATGACAATGGCCCTGATTCTCTCTCTCTCTCTCAACTTCTTTTATTTATGATGGAATGCTTAGAGCAAGTGAGACCAGGGGGAAACCTCTTAAACCAACTTGTAGGCACACAGATGGTTGAGAAACTTACAGAGGTGAGAGAGAAATACCTTGACAAACTCTCAAACCTCATGCCAAAGTTTTCCAGTTCAGCAGAAACAGATCAGATGCTGGTGTTACTGGGGGAGGACCATCATGCATCAGATGCAGCAAATTTCATTTTTGAAGAGTACACTTTCAGAAACCTGTTTTTTAATGTTCATACAGTCTTGTTAAATGCTTATTTTGTTTTATATTGTATAGTGTATATTGTTATTATAGTTTTTATTTGATTTGATTGATTACCTGGCACCTTATTTGAATTCTATTTTTATTGATATTTGTTACCATTTTATTATTGTTATTTGCCTTGTCATTATCTGTTTTGTGTATTAATGCTTTGGCAATATTGTATGTAAACACATTCATGCCAATAAAGCACTTTAAATTGAAATTAAAATTGGAGAGAGAGAGAGAGAGAGAGAGAGAGAGAGAGAGAGAGAGAGAGAGAGAGAGAGAGAGAGAGAGAGAGCACTTATTTTTTATGAAGTGCTTATACTGGAGGCTTTTTGTTTCTGTATTGAATATTTTCCTGAAGATAGGTATGAAATTTACATGTTTTTAAGAGCAGAGACAAATAAAAGTAAGTTTTTTTACTTAGTATTATAAATTTGAATTTATCTCCTTTTTTAGCAGTTGAAATAGTCACAAAATAGTCTAATTTGTTTATCATAACTTATGATCTTTAACTTACAAAAAAACATTTTTTTTTAACAATTGTGTTTTGCATTTTGCACATAATGAATATATTTCCAATTTCCACTTTGGCTTTTGAGCTGACAGAAAGAAAGCTCGAAAAAAAAAAAAAAACCCTGGCTTAAAGCCTTGAAATGCTAGTGGAAATTTTGCCATTTTTTTCCCTTGATGTCTGTGTCTAAAGTTACAAGGCACATTTTCAAAACACATTTGGAGAAGAACTAAATTTCCCCTGATTTATTTTATTTTTTTTTCTAATTTGAGTTGGAAAGACACTGGAAATCCCCACATGACAAATACAGATCCCACTTAGCAAGAGGAAGAGTAGTAATTACATGCTATGCTGCAGTCTGTCTAGATGAGGTGTTTATACCTGAAAAAATATGCTGCCAATTATGTTTGCTACCAGGACCAGCTACGTAAACCAGCATGACCTTAAACCTCTCCCAGCACCCCACTGAGACATTCACCATATAGCATCCAATATCAATAGCATCAAATCTGTCAGACATACCACAACATGACAGAAAATAGCTTTTTTTTTTATCTTTGCTATTTTTGTGTTGGAATGCAGTATCAAGAAAAATGCAATTCTGTTAGAGTGCATTTGATAACCTACAGATTTAGACCTGATCTAATCATTATCTCAGAATTTCCTGTCGTGTTCACACTCTCCTGGCTGTTTAGCTTTCTCTTTCCGTATTATTGATGACAGTGGCTCACTCACGGTTAGTCAGAGCTTTTGACGCTTGACCCTGCTTAGTAGTTTCTCTCTATTCATGGCCACTGATAGCTTTTTGTTTGTTATAACCACCCAATTTATGCCTCTCTGGATAACAGAGAGCATTGATTGACTGACAAAGGGTTCAGCGTAGATTGCTCGAGGTGAGAAGAGCCTGTAATGGTTCTGCTCCTCCATGCATTAAAGAGTGCAACACATCATCCAAATCACTGCAAATTTCAAATCGAACATTATTAAAGGGGCACTTCATCCAAAAAGGAAAATTCTGTCATCATTTACTCACTCTAACATTGCTCCAAACCCATATGACATGTATTCTTACATAGACCACAAAAGGAGATGCAGTCATCATTTACCTTCTCTGAATGGGAAAAAGGTGCAATGACAGTGAACGGTGAGTCAAAATGTAGGAAGATGAGATAATTTTCATTTTCTGGTTGAACAATATCCTTTTAAGTGCTCTGTCTATACTATAAGGAATCGATGGTATAATAATTGCATTTGTTTTCAGCCAATATGAAAAAGATTCATATTGTCTTTGCTCTCAGCATGCGTGTGCAATTACATGATGTTGTGGGCAGATTATAGTACACCATTCCACTTTTTCAGCTTTATTTCATTCCCTCTTCTAAATGTTCACTAATCGGTTACAAGTTTTGTTGCACTGCATGCAGCTGTCAGATAAACTGAACACATCCTCCTACACGCTAATTGATCCAATCACACTTTTTCTGTCACAAACAACATGACCCCAGTGCCTCTAAAATTACTACTTTGACTGTGAAACCTTAAAAAAGAACTAATTGCTACCTTATTCTACCTATGTACACATGAAGTATGACTGTAATTTTGATTGCATAAAAAAGTTGCCGGGATTAGTTTTGCAACAACGGATTGTGAATATAACCAAAAGTTATCTTGTTTTTGACTGCGTTATATTATTGTGCTTGATTACAAATCAATATAACCAATATTGTTGGCTGACATTACATTAATGCCAATAAAAAATGTCCTTCTAAATAAAATAACTACAACCCAATTCTGAAAATGTTGGGACAGTATGAAAAATGCTAGTAAAAGCAAAAAGGAGTTATTTGTCAATTATATTCGCCCTTTGCTATATTAAAGCACTACAACTACACATATTATGATGTTTTACCTTGTGATTTTCATTTTAATGTATTTTTTTTTAATGTACAGTAATTCCAAGTGTTTATTCGAGTGTTTATCACTGTGAAACATCACTTTTTCTTCCAATAACACTTATTAAGCATTTGGGTGCTGAAGACACAAGTTTATTAAGTTTAGAAAGTTTAATTTTCCCACATTCATCCATTATGCAGGTTTTCAGCTGCACAATTGTATGGGGCCTTCATTGCCATATTGTGCGCTTCATAAAGCAAAACACATGCTCATGTGGAGATGGTCGGACTGCAGACAGGCCAATCTAGCACCTGCACTCTCTGCTTATTCGTTATTCAGCCAGTATGTGGTTTTAAGTTGTCCTGCTGAATATGCTGGGATGTCCCTGGAAAACATGGTTCTGGATTGCAGTTTATGCTGCTCCAAAATTTTAACAAATCTGTCTGCATTAATGGTGTTCTCACAGATATGTGAGTTACCCATGCCATGGGCACTGACACAACCATGCCACATAAAGACACTGGCTTTTGCACCTGACACTGATAACAGCTTGGATGGTCCTTTTCCTCTTTGACCCAGAGAACATGATGGCTGTACTTTTTAAAAACTATTTGAAGTGTGGACTCATCGGACCAATACACATGGTCTCACTGTTCTACTTTCCATCTAAGATGAGATCGAGCCCAGAGAAGTCGGCAGCACTTCTGGACAGTGTTGATGTAGGACTTCTGCTTTGTATTGTAAAGTTTTAACTTGCATCTGTGGATGCAGCGGCAAATGATGTTGACCAACAAAGGTTCACAAAAGTAATCCCAAACCATGTTCATGATATCCATTACAGATGAATGAGGTTTTTTAAGACAGTGACGTCTGAGGGATCAGAGATCACGCACAATCAAAATTGGTTTTCGTCTTGCCCTTTACGCAAATCTTTTAACAATATTGTGCACTGTAGAGGGTGAAGTGCCCAAATCCTTCCAATTTGTCTTTGGGGAACATTGTTCTCAAAGTGCTAGATTATTTGCTGAAGCATCTGTTGGCAAATTGACAAGTCTTGAATGATCCTTGCTCTTGAAGGACTAGGCTGTTTTGGAGGATCCTTGTATACTATGACACGATTGGCTCACCTGTTTAACATCTCCTGTTTTACATTGCCTTGTTATTTTAACTTGTCAAATTGTTATTAATCTTAAATTGCCCCTGTATCAACTATTTTTGAGCGTGTTGCAATCGTCTTATTTGAAATTACCGTACACTAAAAAAAAAAACAATTTAATTCACAGGGTAATACATCATATATTGTGTAGTTGTAGTGTTTTCAATTTAGCAAATGTGTATATAATTTACAAATCACTACTTTTTGCATTTATTAGCATTCTTCATACTGTCCCAAACTTTTTGGTCTTGGGGTTGTATATATTTCCATTATTAAAATGACAAACATCATACAAATATGCACTTTTGCCCTCATATTCATCTTTGTGACATAACGCACTTGTTAGCGTATATGTGTATGTGTGCATGCAAGTGTGAGTGTTTGTCTTACTGGGACCACCCCTCCACTCCCTCTGGCTGTGTGTCACACTTAACAAGATTAGCCCTGTGGGCTCCCTACACCCCTAACACCCCTGACTGCTCCCGCTGAGCCAATCACCCATGGTCCCATTCACACAGCCAGCCCCCTTTACACCTCACACGGGGGCCATTCAGTTTATAGACCGTACGCATCTTGGTTACCATCAAAGTCAATATGGAGCTTATGTCTAACCTCTTAGCCAGAGTGCTTTAACCAAACTAACCTCTTTCAAGAGGGAGAATGATGGGTAATAGATTCTCCAGAGACCCAAGAGGGGCTGCAAGCGGTCAGCAGGGCAGTGCTCTAACCATTAACCCTCGATCAAAATTCACACCTCCATATATTGAGAGCTTGTTACAAGCTATTTCAAGTCATTGCAGGTGAAAAAAGGTAAGTATTTCTTCTCTTTGGCATGTGACAGAAATTCTTAGATTCTTAAATTCTAGCAGTTGCTTCCTAGATTAAAGAACTATCTCCCGCCATCGAGCTTGTTCGTCGACATGCCTCATGACAGATCCTCGGTTCCTCAAGGCCAGCATTTTTCCTCCTCTGCGGTGGTGTGAAGAGTCGAGTTCCATAAAATGGAAGCGATTTATTAACGAACCATTAGGGACTGCTTTATAAATGCCCCTTCCCAGCATGCTCGACGGGTGGTGTGGCCTGGCGGATTAGGCCAGGCCGGTTTTGGTGACATGAGAAAGGAAGTTCCCCGCCGTGCGTGTGAAGAGAGGCAAAGGAAACACAAAGAAGGGGCCGCCCTTTCCCCCTGCTCGCTACAGGGCCCTGGGCTCCAGGGGCCTCACAATGGGCTGAAGGGACATGAATGAGCTGGCCAGGCCAGTGGCAGTGGAGGTGGTTGGGTGACAGGGTGTGAAAGGGGCCAAGGAAGGAGAACAGCACAATGGGCCAGATAATGAGGTAGATTCCACAGGTCAGCAAAGCATTGCATTCACCTTCAGAGGTTCACACACACGCACATACACATGCATGCATGCGTTCACACACACACACACACACACACACACACACACACACACACACACACATACACATGCATGCATGCGTTCACACACATACACACACATTAGTGCGGATATCCTTATGATGATCCTTATGATGATCCAAGAATCTATACTGTAGGAACTATAGATTCTATCCCCTAACCCTAACATTGCCCCTAAACCTAACCTTCACAAAAAACGTTCTGTATTTTTTTAATTTTCAATAAAACATTGTTTAGTATGTTTTTAAAGTTATTTGAATTATGTGTACACTAGAAATGTCCTCATAAACCACATTTATAGCACAATACCCTTGTAATTACTAGTTTGTAACCTAAAAACAATGTCCTTGTAAACCACCCAAACCTGCCCACAGACACACACACACACACACACACACACACACACACACACACACCTGTGGGACTCTCACAGAAGCTGTTCTCCATTTACAGAAAGTTTTGTCCCAGAAATCATGCCTTTGACCCCACAATGCGTATGTGGCTCAGGGCTCAAAACTATGTAGCAGTTTAGTGTTTGAGACATAATTTTTAAACAAAGTGGTATTTATATCTAGCACTCTAGGTATTCATCTTTGACCATGTGAACTGGCTATTTTATAATTTAGCATTTTAAATAATATGAGTGTGAAAGACTACCCCTAGAATGCATATGTAGTTAGTATATGAGCCAAATGTGTTTACTATTTTACTCAATGGAAGTACACAATTTAATACATTTGATTTTTCAATTTTTCATCTGTTCACCTTCAACTCACACTCCATTATCAAAGTATGTAAAACTTTTAATGTTTAAATTATTAATAAAATTATCCTAACTGTTAATTTTCATTAAAAAGAAGTAGCTTTCTAAAGAATAAGCATCTACATTTCACCTGTGTCCACAAATATATTTTATGGAAGTAAAGTTGCATTTGCATTCTAGGGTTAATGATTGTGTATTTCACATGTCAGGTGACATGAATGGAACATTCTCACAGCAGTCAAAGCACCTACTTGGCTTTATTTATTTTTTCAATCCTGAAGATACACATTTATGTGAATTAACTCCCTGCTCTGTAACCAAATGCATTACAAACAAGCTGTTACATGCAGGACAAGCAGACGCAATGTACCTGCAATTTCCAAAAGGAAAATAAAATTCTGGACTGCTGTTCAGCACTGACAGATTGCTATCATGCTGTTAGGACAAAGTGTGGCAGATCCAGTTTAACCGACAAATCAGACCAAAGTCTAGGCATAAGGGGAAGGATTAGCCAATCTGAATGGCTGAAAGAAACTCAAGGCTATCAAATAGCACATGTTCGTGCAGTGCTGTGCAAAATAGCCACATTAAGGGCTTTAGACAAGAGAATTGGCGCTTATAATGCTTTTAGTATGGAGCTTTTGTCATTCCGTTCAGTTCAGGTGATACCAAACAAGCATTAAGCGACCACATTGGAGCCGCATGTTGAAATGGTTGTCATCCAACTTCCTTCGTCGGCCGACTTCAGATAACCGATTGATAGTAAGTGCACCCGTCAAAATTAGACATGGTTGCTAGAAAAGTGCTTCGCCCCATTTCTGTGCTGGCTTTCATGCTGATATCAGTATAATCCTCTTCAAGAACTTGAGGAACTTCATGGAGTGAGGGCTGTTGTCACTAAGGGTTTTAGACAAGGAATCTCTGCGATGCTCAGACATTGTGCTCTCTGGCTGGAGAGGCTGTGAGATAATACAGACAGACAAGATACGCCTCCTCACTGTGGACGGGGTCTTTACAGCGCTCTTAATATAATTAAGTAAATAACTTTATAAGTGATCACCTTAGTGACAAAACACTACCAAGAAAGCTAATTTGCTTCTTCCCAAGTGCAACAGATAATACTGTTTATTACACAAAGGTCACAAGGGAAATTAACTTCTCTCCAACAAGCAGATAAAAAAGAAAGCACAGGCACCCGGAATAACAAGCGCATGCTGATTACATTCAACCCTGTGAGTCCCAGATGGGTTACAACAAGTGACCTTTCTCTAAGCTCCTCACGAAATGGGATATACAAACGTCAGCTCGCAGCTCAGAGCATGGTGAGCCAGAGTTTTAGAACCAAAACGTAGATTTAAAGGATTATCCATTTGTCAGTATTTTGGTCAAAAGACATTAGATTTTGTTTTTTCACAGAAAAACACCCAAATTAATTGCATGACTCCAGTAATTACAAAAAAGTTTACTGTGTGTTTTTGTGTTCAGTGTGTCTGATGTTGTGACTGAGATAAATCCACTGGGCTAAAGCTATTATCTTGGTTCACTTCAAAATGGAAGATATTTAAAATGAGACTTGAGGTTTTCATACTTTCTTTAAGAGATTTGCCTCAAGAATCAGTCATTATATAATAATGCGTCCAATTTAACAAGCTCTTGTTTGATACCGGTAATATAAAATATCTCCTTGAAGCAACCCACAGATTAAATACTGTATCCTGCATCATCAGTGTTTATCATGGATTGCATATCAACACTTAATCCACTTAAATCTGTTCTGAGTATAGCTTAAAGGAAGAAATTATATTTTTGATGGATCTAATTAAGTGTTAAATCTCCAATGAAAGCATTTATCTGTTTTTTATACTTAATATTCTGGATCAAAGGGCAGGCATCAGAAGGATGTTAAAAGCTTTTGGAGGCTAAAGGGGTGAAACTTTGAAATGGCGTGACAATATCTCCCTGAACTATTGCATGTTTCAATCAATGCTGGCTGAAGTAAATAAAAAGCAGGGGGAAGATTGACCGCCATTGATCTTGGCTAAACACAGACCCTGCTGACAATCTAGGGTTTATGCCAGTAATGTCCGCAGTCATCAACAAAATCAATGAAACTCATCCTTTCAATAGCATCCAATTATTAGCACAAAGTAAAGGTAGCCATCCCTGTTAAATCACAAATACTTCGTTGAGAAGACACAGACAAGATAAATGCTAACAAAAATGCAAATTATTTTCTGCCTAAAAACAATGTGCATTTGAAATGAACAGTGACAATTAAGAGATCATTTGAAATATGAAATTCAGATTTGATGAGGGATGATTAACACCAATTCCAAATACAATCATTTAAAAAATCTGAATTTAGAATTCTCAAATATTACAGAGTAAAACAATTGACATGACTAAAATAATGAATTTTTCTTCTCCCAATGTGTGCCAACAGTTCTCAAGCTGTGATTCGGGCATGTGTGCAGTAAAATTCTGCCCTTCACAACAAGTGATCTCTAACACACCACATCTCCCATTCTAATCATCATTAATATCTCATCACGGTTTGTGTTAATTAAAAAAGCTACAAGGCTGATGAGTGTTAAACGTGATGTGGATGAATCTAATGTTCATTGGCGCGCCTTGTGCCATCCTTAAGTAATTTCTTAAATGTGCCAAATGTAAACAGATAAAGTGGGACACATCTATTTCTGGTATGTCTGCCAAATTATTTGATAGGACTATTAGGCTATATTGAAGAGAATATGAGAAAACAACACGGACAGCTTAGAAATGACAAGAATGTCTTTATTAAAGTAAAAATGTACTTTGTGTAGCAACGTCTAAATTTAACTGGTTTGATTCAAGTCAAATATATAACCATCTAACCTGAATCAACCTGACTACAAGGTTACACCAACAAAACTAATTGTAACAGTTAGATCAGATAGAAATAGCTTTTTACAGTACACACATGCTAAAGCAAACAATATGATCTGCAGTTCAGTTCTGATAGATATTAGTCCAATATAATGAAAGACCATAGATGACATGTACCATAGGAACATTTGTCCACTTTTATCAACTGCAACTATATGAAAAATAGTCTTTTGAGGAGGGCATGTGCATTGAAAAAAGTGGTAACCTTAAATTGTAACCTCAAGGATCTATTTCTACTCAATGTAACTCATAAAAATGACTCTCGTTGGTTGAACCTAATTTGTCAGATTGATGTAGTCAGATTAAATACAAATTTTGACTTAGATAAAACTATTTAATGTATATGTTACCTCATGAATCACATTATTTAGGCCACCTGACAAAATGTTCTTTCTTTACAGTGAAGAAGCAGTGTCAAAGTTGTTTGTCAATCAAAATACCAATTCCTACAGCAATGTTAGACAGTTATAAAATAATTAAGACGCAGAAGATAGTGAGTTTTCAGTTTGTTAGTCTATATTGATTATGATTGATATATAGATTAGTAGTAAATAATCACAACTGAAATAAACATCAACTGAACTAAAAGTTAGTTATTTCTAATTATTATGGTTGCAATTACTTATTATCGTGGTCAAATTTCCATTGATATCCATCTCTGCCAAAATGGCAAAGGTGATTTATGAAATGAAAAGGGAAGACCCCAATACTCAGTCATAACATTTGTAATACCTTAGGTAAGAATCATTGACATAAAAGAAAAAGCTATTAACTGGGCAAATTCTCTAGGAACTACTTTTGCAAATTACTTTTGCAAAAAAAGCACCTGTATTAGGCTCGGTAAGGTTCCACATGACCAGCATGAAAACATTTCTTCTGCATCTTTGCTAATGTTAAATATAGAGCCGCTGTTTGTCTAACATTTTTGGCTAATGAGCCATGAAACACATTTGCTAGTGTTGACCTAGTAATTTTAAGTAATATGACTATTAAAAGCCATTATGTGTCAGTCAGCTGGAACAGAGGGGGGTTGAATTATTCTCAGAGGGGTTTGAAGTACACTGGTAAATCATACTGAAGCAGCCCTGCTGTTAGCAGCACTGTGTGATCACCTGACTGAAGGTGTGTGGGGTGACCAGGGCTGGTCTTCATGCCACTCATTTTTTTGAGTTTTTTGAGGGTTAAGGAGTTACCCACCATGAAGTACTGCAGTAACCAACAGTATGAGATAAGAATATATTTAGTATTGATTCATTCATTTGGAATGTAAATACTGAGACTGAATGTAAAAAAGTTGCACACATTTTACCATGTTCTTCTTATGATTGTCTTTCATAAATGCAATCTCCCTTCCATATGCATGAACCCCCCCACACACACACACTCAAACACACACAGGCACACACTCACACACATCCATATACTCTCTAATAATCTCCCAGACCTCATTAATACAGTGATGTGGGTGACTGCTCTACAGGGCCCGACTTAGAATCACTGTTGAAGGCAAGAAATTCAGATTAAACAATTAGTGTCAATAAGCCCCGGCCAAATCATTCCACAAACAATTGGTCTCTAGTGCCCTGCTTAATTACGAGCGACTCTCAGCGCCTTATCAAGAGCTTAGACTGGCCCGTGATTCATGTTCGACTCTCCACTGTCCCACAGGCACCATCAATTATGTTCCTGTAAACAAATCCTTGATAATAAATGACATGCCTTGCCGAGCTCAATTAGCATAGCCTTATTTATGCCCGCTTGCTCGTCCCAATGCAAAACTGCATGTGATCATGAGGCCCTCCTGATTAGAGAGGGCCGGACACATGGGGAAACTGTGAAATGATGAGGATGTTTAATAGAAAAGCCAGCCATTCTGAGCTGGAGTGATGTAGTGCACATCTGTTTGTCAAAGTTATATTTTTCTGTTTACGGAGATCAATGTGTGGAATAATTAGAAATGATTCTATATACAGTGGGGTTAAACAAAACTGAGACCACTTGTAAAAATGCTTATATTCAGCATGATTTGAAAATGTTTCAAAGAGCATTGTATGTGCTGTAATCGAATCAACCTGATTACGTAAGTTTAGTTACGCCTATGAAAGTCATTTTAATGGGTAGGGTCAAGCAGAAATGTATCCTTTTGGTAACAATTGCATGTTACCACTTTTTCTGTAAGGTCTCAGACTTTTGGCAATACTGTATGTGAAGGTTACCCTATGTGAATGTATCAAGTGCAGGCACCATATCACTTTTAACAATATTAGATCCACTGGCACCCAAACTGATACTGAATCTTTGAGGCACAGTGTGTAACCATGACAAAAACCACAAGTAATCTCCTACCCCCAACACACACACACACATAAATACACATGTTGCAGGGGGACAGCAGGCGTGATGACATGTTAAATTACCCTGGTGATGTATGGTTTAATGAACCCCCTTGTGTTGATCATGCTCCACATTAATCAGCAGGCTCCAGCAGATTCCCTTATTTTCTCAATGCTCCCCTGATAAACTGCAATTTCATTTAACCTTGGACAGCAACTTTAATAGCTTCCACAGGACAACTGTCAATACTTGCCTGGGCATACAGTGATTAAATTGCATGGTGAGAAGACTGTCCTGACTTCCTTTATCAAGCCCCTCCCTCGTCCCTCCATCCCTCATTTCTCCCTTTTATTCAATATGATTTTTACTTGAGGTGCACAATCCGTGCTTTGAAGTGTTGAGACTAGACTAGCAATGTGCAAATTGGAGCTAATAGGAATCCAATAAGGCAATAAGCATAATTTGATTACATGCTCATTAGCTTGTATGTAACCACATATGATGCTGTAATTCATGCTTTCATAATAAAGACATCATTTCACATTGATTTAGTGATTCATTTACCCTAAAGTATCCCAGACTAGTGGAACACGGTGGGGTGCCTACTGACAAAACCAATTTGAAACGTATTTTTCAACCTGTGGGTTTTATACTTTGCAAAACGTTATGTCACCGAATAAAGAATGCAAGAGAACTGTGAAGGATGTAAAATCTGTGACAAGTTCAAGGACATGGATATATAAGAACCTGCAGATTGCTATTGGTATCTTTTGGTAAAACCAAGATTTAAACTAGCAATACTTCAGGCTCTTGATTGGCAACCTTGCCAGCTTCCAGAAGGCAGCACAATTACACTGTTAAATGTGGTAACCTGCAGCATTTCTCTCATCTCTCAACTCACCCTCATGCCATCCCAAATGTGTAGGACTTGCTTTATTCTTGCAGCCCTGTAGGTCCTGACAATGCAAGTGAATGGGGACCAACATTTTGAATCTTAAAAATCACATAAAAGCAGCATGAAAGTAATATGACCACTGGTTAAATACATGCCTTCAGACACAATATGATGGTTGTGGGTGAGAAACAGATAAATATTGAAGTCCTTTTTTACTATTAATCTCCAATTTCACTTTCCTTCTTACATTCTTCTTAATTTATTATTGGCGATTCATTCGTGCATATCACCACCTACTGGGCAGAGAGAGGATTTATTGTAATGAAGGACTTCAATATTTATCTGTTTTAATTTTATCTGTTATTTATGTATAATTCATTATTTTATAAGCATTAATTATGTTCATGTGTTCATCTGTTAGGGTTTTTGTGACAGCTGTAGTGTCACTATTAGGGAGAAACATGTGGTGCTGAGTGTGTCACTTACATAATGAACAAGGAGATATATTTATATTACATTATATAAAGTGAATGGTAATATAAATACGTTATATATGAAGTTATAAGAAGTGTAATCTGATTACATTTGTAAAAGTAATAAGTAACTGTAGTGGATTACTTTTTGAGTAAATTTACCCATATCTGTTTGTTGGTATAAATAAATGCAATCAGGTTGATTCCGGTATATTAAAGTAATTTTTTCAGTAATTTTTCCACATTAAAAAAGTTTAAATCCTAAAGACATGAATTGTAATTTTGCAGTATACAGTATGTAGGAAATCTTGACCACTCACAATATAAAGAAGATTCGAGTCATACAAATTGAGTCAGTTACCATATAAAAGCTGTTTTATCCTACATGGTGAGGGTCCGCACATGGGTCTGCCATGTTAGAATCACATGACCAGCCGAATACTTCTCACTTAATCTCAGTAACCGTCACCGACACTTTCACTCATTGATTAAAGTAATCATGGATGACTGTGAACACTAAATATCGACAATGGCATCTGAAACTGAAAACTATTGATTTTATATTATGCTGCATCCAAGCCACTAGGTGTCAGTATAAGTCCAAGATGACACATAGAAAAAGTTACTGAGTGCACCTTTTAATCATATTCTTTACCTAAATTAAACCAATTAATTTAATTATACCACATGATGCATAATTTAGGTTACCTGGCCATTTTTGTTTTTATTGTACCTCTTTGTTTCTGAGCCATCTAACAATGTGGCTTTGTAGAATATTTAGATCATAGGGACATATGGAAATCTTGTTGTTGCAAAGACATACCTTTCCATATCTCAAAGTCTGACTCTGCGAATGCCTGCTGACCTCAGCACAGTTGAAGTGTCATTCTCTCCGTGACATCTAAATTCTCTCCATGTTCTCGTCACAAATTATAAGACAAGAGACATCGGTTGACTGATTAAAAACAAATGTCAGGCTATGGTAGGACAATGATTTCTTTGAATTGTGAAAAAAAATTAAAAAAATCAATATTCCTTCACTACTGGTGTGTAGTAAATCTAGTGAACCATACAAATACATAAACACAAGTCAAAGATTTCATATGTTGTCACAAAAGTCAACTAAACCATAGTTAATTAGTTAAAGAAATGTTCCAGGTTCAGTACAAGTTAAGCTCAATCGACAACATTTGTGGCATAATGTTGATCACCACAGAAAATACATTTTGACCCATTTTATTTAAAAAAAGGTTAACAAATTGCTATTACAGTAAGGCACTTCCAATGGCAGCAGTATAGTCCATACATGTTAAAATACACTGTTTGAAAAGTATGGCACAACCCATAAATAATATGCATGTTAACATGTTTTAGAGTGATACATTTGCTTACCTTATCTGTGCAACATTGTATCCAGTATTACAGCTTTGTTGTCGTGGTGATGTAATGCTGGTTTACCCTGTAAAAGTCAAATTAAAAGTTATTTTATCACTCTAAAATCCAGTAGAATAGAGATTTACACACTAAAATCATATTATCATGCATAATGTTGTATTTTTGAAACAGTGTGTACTTTGGCATTTATGGGCCCTTTCACTTCCATTGAAAGTGTCTTATGAAACCCTGATTTTAACTTTTTATTTTTAAATGAAGGAGGGACGGGTGAAAATAATTTTCTGTGGTAATCAGCGTTATGCCACAATTGCTGTCAATTGAGCTTATATTGTGCTAATCCTGGAACATTCATTTGATATCACTTGTTATTAAGTACATATACAGTATCCACCAAGTATGTATATATTACCATTAACAATATGTAAATCATTGTACATATTACAAGTTACACTGAGCTGACTTTTTTGTGTATTCACATTTGCTCTGCACAGAACCTGAGAGCAATTATAAAGATAAACATTCTGAAATCTATAGAGTTAGTATGCAACTTCTAGATCATTTAATTATCTGATACAAGCCTTTAGTTTCATGCAACATTTTGCAAAGTTAAACTAACAGAAGCAAATCAATTATAATGATGCCGGAACCCTCTCAAAATGAGTTTGCTAACTTAAATGTTTTGTCACAGTGACAAAAGAAAAAAGAACTTGCTATTGTGTCACCGCAATGACATAATGAGGTAGGCAAATACTTGTCTCTCCTCCCTGTCTCTCCCCCTCTCTCCCCTGTCCCTTCCCTTCTTTTCTGTAGTGGTGACAGGCACACACTCTAGTCTCCATTATGGCTGTAGATGGACAGAATGGGCAGTTGTGGATAATTACTGAAACTGTAGGAGTCAGGGCTGACTCTCAGCACTTTACTCAGTGCCACTGGCTATAGGGCTGTCCCTCACACTGACAAAAAGCACACACCCACTAGAGTAATGTCGGGGAAATTAGAAAAAGTCAGACATGGAATGTTGAACTCAAACTGTGTGAATAACTAATTAAATTAATAATCCATCCATCCATCAATCTTCTATAGCCACTTATCCTATGTAGGATCACAGGTAGTGCTGGAGCCTATCCCAGCTGTCTCTGGCCGAAGGCAGAGAAACACACTGGACGTGTGGCCAGTCCATCACAGTGCAACACACACATTCACACTCATCTTCAGGCAATTTGCCATCTCCAATTAACTTAACCTGCATGTCTTTGGATTTTGGGTTAAACTGGATCACCTGGAGGAAACCCACACAAACACAGGGAGAACATGCAAAAATGAATATTCACACAGAAGTGTCCAGATGAGCTGGGACTCAAACCGAGGACCATGTTGTTGTGAGGCGACAGTGTTATCCACTGAACAACTGTGCTTAAATGTGTCCACTCTAATTGGATGATTGATCAGCTTGATGTGTTTGAATAATTTAATGTTTCATATAGTGTTGGAACAAATGATTCAGTTTGCTGGACCGTTGAAAAAATCAATTATTTTCATAATTGTTTTTATTGTACATTGTGCACTGTATTTATATTTGGAGTGCATACTTTCATTCAATTCACACAAAGATGTGAGCATCCCAATTAATTCAAACTCAGTGAGCTACACTGGGTATTATTCAGTGGAATTTTTTTCTTTTTAATCTTTAAAATAAAAACTAGATCATAAATCAAAGGGGATCAAAGAAGCTCCTGAAGTTTGAGCAACCCATTCAGAGACAAACAACACCCCTGATACAAACACACACCAATGCACTCACACACACACACACACACACACAGCAAACCATCACTCCCAGCCAAAGGGGCTCCCATCCAGGCTGACAATAACCCAGTGGCAGCTGGTCAATCGATACCCGACAAAAGCTCGGAGGTTGGGGCAGTCAAAAGATTGTTAACTAGCCATTTCATCTCACAGACATTTAGATGATTGTTCGTGCTTCACTGCACTCCTTCAGCAAGGGCTGCTGCCACACCTGTGCTGGGGTCCGTACAAAGCCTGCTCACCCACTTTTGATGACCTCACTGGCCAGCAAATAGCCTGACAAACCCTCTCACACAAAAGCGCTGCTCCTCAGAAGGCATCATACTTGACAATTGTGTTTTCATGAATGGCTGAGGGAACACAAATGATGGATTCAATTTTGGCAATGAAATATTGTGATTAAACTAGTTGCTAATAAATCATTTTGATAAGAGGGGGAATTATGAAAGGGTTGAATGTGTTATTTATTTATTTTTCTCATTAACGTATATCTGTAGAGGTTGGGAATGTATTAAAGAGATTCTATAAACACAATTTAATAATTTACTGTTATAATTTTCTTTTTTGTCCATTTACCAATTTTTTTTCATATATGTGTTTCTTGTTTTATTTGTCTTAGTGTTATCCATGCTACATAGATACACAAGGAAACCTCTAGTCCAAATCACACTGCAATCTAAAGGATTATGGTGCTTTTAAATTATCAAAATGCACCTTTAACCCCACAATTAGAGAGTCTGATCAAACACAGTTTCTCAGATTACAGCAAGATCTGACCTGTTGACGTATTTATAACCTGAGAAAATTTGCATCTGTCTTTCAGTTAAGTATATTGGCTCTTGTATGCTATGTTACATGAGCATGTGATTTGTTGGTTAATTAGATGGTTTATGATAATGATAATGACCACATGGCCTGTGATACCAGGTTTCCAGGTGTTTCGCTTTGGTGATTAGCCGCTGCATGCCTCCTCCCCCATCTAGTGTCCACACAACACTGATTAAATGAAGATGAATGAATTATTGGACACAAGACACATAGAAGCGCTGTATGATGTCACATGACAAATATCACCTTAACTGGTTGGTATGAATTAATTTGCCACCAAACATACAACAGCCCAGAATAATCAATTTCATGTGATTCAAGTGATTTTACAGCTTTTCTCAATCGCTTTGGCTCAATTCTCAAATTAGAATTATTTTTTTCAAAACGATAAATTCAAATCTCTGAACAATTAGTTTCTTGTTCACACCAGATTTGAATTTCTCATTCATTTAAGCAAATTGCATGTGTTTTGGCACATGTGTGTAAAAGTACACTTGTCTATAGTTGCACAATAACTAAATGCACATGGCTTTCTGATCAACACTGATGAGATGATTCTCAGTGAAATTGTCATACTTTTCACAACCTCTAAACATTCTTCCATCATGTGAGCCATCACATGCTAAATGATCCATTCAATTATCAAAATCCAAAAAAAAAAAAATACAAAATCTAGGTTTTGAAGTAGAAATTAAATGTGTTGAGTGAGTTAATACATTTTGCAGACATGCAATAGAGTTGTGATGTCTCATAAAACAGTTGTGATGATTGCACTTACAGTTTAGAGAATGTTAAAACTTGTTTTAACATTCTCTAATCTTGAATGTTTAACAAAAAAAAATGAGCCAAAGCGATTGAGAAAAACTGTAAGAATCTAGACATTTAAAATCACATTCATATAAATGTTTTTTGGGGGAGTAAGCTACAAGTGAATGTGCGTGAGCTTGCTGCTTAAACTTGTTTACGTATTTGATCACACAGTGTGATCAGATCATAAGTGTGTTTTAACACTGCTGTGATCGTGTCTATGGATGTGTGATCCAGCAAAAGGTCAGCATGTGGTCCATGGCGATGCTCTGGTAGTGTTGTTCAATGAATCTGTGGCACTTTCAGAGGTTCACCCAGGCAGAGACAGGCTTCCTGCTCCTCCTTTGTCACACCATTTGGGCTCTTGTGTCTCGGGCTCCACTGCTCTAGCCTCACTTGGCAGCCCTGCACACACAGAGACATCTGGTCTATCTGTCCCACCTCCTGCTGGAAAGAAAGAGTCCGGCCATGGCCTTCATATTTGAATGATATTTTACAAAGGCATTATGCTGAGGTTATACAATCATAGCATACTGCACTGACATACTGTGTCATACAAACAAGAATCAACCATGTTTATGAACCGATAGATAGATAGATAGATAGATAGATAGATAGATAGATAGATAGATAGATAGATAGATAGATAGATAGATAGATAGATAGATAGATAGATAGATAGATAGATATTAACATATTTTGTACATTTTGTATTTTGTATATATATTTCTACATTTTAAATTAGATTTAGACAAACTCTTTAATTTAGGCAAAACTGAATATGAAAATAAAACGTCATTCGTTTTTTTGTGCATTCAATAACGTAAGTTTCATATTCGAACACTTGTTTTATTTATTTGTTTATTTGCTTACGTATTTAGGCTTATTTTATTTATGTATTTATTTATTTAGCCTATTTCCTTCTTTCTCTCTTGAACTCAGCCCTACATTTTATTGCCAGTTTCGAATTCCGGTAATTAGTCAACTGATGTTTCACAGGACTCGGATTATCAGTTTTCGTGGATAATCATACCATTAAAGTGGAAAAGGCTCCCACCATCTCCGAGGGACACAGCCGCTGACTTCCCCTTTTCTTATCTCAAAATTATTTGAGAACACGCAATATTACACCCATTTTGTTCGTGAGCACTGGGCCAGAATAACGCGATGATTAGAGCCACGAATGGGACAGGTTTTTCTAGCTTGATTTCATGTCGGTAATGTAGCCCATGGATGGGAGATGAAAAGCAGAGGTGAGGACATATGTTCAGTAGGCCACAGAGAATGCAGGCCAAAAGGCCATATTGGGCTATATTGCATCTTGGAAAAGTAACAGGATATTTACATGTTGTCTTTTGCTGTGTTCGATTCTTCTAATTTTTAAGATTTGCTTATGCATTCATTGTAGCTTATTTTGTCAATTCGCAATTTATGGCATTAAACTTCTTATATTGGGCCTAATTAAAATGCACAAAATCATTAATGGTATTTCATTTTGTATTTGCATATTTCGGCCCAAAATATTACATTTGAATATATAATTTGTATTTTAAAAACAATGCATTTGTTTAAAATCACGTGCAGCATATATTCCCGTGCACTCACATCCAGTTGTCTATCTATCCGCCCAAGATAACACAGCTCGAGCCAAGCGTATCATGCAGCGCTGTCTTGTCAGAGGACATGAACACATGTTTTGATTACACCACCGGTGGCCGAGCGGCTCCCTCCGTTATTCGTAATTAAACTCAATTCCCAAAGTAACATTTATCTTCCAGAGTCTGCGCGTTCTCTGTGCGCGAGCGCAACTGCCTTCTGCTACTCGAGAGGAGATGCGCGCGGGGTCAATCAATAAACCGAGGACAGAGACACGGTATGTGCATCATGCATCATCTGTTGCATTCAAACAATGCTGCTGTCTATGGGACATGTGTTTGTGTATGCAGCATTTGTTTTTTGACATGTGGTGCGATTGCACCTTCGGTTTCTTCCCTTTACATATTTGTCGATCAGTACAGGCTAATGTAAAGCATTTTAGAGTTAGGAATGTTTCATTCGGCTTGAGAATGCTGTTATTATTATTATTATTATTATTATTATTATTATTATTATTATTATTATTATTTCGTGGGTTGCATGAATCCGTCTTAAATTGTTATGAATGTTAATAAAATTCGTTTTCTATTTTTCGTCTTTTTTTCATGATGTAACAAATTCCTCAGAGATTTTGGGTTTCCATCTCACATCTTAAAATCTGAGAGAAAAGTTAGCCTATATTTAATCTAACATTTTGATGTGCTGGATAGTCTTTGAAGCTTTTTTATCCTTATGTTAGATGTGTAATTTTTAATAAAACTAAAAATTACATCAATTATTACTTTTTATTATTATTTCCATTTGAAGTTCAACTGGTTCTTGTTCATTGTATTAGACAGGATAAATAAGTACTGCAAATGAAAACAACAGAACTGCAAATCGAAGAAACAGAGAAATGGATATGATCCGCCATCTATCACTTCCCGCAATAAAGGAGGCGACACGGTGGAGGCAGATGATTTGATGAATAATCTTCGGTCGTTTTAATTAACTTTTTGCTGTCCTATAATGACCAAGTTGGTCAAAGGAGTCGGTCAATACGAATGTTAATACCAAACAAATAAAACTTCTCATGATTAAAAACCTCCTGCTTTATTAAATTTGAAATTCAAATGAAATGTATGCCTCCAGTCCACGACGCATGTAAATAGAGTATCACGGGCAACATCATTATCCTGAGAGCATTTCTGCATTCATCGTCCTAATATCAATAGCTCGTGACTGTATTACTGTTGCGAGTTAACAGAACACAAAAAGCCATATTACACCTTGTTAAGTCGTTTACACGCACTATGTTAAATTGTTGTTGTTGTTGTTGTTGTACTAGCTTGAGTTAAGAAGTTTTTAGATTGAATGCTACAATTCATAATAGGAAGGGGGAGAGACAGAGAAACAGTTTTAGGGAATGCAAACACATTTTAGAGTAATCTGTCCAAATGTGTTCCAATGTGAATTTCCAGAACTTTTATGTTATATCATCGTTATATATATATATATATATATATATATATATATATAAAGTTTAAAGGGTTTAAGTGCGACTACATTTTGTTTTGTTTCTTTAAATATTTTGCGAGAAACTACAATGCAACATGTACTGTATTTGACGCGCAAGTGCTTTTTTACTATTATCGCATGTAGACTTGAGATAATAATAATCGTCAGTAAAGTAACAGATCAGAGGCTCCAGTAACCTCATTAACCTCTTTACAAAAGATTAGAAAACTTTTCCCCCAAAACTTCCAGTTCTTCTCATTAAACTTCAGTTTTATTGTGAGGGGTGTTGGAAGGGGTGGAGATCCTGTCTGAAGTGCTCTATCGATGACCTCACGCTAGAATGTGGCCGCGTGAAGGTACAGCTCGTCCTGATTGGTCGCCCGTGTCACAGCGGCACTTCAAAGCCGAGAGAGGAGCTACAATTGTGCTGGAATGGGCGGATCACATCATTGTATTGCACACCTCTAAAAAAAACAGTGCTCTGATTCATAAATATAAAAAGATCCTCTGAGGAGGGCACTTTTGTGATGGCAACTTCACTTCTAGGGGTGAGTCTAAGGAGTTTCGTGCTGGTTTAATTAGTTTCCTTTATAGTCCTGCCGTGGGGATTACAGTTTCTTGGGTCAGCCAGGGAGAGAGTCACTTGATTATGTTTTAAGCGAGAGAAACGAACGGAAGTTTCATTTCTCATCTACGACATTGTATGTATAACTTTTCTTCAGTGCACATATATTGTGTTTATACGCTGTGTTGTGGTGTTGCTTTAAGTTGGAGTTGTATTTCCATATAGACCTCTTTACCTTCCTTCAGGTGTGTTTTATCCTGACTGAGAAATAAAAGCGAAAATAAAATAGTGCATCGCGCATAAAATGTGGTTGTTCTTTTTACACATCATCTTACTTACCTTAAACTCATTTTGTTCCAGGAGGAGCCGAGATTGGGGTCGACTCCTTTAGCCATGTTGGCTGCAACGTGTAACAAAATCGGGAGCCCGAGTCCCCCTTCCTCGATTTCGGATAACTCTTCGTTTGGGAAAGGATTCCACCCGTGGAAACGAGCGACGGCCAGCAGCTGTAGTTTGGGATCCAGCTTATCCTCGTTCAGTCGGAATGGTGGTGGTGCTGGTTTAAGCGACTCCTTTGGCACGAACACTTCCACGGGATCCAGTGCCTTTTCTTTAACTTCTGGTACTTCGTCCAACTCCCACTTCGGAAACGACTATTCCGTTTTCCAGGCTTCTGTTTCCAACAATTCCCAAGAACCCAGCCATCAGCCCATGTTTATTTCCAAGGTGCACACGTCCGTGGACAGTTTGCAGGGCATTTACCCGAGAATGAGCGTGGCGCATCCGTACGAGTCGTGGTTCAGGTCCTCGCACCCTGGCATACCCACGGGAGATGTGGGCACCACAGGTGCATCCACGTGGTGGGACGTGGGAGCCGGTTGGATTGACGTGCAGAACCCGAACGGAGCCGCGATCCAGACGTCCCTTCACTCCGGAGGGCTGCAGACTTCTTTACACTCTCCTCTGGGGGGATACAACTCAGACTACTCAAGTTTAAGTCACTCTGCTTTTAGCACCAGTGCGTCTCCGCACCTCCTGACCACCGGGCAGCATCTCATGGACGGATTCAAACCCGTGCTCTCCTCTTATCCGGACTCCAGTCCCTCTCCCCTGGGTGGAGCGGGTGGTTCCATGTTGACGGGGGGTCCGACGACCTCGTTGGCGGGATCTCCGCGGTCTTCAGCGCGGCGCTACTCGGGTAGAGCGACGTGCGACTGTCCGAACTGTCAGGAGGCGGAGCGGCTCGGTCCAGCCGGCGCGAGCCTCCGTAGAAAGGGGCTTCACAGCTGTCACATTCCCGGTTGTGGCAAAGTGTACGGGAAAACGTCGCACCTCAAGGCTCATTTGAGGTGGCACACTGGAGAAAGGCCATTTGTGTGTAACTGGTTGTTCTGTGGCAAGAGGTTCACGCGCTCCGACGAGCTGCAGCGGCATTTACGCACACACACCGGCGAAAAGCGCTTCGCTTGTCCCGTGTGTAACAAGCGCTTTATGCGGAGCGATCATCTCAGTAAACATGTCAAAACGCACAGTGCCGGAGGGTCTTCAGGGTCGGGCTCTGGGGCGAGCGGAGGGAAACGAGGCAGTGATACCGATAGCGAGCACAGTGCGCCCGGTAGCCCCTCGTGCCACTCACCTGACCTGTTGCAACCTCCCGTGACTGTTTCGACAACGTGTATAAACGGCCGGGCAAACTCCCTCGATTAACCCCATTCAAAATGCACCTACGCGAAGACTTGGACGGACTAGAAACCTATGTGTCTGTGCGCAAAAGGTTGTGGTGTTCGTTTGGTAACACTTTATAATAACTTTCAATAATAAGATGCTAACTAATATTATAAAACAGTTTAAAGACGAGTAGTTAATGCACATTCAAGAATATATATATATATATATATATATATATATATATATATATATATATATATATATATATGAAAAAGTACGAACCAAAGTTTCATGACTTTTCAAACGATTTGAATGTGCATTAACTAATTCTCTGTTATGCTATATAGCCTATTTGTGAATGTTATAAATTAAAGTTATTATGCAGTGATACCTGGTGTTCATTGGGAAAGAAATGTGTGGCCATTTCACTTGGATGTTGTAAAGTGATTCAATTTACGATCAAATGTAATTTACATTGGAGAAAGCCTGTTTTGGTCTGCACAGACATGTAACACGAATTTGGTAAAATAAGGGAATATTATAAAAAGACATGACCTGATATGTGTATTCTGATGGATATTTGTCGAATAGGTTTATTTTACTCACTGTTGTAATGAAACAGAAAAACATTTTTGCCCATCATTGAAGTGGCCTGTCATAGATTACATTTTTTGTTTCTCAAAACCAAACTGTGGCACTTTATTCATGAACACTACTTAAATCCAATTTCGTTAGGATACACGACTTTTTGTTATTTGCTTATTAACTTCTTATATTCGAAAAAAAAGTCTATATATCGCACACTGGTCTCTGTCAAACTACAGACTACACATCCTAAAGTTTGTATGAAATGTACTTATTTCCTGTTGCTGCAAAAGAATGTACATATTGAAAATAAAATAGAATAGACTAGAATGATATTCCACGCTGATGTAAAAGTTGGGTAATGTATTTGTTCAAGACACAAAATTTGAGTAGTATTTTAGTTGCATATATTGACTAGAAAATATCCCAACTGTGCGGGAGTGGTTTTTTTTTTTTTTTTTTTTTTTTTTTTGGAGCTCTGCCATAGACGCACTTTGAAATGATTTGTAAGATTTTAAATTCAGAATTCAGTGTTTAATCACGTTTTCTAATTTATGTAAGCATGCACATGTAAGATGAACGTTTATTTCACATCGTTTATTTGAGAAATTGGTTCTCTAATTTAATCCACTCAATAAAGTCAACATGGATTCAGCCACAGTGAACAGATTGGCGTTGATATTATTGTTTTTTTTATTTTTATTTTAATGGATTATTATTATCAGCGGAGGACCTGTTACGCTATTCCACGATGAATTGTGAAAAATAAAGAAATGTAAAAAAATAAAATAATTTAAACTGCAAAGTTTTTGTTACACCTACGAAACATTAGCCTATACACCGCCAGTAAAGGAGCATTAATTAGGCCATATATACTATAATTATTTGTAGTGTAAGTTATTAATATGCTATCTATATTTCTTATATTTCCATTCTAATAATCATTTCGTATTTCAAATAGCCGATATTGACTAGGAACATACATTTGTGATTCTGAGATCATTTTACCTCAGTTAAAAAAAACAAAACATGTAAGCATATTTACAATTTCGCGTGACGTTCAAAACAGTGAACATAAATATGTTGTCGTTTTAGTCTACAGTAAATCTTGCTTATGACACGCATTTTAATCGCTATAATTTTGAACTTTAGATAAAATTCAGCGCACAAACAAATAGTACAAACTGTTGTTTATTTGAAGTAAAACAATTATGATGGATTTTTTATTTAGGCTATTCATTTTGAGTGTCTTCAAAAATAACTATGCATATTATTATCAATACAACGTTGTACATGATCTAGGGTAAGCAACACGATAAAAAGAAAAGAAAGAACCCACACAACATTTGACTAAACAAACAAAATTACATGTCCAGCCCAAACAAATATTTATAAATTTAATAGACACGTGGAGTTAAGTTAAATTGACTTTAAACAAGTTGTAATTTCGTTTCAACGCGTCGAATGCGTTATCAGGATGGAGGGTAAGCAATGGTGAATCATTTCAAAATGTATGAGAATCGAAATTGAGGCTTAACAATAAACTATTTCCATAACATTGTCCGGTATAATGCAATAATGTTGCAATTACCATTTGAGAGACAATAAAGTTAAAGTCTATGTATAAAAAAATGAAAAAAGGGA
The DNA here is from genome assembly GCA_032164185.1 of Moxostoma hubbsi. Taxonomy (NCBI): domain Eukaryota; kingdom Metazoa; phylum Chordata; class Actinopteri; order Cypriniformes; family Catostomidae; genus Moxostoma; species Moxostoma hubbsi. Next base: position 17,140,242 of record JAVLUX010000015.1, on the reverse strand, counting down.
GTACAACTTGAGCGCACTGCGCCCCCATGCGATAAGGTCATCCGAACGAAACACTTGTGAAATGTTAAGAAAACGAAAATTCACATTTCCAGGGTTTTTGCATATTGCACAAACCCGCACAATTTGCACACACAAACGAATAATTGTTAAAGTATTTTCATGACCTGTAGAGATGTACTGGAAAAAGTGTCAATAGAGTTTCACTGTTATTTTATGAACAATAAAATAACACTATGATATTTACAATAGAAACAATAAACATTATTTGTGAAAAAATACACAAATAAAAAAGCTATAATAAATGTCAAAATAAATCAGATATCAATAACTCTATTTTATTTTATTTATAAGTTTAAATAGAAACAAACCATTTCCCATAATTTATATAATAATCCTTTGCCTTGTGACCAGTGATCAGATAACAAAATGACTCCCTTCAGTTATTGACGTTTTCTGAAAAAGAGCTCATAATAAGGCAGCTAGATTTATTCCTAAAAAAAACTAAACATTTTTTTTGATCCAGAAAAATAATCAGTAAAATCTATTAAATGTAAGATTCTAACTGTGTCTATTTAAATATTATTATTTATATTTTTTTGTACAGGCCTTCATTTAAGCAATAAATACAAAAACTAGCATACATCAAAGGGAGTTTGTTAAAGTTATGATCAGATACTTGGGCATTCACCAGTGCATTGTTTGCCCCTTGTTTGGCCATGAGATGGGCATGTGTCCTCTGCTCGATCACCCTTCCATTTTGAATGACCGTGATGATGTCAGCATTCTGAATAGTGGACAAGTGGTGGGCAATGATGATGTGTGGCCAAGATGAGCATCATCAAGGGACAATCTGTACATAGGTAAGAGAGAAGTGGGAAAACATAAGTCATGCAGGTTTGTTTTTAATTCCACACTAAAATACTGTATACAGTAGTAAAATATAATTTCTATGGTGAGTAAATAATGAATACAAAGTAGTGAATATTTACATCAGCACTTTATAATGCTTTATACATTGGTAAAAGCAGTCTCATAACTTGATTCTTATTTTTAGCCTTCATTGGTTTCAGGTCCTATCTAAATGTAAGTGGATAATAAAGTAAATTGAGTTCACAGAGTAGCACTTTAAAGGAATTTTTATAACATAAAATGCTCACAAGCGCCAAAAGTTCATACAACTTAAAGGGCCACCTGCTGGTTGAAGGTAGAAATGCATATTGTCAATTGTCAATGACAATTACATATACCTGTACACATATTCATTATATATTCATTACATATTGTAAATACATTAGGGTTCAAATGTCTGAGCCCACTTTTGTAAATGCTTCTATTTTGTTTGTATTTTCCCAATACAAACAAAATGATCTACATAAAAATAATGAGAGTGAAACGTTGAATTAAATTTCAAAATGTCTTAGTATTTGCTATGTCCCCCTTTTGCTTTTATTGACAGCATGCACTTGAGCTGGCATGGACTCCCCGAGCATGATCCGAGGATGTTCTAAACAGCATATTGTGTTCTTCAATGGATGCAAGGAAATCTTACCTTTCATTTTTTTTAATCCTAAAACTTTGTTTTCAGGCTTAATTAAACTTTTAAATCACAGATTTACAATGTGGACTTAGACTACTGAACCCCACCGAGCAGAACCCACACACACACACACACACGCACACACACATTAGCGGCTATCCTTATGAGGACTCTCCATAGACTTAATGATTTTTATACTGTAGGAACAATAGATTCTATCCCCTAAACCTAAACCTCACAAAAATTTTCTGCATTTTTACATAAAAAATAACAGTATTTTGTATGTTTTTTGAGCAATTTGAATTGTGGGGACACTAGAAATATTCTCAGATGTCCTTGTAAACCACCCAAACCCTCAAATGGATGCCACGGAGAATAGCGTGGGCCTCCACATGCGCAACGTCTCCACAGTTGCACGCTAAACAACCCACGTGATAAGATGTGCGGATTGACTGCCTCAGACAGAGAGGCAACTGAGATTCGTCCTCCGCCACCTGGATTGAGGCATTACTACGCCACCATGAGGACTTAGAGTGCATTGGGAATTTGGCATTCCAAATTGGGGAGAAAAAAAAAACCGAACCACTGATCTAGGACTGCTTTATGTCACATAATCAAAAATTCTCTCTTACTGGTTTGTCTCCTTACTCATCATAGATATCAATGGCTGGTTTCTTGTCTAGCAGCATTAAGGTCCTCCCTGCTGCTGCTTTAGCTTTGGCAAAGTCAGGGATAAATAATGAGGACTGGCCAATGTTTATAGCAGCAAAGAAAATCACAGAAAACAACCTAAGTGGAGGAAAAACCAACAGATTACCACAGTAATAAAAATGTATGTATGAAGGAAAAAAACAGACTTTTATAGAGTCTTCATAAAAATGGTACTTATAGGAAAAAGTTTTCATATTATTTGTAATAGTGTACAATGAGTCAGGCTCTAAAGCGGAAGATAGAAGCATTGGCCAGGTAGGGAATATCTTGGGCAAGGGCAAAGGTGATTCCGTAGATGGATGCTTTACACAATTCAAGAGACTTGAATTTATTTGAGCACATGTTTTAAGGTGCTTTCTTAAAAAATAGTTTTTTACCGATATGGCTCACTGAGACTGTCAATTAACCTGTAGTAGAAGACATCTTCATGGGTTAATGTAAAAACTATCTTGAAGTTCTCGACAGTTTCTTTGGATATCTGAGGGAGAAAGTTTTAAATGATACAGTAAACTACAAATACATTTTACAAAATCATTGTAAGGGACTCAAAATGGAGGCGAAGGTAGAATCCAAAAGCTGGAAGTTTATTAACAATCAGCATACAAATCCAAAACACAAGGCAAAGACATAATCATGTAGCAGGCAAAGTAGTCGTTAACAGGTAATCAGTCCAACTAGGCAAACAGAGCAAAATAGTACTCTATACGCGGTAATCCAATAAAGCAGGCACAATGGTCATAACAGGAAGCAATAAACAGGCAATGAGAATAACGCTTGGTAAGGAAGTGAAACTGGCAACACTTTGCAAAGTAAAAATGGCAAGGCATTGCTATTTATTTAATATAAACAGGAAGTCACCACTGAAGAAACGGTTCAGTGTCAGTATTCAGTAGAGGGCTCTCTCTGGTGGTCGGCTGAAGGGATACTAGCCTCATTCGATGAACAACTCCTACAAACAACTCCCAGTGATCTTCTTCTTGGTCATCCACTTGGTCGTGGTGTAGGACTATTCAGGTGTGCTTGGTGGAATTCTTGGATCACGGATATATCCAGTATATCCTTGATGGCTACCCACAATCTCTCTTCTGGTTCATGACCTTCCCAGTCCACCAGGTACTGCATCTGGCCCCCTCGATGACGTGAGTCTATTATCTCTCTGTAAGCAGGTGATCCATTGATCTCCAATGGAGAAGGCGGCTCAGGATCCGTGGTTCTGGGGCCAGACGTTGGGTGGACAGGTTAACAATTACACAAGAAAAGAAGGAGAGATGCAGTAGTTAGCAGGTAGCTCCAGTCGGTAAATTATATGGGGATGAGTTTCCTGCAGGGTAGCCACAACTTGAGGTCCCGAGTAGATAGTCAGACTCTCTGGCCAGGTTGATAGTCCGGGTGGGTATGCCTCCATCGTTCAGCTTGGATGTGTTGGGCCTGAACGGCCCGCTGACAACTTACGTGCGTGCTGTCCTGCACCTGCTTGCTCCGTCTGATCCAATCATCCACCACTGGCACCGAAGAGGGTTCACCCGACCAAGGGAAAATAGGAGGTTGGTAGCCCAGCACACATTGGAAGGGAGTGAGCCCAGTAGATGAGTGCGTGAGGGAGTTCTGGGCATATTCAGTCCAGGGGATACCTGCCGATTTCCTGGTTTAGCCTCTCCACCTGTCCATTTGCCTGAGGGTGATAACCAGACATGAGGCTGACTTTGATGTCAAGCTGTTTACAGAAAGCCTGGCAGATTCTGCAAGTGAACTGTGGTCAGACATTATGTCTTCTGGCAGACTATAGATCCTGAAAACTTGGTGGAAAAGAGCATTAGCTGTTTCCATAGCAATGGGTAGAGCTTTCATGGGAACTAGTCTGCATGATTTAGAGAAATTATCATGATGACAAAGATGGTGGTATACCCATTGGAGTCTGGCAGGTCGGTGATGAAGTCGGCAGACAGTTCTCTGGGGGTTTTAGAATGTGCACAAACTTGACATGCCTTAACACAGAAGTAATGTCATTAATGATTGAAGGCCACCAAAATTATTTACGTACCAGGATTATTGTCCTCTGGATGCCAGGGTGTCCAGTGCTGAGGAAAGTATGAATCCATTAGATCGTTCTCTGGTGTAGAGTGCGTGGTACGTACTGTTTTGTGGGAGGGCATTCGGGTGGTGCTGAATCTGCTTGTTTGGCTCTTTGGATCTCCTCCATGATGTCCCAGCTTATGGGTGCGATGATCACAGAAGGAGGTAATATGGATTCATTTTGAGGTGCTTTGTAAAGGGGATCATGACGACAAGATAGAGCATCAATTTGCAGTTCTTACAGCCAGGGCGGTAGGTGACTGTGAATTCAAACCTTGTGAAGAAGAATGACCATCGGGCTTGTCGAGGATTAAGATGTTTTGCTCCCTTGATGGTTCTTATGGTCAGTGATTACTTGGAACAGATGGACAGAACCCTCAAGTCAGTAGCACCACTCTTCTAGTGCAGCCTTCATGGAGAGTAGTTATTTGTTCCCGACGTCATAGTTTCTTTCAGCTGAGTTCAGTTTATGGGAAAGGAAAGCACAAGAATAACGTTTTCCAGGGTTACCATGGCATTGAGAGAGAACATCCACCCCCCACCCCCAGATGCCGCAGTCTGAGTCATCCACTTCCACTATGAACGGTTGGTCAGGATCTGGGTGCTTGAGTATGGGGTGGATGATCCATTTTGTGAGGGTCCTCCCCCATTAAATATAAAGGCAGCTATATATTTTCATGTTTAAAGACCCATTTATACTGTTTGAGAAAAATAGTAAACTGAAAAGACTACACAGTTTCCAAAATTAAATAATTTGCATATTGTAAATGAAATAAAGGCAAAGAAACTTATAAAAATATGTTCTGAAAATACTACTATGGTGTCTTTTATTTTATATTATTTTGATTAATTTAGTTTACCCACTATAAGAGTAATTCTAGATGTATAAACCTGAAGCAAAACATTTTCAACTCAATAAAAATTTAAATGACCATTTTTACAATAAATATTGTTTCAAAGCAGATTTATAGAGTCCTTGTGTGAGCAAATAAAAGGCAGTAGTGAGGAGAAACTACAATACAAATAAAACTATTCTTGAATATAAATGTGGCAAGATTTGTGAGGTTAATTTATTTATTGTGAGGTTAATTTATTTATTTTTAAATAAATATAAAATAAAATTTAGAGTGTTTTGTTTTTCTCCACAAAACGCAACCCTTTTGATTAATCTCATGAGATCTGACCAGTCTTTTGAACATAGAATGAGACAGTTAAATACAAAGAGCTGAGATATTCTTCTAAAATTCTTAATTTGTGTTCTGCAGAAGAAAGAAAGTCATACACATCTGGAATGGCATGAGGGTGAGTAAATGATGAGATCATTTTCATTTTTGGGTGAATTATTCCTTTTTAAGCATGATGTAGCCCCTGTACCAAACAACTTTTCCCATGCCTGCTCTTCCTCCTCTATTGTGCGGGCCAAGTGATTCTGCTTATTTAGAATTTTTTTGCATTCTTTGCCTTGTTTGAACATGTTTTATGCACAACAGTAACACTCTGTCTGCATTAAGGGAAATTTAGACCCTACACTTATACTGATTTTAATGTAATTGTTTCATACATTACGATTAAAATGGTGATCAGTGTATTGAACATAACTATTTCATCTTTTCATTTCTGTTTTCATGTCTCCCTTTTATTTTTTGGAATCAGATTCATGTAGTGTTTTTCATAGATAAGTAATGTATTTTAAAAGTTGGCATACAGTGTTCATTATAATGGGCTATAGGTTTTGCAACTTGGTACTCAATACTCACTACTCATGAGTACTTTTAAATGACTCTTTTACTCTTGCTTGAGTTGTTTTTAGGACAGCTACTTTTACTCTACTCACACAAAATGTTTTGGGAAGTAACAGTATTCTACTTGAGTATGATTTTTCAATACTCTTCCCACCCCTGCCCACACCTATTATATCACTTCAAAAGACATAGATTTAATCACTGGAGTCATATGGATTGATTTTATGCTGTCTTTATATGCTTTTTGGAGCGTCCACATTTTGGCACCCATTCACTTGCTTTGTATGCACCAAAAGAGCTGAGATATTCTTCTAAAAATCTTAATTTGTGCTCTGCAGAAGAAAGAAAGTCATACACATCTGGGATGGCGTGAGGGTGAGTAGATGATGAGAGAATTTTCATTTTTGGGTGAACTATCCCTTAAAAATGTTTTGATAAATTACTTATGGAGGATAAAATTAGATTACATTGTATGGCATCCAGCAGGATACAGTCGAATTCAAAGAAAGTTTCAGTATTAACACTAGAAGTTGTGGGAGATGCGACAGAGAATTAGATTCAGCCAGGCCTACAACAGTTTTGAGAGATGGATGTACTGAGCCATTGCCAAAAACACAGGCTGTATCCACAGTGAATACTTAATTATTGGTTCTGATGGCAAATCACTGTGTTCCACTCACCCCTTTGACCAGAGACACATCTGTGGCTAATTTAGTGGTCAGGACTCCCACTGCATTGTTGTTGTAATCAAACCAGACAATCTCCTGTTAAGAGAAACAGGTTTGAGAATGAAGCACACATTTCAATAGCATTTTGTTTGTGCCAGATTTGCTCTCTACCTAATTAGTGTTATACAGTAATAAAGTGAGAGATGGAGGACTTGTGCCATACATGTCTTATCGTGGCATTGATAACCTGACTTCTCCACCTCATGGATAGAAGCTCCCTAGATTTACCAAACACAAAGCCCAGAGGACAGAGCAACAGATCTGAAAATTATCAGTTAATAAGATGATAAAACTTTGATTTGTATTACAATACAAACTAGATTTTTTAATTTTTGGAAGAAACTTTGCTTTTCCATGCAAAAGTCTCCTCCATGCTAGGGTGTTTTCCAGGGCTTTGCTTTGCAGATGCAGTGTTTTTAGTGTGTTCCTATGTGGTTGCTAGGGTGTTCTGGGTTATATACTGCCTCATCCTCTAGTTTCTATGACATGCTGGTCCGATATGGCATATGGTCCTATAGAGTCTATAATATATTTTATTTTATACATTTTTTTGTCCGCCAGGTGAACAAAGTAAGAGTGGTCACTTAGAAAATTTATAGCACACCTCTCTTCAACAAGCTGCATGACTAGAAGTATCATTCAAATCCATAGCACAAACAAAGTGCATGACAAGTTATGTGTTATGGATGTTTTTTACAATGAATAGTTGCTTGCCTTAGAACTAATAAAAGCATTAATAATAGATCACAGATACATTCTCACCTTGAATAAATGGGTGATAAATGCCACTACTCCAGTTAGCAGAAAGTAAAGTTAAAACATCATAGTCTTCATAGTCATAGATCGCTTTACTTCAGGATCAATCTCTGCAAAAGCCTACAAACAGAATAAGTTCTACTGATCTGAACTTTCTGGGTAAATAATTATAAATGCTAAGGATTTGTGATACTAGTATAAAATCCACTGACATATAGCTGTCCTAAGAATTTTATTTTATCTCAGTTATTTAAAAATTTAGGGGAATTAAAATTTTAATTCTGTCAACATTTTCTCACCCTAATGTTGTACCTCCTAATGTACCTGTAGCTTTCTTCCTGGAACACAAAAGGAGCTTCAGTCACCATTTAATTTCATTGCATGAAAAAAAGCATGACTGAGAGTAAAATAATACCTAAAAAGTTATATGGGTGTGGAATAACATGAGGGTGAGAAAATGAAATTTGCAGTTTTGGGTGACCTATCCCCTTAACATCAGTTTAAACAGGGAGAAGAGCAGGAGGCAAAATATACACAATAGAGATTATTATTTAGAGGAAAAGTATACAAACAAAGACAAAGGACACTCACACCAACGATTTGGCAAACAGGATGGCCTTACAGGGATAAACAGCTCCACCCACAAAGATAGCCAGTGTGCCCACCAGCAGGTAAGGCCATTCTGGCATGTTCAGATCCAGAATTCTGGTGAAAAGGATTTCTGCAGATTTTATAAATCACTAATGTGATTCACTATCAACAGCAGAGTACAATCAAAACAGTGCAGAACTGTGTTTTTGTTCAAGTACCATTTTGTCCAATTTGGATTTCTTGCTTTTCAACTTTGAGAAAGACTTCTTTCTTGAGGACCTCTTATTGTGGCTGCATCTTATTGAACTGCTCCTGAAGTTTCCATTCTCCATTTTCATTTCCATTGTTTTCTCACAAGCCCCATTGTCAGAAGATTCCTCATCTGTCTCGCCATCAGAAACTCTCTGAATATCATCATTGGCATCAAGATAATCCCCCAGATGTCTGGTTAACGTAAATGAATAGAGTAATTTAGGCCGTTTACAAATTTTAATCCCATTTAGGGATTAAAATTCTTTGAATTAGGAAGCAAGTACCGAAGGTGCGGAGCCCTTATTGTATCCTGTTTTCTTTTTCTTATCGCTATTTTTCAGTCATCTGCCATTGGAGTCTACAGTATTGGAAGCCTATAGAACCATGTTTTAGGTCTCTGTCTCTTACACTTTTGCACCAGCAAAAGTACAAATTTGTACTTAAATTAATGCAAATAACTTTTGAAGGCAATAAGGCCTTGAGACAAAGACTAGATTTCTTGCCATTTTAACTTTCCAGAAAAACGACTTTTACGAAATCCTATGCCCTATATCCGATTCGCACAAAATGTGATGTGTATTCATTCAAGACAAAAAGTAATTAAAAGCTTTTTGAAAGACCAAACCATTCACATTTAAAGCTTTAACAAATTTGACAGTGAACAAGCCAAAGAGGTTGTAAAGTTATGTTGTGATGGAGGCGTGGCTGAGTGACGTTTGCAGAGAGCAAGGCCAGGAGAGATATAATGGTAAGGATTGACACCTATTTTGTGTGTTACACTGAAAAGTATGTAAAAAAAAAAAAACTCACCTGGATTGTTTGCCTGGCTCCCGCTTCCTCCTTCAGTGAGAACTAAAGACATGTCACTGGTGCTGAAACCCTGGATTAGGATGAAGAAATGCCACCAAGGAGTCCTCGACTTTTGCCATCAAGACTCTTGCCGGGATCCACCAGACCCAACATCAAGACCTCCTGGGCTTCTGTTCAGAGCTGGAGCACTGTCCAGGTCCTGCTCCAAGCCCAGGCGGAATATCGACAGGTATTGTGGAGCTTGATGGCCCAGGGGAGTACTCCAGCCACGACCCTGGGCACAGCCATAGCCCAGCCCAGCCCATCATGCTCATGAAGATGGGGCCACAAGACAATCCAGATGCCTTCATTGAGCCCTTTGAGTTGATGGCTGAAACTTGGGGTTGGCCCAACACCCAGTGGGCAGCCCAATTGCTGCCCTTGCTGAAAAGCCCAGCTCAGGGCCAAAAAACTTCCAATCTCGAACGTCATTGAGTACGCAGACCTAAAACAGGCCAACTTACAACGTGTCTGCTGTAACCCGAACAACACCGGCAGCACTTCCGTACGCTACCATACCGCAAAAGCATTCGCCCTTTTGCCTTCCCCCAACAGCTCCGCGATGCCTGTCGGTGGTGGCTGCTGGCAGATGATCGCGACTCTGAAGCTGTCATTGACCTCGTGGAACTGCAGCACTTCGTCGCCCAGTTACCAAAAGGAACGGCTGAGTGGGTCCAGTTACACTGCCCGTTGTCGCTGACAGAGGCAATCCAGCTGGCTGAGGACTATTTGGCAGAATATTCTGGGGCCGGCAAGCCCTCCTCTCTTTCTCTCTCTCTCTCTCTCTCTCTCATCCTATTCCTATACCCTGGTCCTGTGGGCAGTTCAACCTGCCAGTTTTCCTTAACTTTCTACACTCTCCCCTACAGGCTGTTGAATTAGCTGCTGCAGGTGTGGGTATGAAGTCTGGGCCAGTTTTCAGGAGCTGCGGGGAGCCTGGACACTTCCAGGGCTGATGCCCTGCAATGGAGGTGGAGAAATTGGTCCAGATACCCGACACGCC